>OX456524.1:154142067-154742067 GCA_949748255.1 Eustalomyia histrio | reverse complement strand
TAATTTAATGAAAAGTGTTTCTATTGACGCTGGATGTTATTAATTGAATACAAAACTTCAACCATCTCATGCCTATATTTCTCTCAGTGTAGTGCTATTATAAACATTTTCATATTTTTTTTACTCGCACAACAGTGATTTCCAATTATAATTATATTTGCCTAAACTTTATGCTGGCAATTTTCTATTCTATAACTAACACGTAAAGTTAGCTTATACCAATTAACAAATGCGTTGCCAACTAACAAATCAAATAAAGTTTTGACACTAGTATTTTTCTGTTTCGAAAACAAATTTCTTGAATATTGTTAAATAACATCAAATATCATTGTTTTTTAGTTTATAAAGTTAAGTTTTTAATGACATAAACTTTAAAAATAGGTCATCATATTTTTTTAAAAATAAAAACAAAAGAGAAGAAAAAACTACTGACATTTAGAATCTTGGCAAAAATTTTATAAACAAAACTTTTCAGTAAGACAAATCAAATTTAAAATTCATTAAATTATATCAACAGTTTCTGCCAACCCCCCCAAAAAATATCTCTTTCTTTATTGTTAAGTACTACTAATAATGTTATTTTTACCATGGACTATATAAAAACTGACATATTTTTGACATAACGGCTCATTAAATGTTAAAAGTGAACTTTTACACAATCAAAGCAAAAAATACTCTTTATTATAATGTCTTCACTTATAAAGTGGCTGGGGGAAAAATGGCAACAAAAATAAATTCTTGACTACAAATGAATTTCTGTACCTTAAAACAATAATCATTAATGGTATACGAGTAGTAACATAGAAAACCATTAACAATTGTCAATCGAAGGCAATAAAAATTTATTTTTTTTTTTTTTTTGCAATAATCATAAAAATGAAATTATTTGTCAACGCCATAAATTTTAGCACATATATTTTATGTTAGGGATAGAAATAAGAGGACATACAAGTTGGTGGGGTAGCGAAATATATATAGAAATGTCAGCATAAATAAAATTGTGCTATATATTGTTCATATAATTTCCGTGTACTAAACTTGACACCGCTTATATTGCATAACTTCATGATATCCAATTGTTTTTCAATTTTTTCGTCTTCTCTCTAATGCGTACATGTGATATGAGGGTGTGACCTGTATATTATATTTTTAAATGTAATTTTTGTATATATAATGATCTCTATGGCAAAAATGCATTTGACATTTACTATACAGAAGAAGATGGTAAAATAACAACTGTATAAGTTAACAACTACAATGTTGGCACAATTTTTAACTATACTCGTATAATGTTACATATGGCGCCCAACACCACACACACAGCATTGTGCAATGTTCAGCTAAATAATATTAAAACTAGATTTTTATGGGACAATTGTAATTAATTATTATTTTTTTTTTGTAATGTGTTGTGTTTGTAAAATGACAAAATTTCATATATAATCATATTACTTCCTACAAGGGTGTACAAAAATAAAATATCAAAATACCCTCGACCAAATAAAATGTGGTCGTATTTTTTTTTTGGCATTTAGGGTTGTGGTAAACATAATTTGTTAAATATTATTAAAAACTACTGAAACTATAAACTATAGCGAAGTATGGATGCTGTTGCTGTTGTTGATATGACTTCTATAAACACATTTTGATGATAATTATAAAGGACATGTGGTCAAAAAGGCAATATCATTTGCTATAAAATATTATCAATGCAAATGCACATGAAAAATTTTCAAAATTATACTTTTATGAATTTATTAAACGCGTAAAAGAGTATTAACGCGGGGGGGATTATAAAAATATGTGACATTTAAATACTGTTTTTGTTTTATCATAAACAACCCTCTTTTTACAATTGTCATTTATGAGGTGTCAAAATTTATAAAATTTGACATTACTTTGTGAACGCAATGAATTTTTAGGGGATAATTACTTAAAATGGTTAGAAAACACAAAAACGGGTATTATATTTTTTCCTCTTCCATTGAAAAGAATTTTGTTGAAAAAAAAGAACAGGGATTAGCTATAAGAAGTGGTTTTTTTTTTTTCAATTGACAGCAAGTGTTTTGTTGAAAGAGATTTAAAGGATTAAATACCATAATGACAGATGCCAGTATATATAAAAGAATTAACAACCAGACAAGAACATTTTTTCGTTAAATTTTATAAAGGGTATGTTTAAGAGAATCATCGATTGAGTTGAATTGAAAGTTGTATGCAAAAGCAATACACAGGAAAAGTTAAAGAAAAGAAAAAAATAAATTATATTTCTCGCATATAATAATAAATATATTTATAAAAAAATATGGTCACGATTTTAGTTGCAAAGAGAAAGAAGACTAACAAGAGAAACCAAAAATGCTAAAGTGGACAGTGTTGCCAACTAAAAGTGTCAGCCCAATTGCTAGTTTACATGTAAAATACATTGGGAAAAAGTAATGACCAGAGAAGACAAAAAATACCAAAATTTAATGTATTGGCAAAAAAGCAAAAGTAAAATGTTGGGTAAAAACACTTTTTATTAAAAAAAAAAATATATTTTTTTTATTACAAATAAGCACTTTGAGGCAAAACAAACATTTTAAAATATCAACTTAAATCTTTAGAAAAAACTGCTTTAAAGCTAAAAACTGCAAAATTCCTGGAAAATGCCAAAAAAAGCAAATATAAGTAAAATAAAAGCAAAACAAGCAACTTTGTGTTCTTTGGCAATGACAAATATTAGTTCTCTTGTTGCTCTACTCTCTTTCTTATTGGTTGTAAGCAAAATCAAAACAAATAATTTTGCCAATAAAATTGCATTGCCAATTATATTTCAGATAATTTAAAATATTTGCAGGCCGTATTCTTAAATGTATTATCGATTCTGTAAATATACAAATTTTATAAAAAAAAGTATACACTAAAAAAATAAGGGCTGCCAACTAAAATTATATTTTTCACATATAAATTTTTTTTCTAAAATTAACAGACCTACAAAAAATATGGCAGATGTTTTAATTGTAAACAAGTACATAGTGTTGCCAATCAAATTTTCATAAAATTACAAAAAAAATGAAACTGTAGACTTTTTTTATGAACAGTTCAGTTAATGTTAAAGTTGTATTTGAAAACAAGCAAGTGTTGCCAACTAAAATTGTTTTTCTCGCATATAAGCTTTTTCTTGAAAAAAAAAACCATTCGACTTATGAATGATATGATACAAATTTTAATTGTATGGCAAAATAACGAAACTAGTGTCGCCATCTGCAAAAAAAAAAACAGAACTTGTTCTATATCGGGCGAAACTATCAAAATTTTCAAAACCAGTTTTATTGATTATTATGATTCATTTGGCTAAACCAAATTTGGCATACATTAAATTTCTGACTTCTACGATTAAAAATAAGGAATTTATGAACAAAATTCGAATCTGAGATATTTTTAATTTTCCAAGTTTTTTGGTTGCCCTGTACAAATTTAGAATGAGGTTGAGTGATTATGAAGTAGTGCATTGAACTACATCTCTTAAAAAATGTTATCGTTCTTCTCCCAGTAAAAAAAAAAAAATAAAAATGTTAGTTACGCCCTTTTGCATTTTAGCTAAAGATATGTAATTGTAGTTCAGTTGCAGCCAACTTCACACTAGAACATTATGTCAATCTTAAATTATTTAACATTTTATATTGTACGTCAGAAGTATTTCCAGAACTTTTATACAAAATGTACTAATCAAGATGACTTTCGACAGAATTAAACTGTTTTGCCAATCATATAATTTAAAACATATTTAAAATTATTAATTATGGTGATTATTAATTTTGTTGGGCTATAAAGGCCTACCCCACTCTGCATATTGGATGTTAACTTCTCCTTTGGACTTAAAATTATTTTTAATCATGCATTACTCTATCATGGTGAATCTAGATTAATTATTTATATTCCAATCATGTTCTGGTATTGCCAACTAATAATAGAAACATTTAATTTACTTAGTGGAAAAAAAATTATTTTAAATTCTTCTTTAATAAATTCTCATTTTACAAATATGTTGCATCTGTTTTTTGTTAACAATAACACATATTTACAAATGTCATTAATTTTTTGTTTTTCTTATTTATATTTGCAAAAATAAAACACTAACAGATACAAATATTTTACAGAAAAAATAAGGAAAAAAATATGACAAATACAAAGCAATGTAAAAAACGCTCATACATAAATGATGAATTACATTTACATGGCTCAACAAATGCCAACATTCATTCACTTAAAATGTTAAGAAAAACTCTAAAACAGAAAAAAAATTGATGAAAAAACAGAAGCGTAAATATAATGAAAAAACATACACAAAAGAAATAATACTGTTATTTTTGTATATTCTCTCAAAAAAAACAACGTGTAATCTATAACAAATGTCAAAACATAAGCTTTATTTCAGAGGGAGAATATGGAAATATGGAAAGGAGTATGAAAGCAGGGAGCTTTGTAAAAACACGCGTATATATTAAGGAAGCTGGAGTAGAGAGAAGAACTTCCATGTCATCTATAACACTAGGCAACAGCCATTTTGTTATTTGGTTCTAGCATACTTTTTCTCATGGATTTGGACCTACTGAACACGAAAATGAATTTTAAAAATTTTTCTGTCGATTGGTTTGCGAGATACAAATTTTTTAATTTTTGGAGGTACACTTACTATTTTGAGCATATCTTTAGTCTTCTTTGACCTATTTTATCCTACTACTACTCAAATTAAAGACAATTGAGCCGTCTACAACTTATTCTCAGAAAATTTTCAAATCGGGTTAGTAGTTTTGATGTTGGCGGCTTAAAAAGGTTAAAAAACTGCGTTTTTTTAGTAAAAATGTGGCTGAAAAATTCATATAAAAATTCATATAAAATGTAAAACGCGATGTTAACAGCGATTTTAATTTTTTTACGTATAGCTGACACTTTTCCAAAGAAAATAAGCCCTTACTTAACAAAATCTGATGACAAATGGCCGACTTATTATTTTTTTGGTAAACGACCGAAATTCCGCTATTTCACGATTTTTTGATTTTCATTATTTGCACAGCTTACCTACCCAACGCAAACGAATAAATACATTTGAACTTAATTTAAAATAAACAAATTAGTCTTCGTATATTATTTTTTAATTTATTTACAGCACTACATGCTCAATGTATCGCACAATTAGCTAAACTAACGAAATTAAACTAACTAATTAAATTAAGCAAATCAACGCACAAAAAAATGAGTAAAAACAAAGATATAAGTGTACATTTTATGTCATGTGGAAAAACTGCTGACTTCTTCTTTGTTTTTTGTATTCGCTGCAATCGGTCTCACGTATTAGGGTCCAAATATAGTCACCCATCATAGCCGTGTCATAGTTGCCCTGATAGCGTCGTTCCATAGCCTTCAATTCCTGATGAAAGCGCTCGCCGTGTTCGTCGCTCACGTCTCCTAAATTCTCAGGGAAAAAATCCAAATGAGAATCCAGAAAGTGTATTTTAAGTGACATGTGCACTCCCATGGCTTCATAGTTCTTTACCAGATCCTCAACTATGTCCTTATAATTCGGGCTTTTGTTGTTTCCTAAAAAGTTTTCCACAACAAGCCTGAAGGAATTCCATGCTGCGGCTTCGATGGGTGATAACAGCTTTGGGAATTTTTCATCTTTCAACATTTTTTTTATCTCGGGTCCTGCGAAGACTCCTTCTTTAATTTTTGCCAGCGAAAGGTAAGGGAAAATTGACCGTAAATAGGCAAAAGCTTCACCTTCTTTGTCTAATTTTTTGGCAAAATTTTTAATCAAACCCAATTTTATGTGCAGCGGCGGAAGTATTATATTTTCACGGTTCTCTATTAGTGGTTTGCGCTGAACATTCGCTTCTCCAACTACAGGTTTCGTTCGTACCGGCCATTTTTTTTTTATATAATGCTGATCATCAGCGCGGCTATTCCAAAGGCACAGAAAACAGCAATGTCGCGTATAGCCTCCTTGGAGTCCACACAGAATGGCCACAACTTTAAGGTCGGCGCATATTTTCCAATTGTATTTCCTATACTCTATGCATTTCAGCAAAATGTCCATAGTTTCATAGTTCTCCTTTGAATGAACCGCATGAGCAATAGGAACAGATGGCTTTTCATTCCCATTATGTAAGAGAACTGCCTTCAAGCTCTCTTTGTTGCTGTCAATAAACAACCTCCATTCGTTGGGGTTGTGAATTTGGTGAAGCTCTTGGAACAAGCCTGAAATGTCGCTGCAAAAACATATTTGGTCTTTCTTTGTATAAAATTTTGCATACACCTTGTGACGGTTTCTGTACGCTGATACTTTCACTTCTGAAGCCGCAAATCCACACTGTATCATCCGAGACGCAAAAAGTTCGGATTTCTCCTTAGTGAGACCAAAATCGCGCACCCAATCGTTTAGTTCGGCCTGTGACAGTAATTTTCGCTTTGCACCCGGCTCAAATTCGCTTGCATTTGTCTCAGACTCTTCTTCTGACGATTCTGCTTTTTGAAGAGATGCACCAGGGCACACTGGATATGGCACATCATGCGAATGTGGTACTGGAAGCGCAAACGATCCCACTTGAGCGTAGTTCCATTTAAAAAATCTTCCTACCCCACTGTTTGTGGTGAGGCAAAAATAACAGTCTGTGGAATGGCATAGCGGCTTTTTCCACATCATTGGTGTATCGAATTTCATATGGCGGCTAAAATTAAAATAAATTACTATATTCGCTATGTATAATGTGTTTAAATAAAAATTCTTACCTTCCGCCAGCTGCCCAGTTGGTTAAGATTATATAGCAAAGATCACACAGCGACTTAGGTGGCCATGGTTCTGTGATATTTGGTGAAATACCAAAATAATTCAAATAGTGCAATTGTACTGCTGGAGTAAACTTGTGTGCGTGATTTTTTTTTATAAACTGGCCACAAACATTGCAGAAATTGTCTGGATCGTTCAAACACTCGAACACACGTAGTCTTTTACTCATTGTCTTCCTTGCGTTTTCTAAATATTAACTTCTTTACACTTTCACAGACAGTTTTGAAATGCAATTGATAACCGTGTCTCCTTATGTTTAAATATGTATGAGCATGTAGTGCTGTAAATAAATTAAAAAAAAATATACGAAGACTACTTTGTTTATTTTAAATTAAGTTCAAATGTATTTATTCGTTTGCGTTGGGTAGGTAAGCTGTGCAAATAATGAAAATCAAAAAATCGTGAAATAGCGGAATTTCGGTCGTTTACCAAAAAAATAATAAGTCGGCCATTTGTCATCAGATTTTGTTAAGTAAGGGCTTATTTTCTTTGGAAAAGTGTCAGCTATACGTAAAAAAATTAAAATCGCTGTTAACATCGCGTTTTACATTTTATATGAATTTTTATATGAATTTTTCAGCCACATTTTTACTAAAAAAACGCAGTTTTTTAACCTTTTTAAGCCGCCAACATCAAAACTACTAACCCGATTTGAAAATTTTCTGAGAATAAGTTGTAGACGGCTCAATTGTCTTTAATTTGAGTAGTAGTAGGATAAAATAGGTCAAAGAAGACTAAAGATATGCTCAAAATAGTAAGTGTACCTCCAAAAATTAAAAAATTTGTATCTCGCAAACCAATCGACAGAAAAATTTTTAAAATTCATTTTCGTGTTCAGTAGGTCCAAATCCATGAGAAAAAGTATGCTAGAAACAAATAACAGACAAAAGTTTGTTATTTGTGACCTAGTGTAATTTTTCACTAAAACCGAATGTTTGTTTTTTCAGTGGTATTTTCTTTAAGGTCATTTGTTTTCCGTTTTTTTTAAGTTCCAACCATATACTACATGTTGACGCCTAATAACTTTGTAACAAAAAATATTTGTATATTTAGGGATTTTTTTTGTTTAGCGAACTGGTTTTTGTTTTTTTTTTTTTTGAATTATTGGAAAGGGTAGATTTAGTTTTGGTTAATGACATTCAACATAAATCATTTTGTAGATACTGTGTTTTTTTGTTTGGTTGTAACAATTTGACAGCTTCAGAAGGCTTAAATTTACTCAAAAAAAAACTTTTAGGAGACATAAAGACTAGGAAAATTTAGTAATTTTTCAACATTTTTTTTAATATTTGATTTAAATAACTGATTGTGAATACAAATTAGTTAAAAGTAATAATGCAGCTTTTGTTGAACCAAAAATAATTGGCAATACTAAATTATAGAAAAACACGACTTTAACATATTTCAATGGGTGTTACCAACTAAAAGAAAGTAAAATAATGCCACAAGTTTTGACAAAGTATGGCTGTACTAAATCGCCAGTCTTACATTTATTGAAATTATGAATTGGCAACACATCAATGTGGCAATGGTACTTAGCTTAGGATGACTCAGGCTCTATGCACTGGCTCTGGCAGAGATATCAAAAAGTTAAATTGCTACTTTTTCATATTTATCATATAAATAAGATTTATTAAAATAGAACTGAACATATACACCTTCTGTTAAAACTTTTTGAAATGTCTGTTAGTTAACAGTGGTTGAGCTGTGTTTTTTTTAACCGTTTGGGTTTTGAAAATTAAAAAAAAAAAGCACAGAAAATTTGCAAAAGTGAATGAAATAAATATTTATTTGGGGCGATAAATAAATGCTTGTCATTTACATTTTAAGGATTTTTTCATGTAAATATCGCCCGCGGTTACTCCGTAGGTGGTCCATCCAAAATTGGGTTCATACCGAAATTGGGTATAGTTTTTCCAGCATTTCGGATGGTATTTCACCAATGGCAGCTGTAATATTGTCTTACAGGGCTGGATTTGTGGCTGGATTATCTCTGTACACGAGATACTTCACATATCCCCACAAAAATAAGTCTAGTGGGATCACATCGCACTATATTGGCGGCCAATGGACTGCTCCGAAACGTGAGATTAATTGCTCACCAAACTCTCCTCTCAATAGGTTCATAGTATCGCGTGCGGTGTGGCACCCACTTGTTGAAACCACAGGTCAACCAAAGTCCAATTCTTCTATTTGGGCAAAGTCGGTAATCATCGCAAGGTACCTTGCTCCATTGACTGTGTAACGTTGTGATTTTCATAGTTCTTGAAGAAGAACGATATAATGATGCCGCCGGCCCACAAACCGCACCAAAAATAGAGCATCTTTCAGGGTGCATTGACAGCTCTTAAACTGCCTCTGGCTGCTCTTCACACCAAATTCGTCAATTCTATTTGTTTAGGTTACCCAATGAGTCAAAAATGATCCTCGCCGCTGACGACAATTTTTCGATAAAAAAACGGATATTCATCCAACTTTCCTAAGGCCCATTCACCAAACAAACGACGTTTGATACGTCACCTAGCTTCAGTTTTTGCAGCAGCTGTTTTTGTATGATTTGATATCGAGGTCCCTACGTAAAATCTTCCAGGTGTTCGAATAACACAAGTCCAACGACGCATACGTGTTGGTGGATTAATGTCCATTAAAGTGTAATTGGTGCGAAATTTTGTCACAACAGCTTGAATAGCCTGTTCGGTGGGGGTCGATTAAGGCCACCATTAAATTGATGCAATTTACGAAACACATTTCTCACACAGCACAAATTTTGCTGCAAAAAAAATTACACTGAAAAACAAAGTAGCGAAAAAATCAATCGAATTTTATTAATTTTTAAATTTAAGAAGAAATTATAATAATGTTTAATAAATATCAACAAATTTCACCGAAATTTAAAATTAAAAAATCAGTTCTAATTGTAACCAATTTGAATTTAATTTAAATAATTGTACCTAAATACTTTCGCGTTATTTATTTTGCATAATTTATGCAAAAACTAAGATAAAAATCGTTAAAGTCTTGGGTCATTTTACGAACTTTTTATTTAAATGCTATAAATTTTTTTTTATTATGAAAATTTTAGCATAATTTATAAAACAAAAGGTTTTTCAATATTAATCAAATTTGTGAAATGTACCACATAAGTGTAACAAAAATAAATTGGCAACGCCAGTTTAGGTCTAAGCAAAAAAAGGAACAAATAATAATGAAAATATGTTGGCCATTTTTGTATCATTCTTTTACAAATTTAATTATATGCAAAATTTTTAAACTTTTAATTTAACTCCACTTCTCAAAAAGGGTTGTTTGAATATAAATTGAATAAATTATATTTACAATATTTTTATGCTTTAATACTTTTAAGGTTTCAAACTTCCAACTTTATTGAATTTATAAATTTTCTTATACGAAAATTAGTTATACCTTTTTTTATATATCTATTTTTTTTTTTAATTAAACCATAATAAACATCAATTAAAGCACAAAACAAAAATAACTGACAGCTGTCAAACATTTTAATATGTATAATAAATCTGTTACATGGAAAACTTTGTTGTATTAAACAGTTAACTAAAATGATGAGTTTTGAAATATATTTGCGCAATTTTTTGTTTGTTGTTGTGTTTTTTTTTTTTACATTACATCTCAACTTTTATAATGATCTGTCATTTTTTATTGACATTTAACACTTTTGCACTTGCATTTAAGGGAAATGATCTGAAACTTCTACTTAATTAAGTTTTTTTATTAAAAAAGAAAAAATATCATGCCAGTATCTTTAATATTAAAACATAAATCATTTCGAGCACAAATAAAAAGAGCAAAACTAATCTGTTTAAAGTTTGATAGCGGATAAAGATATTGAGAAAAAATTTAGTATGCTGTCACTTTGACACTTCACTAAGCATAATATTATAAAAACATGCAAAATTAACCATAAATCTTAACTCTTGACAGTTCCTTTTTTTTCCTGTTCATTTTCGCTTATAGTTCTACAATTTTTGAGATCCCCCATATTGAGCCGCCATCATGTTGTTTTTATATTTTATTAAAACACATGTAAATTTTAGTTTACAGTATGTACTTTTAAAATGATTCATAATTTTGTGTGTGTGTGTGTGTGTACTTATTATAAACACACTTTACATTATTAAAGGGTTTGTTAATAATTTCTTTAATGCCTTGTCATTATCATCTGTAATGATCAATCATTTATGGCTGAGAAGATGATGTTTAAAATTTTGTATAGATATTAACATTTTTTTTTTTTGAATTCTTTAGGATTTTTTTCCAAAGATAATTTTTTTATATTACAAATGATTTTTTTTCAATAATGACATTTCAAAAGGCGTTGTTTCGTTTTTTTTTTTTTTTTGAACTACCCACACACCAAAAAAACAAATTACTAATATGTAGATAAGCACTTTAAATTCTATTTTTCAAACAGAATTTCAAGAAGAAGAATAAAAGAATTACCACTTTTGGTTAAAGATTCATATGCTAGTTTGTGTTTACTTCACTCTCAGTGTATAAATAATATAGAAACCAAGTAATTGTTACCTACAAGATGTGTAAAAATTTGTTGGTCACCAAAAATAGTGATCAATCTTATTATTAATGTTTTTTTTTTTTGGTGTTTAAAAATATTTACAAATTGTTCATCATTTTTTTTATTATTTAACATTTGTTAAGATAATTTAACAAATAAAAATTTAACAAGTTTCTTTTGTAAATCTGTCAGCAGTATTATTTTTTACAAATTTTATTTTAATAAAAAACTGATACCACAACTTTATTAATTTTTAAATAAAATTAAATATTTTTGCTTTAAAGAAAATATTGTAAAAATAGTTTATAATATTTCAACTTGGTAAATACAACCAAGTTATTAAATTTAATAAATTTATCCAGTTTTTTTATTATTTTTTTTTTTTGACAATATTTACTTGTTTGGTTTTTAAATAAATTGTTTCTTTTCCAGCAGTTTTTAATGTTAAATTTTTTTACTTCATGTATACATTTCAAACGCAGGCGCGCACATATTTTTTCATAAACCAAATAACAGCAGCAACATGTCTATCTTTAACTGTCAAGTGTCAACAAAAAGTCAACGTAATTTATGTCTTTTAACATTTGTAAAGTGTCATTATTTTATTTTTCACCCTCTCTTTATATGGACAGGCGCCAGATTTAATAAAGTTTTTTTTTGCATGTTTGCAATACAAAATATTCAATAAAAATTTATTAATAACTGTATCCATAAAAAAATAAATCTCATAAAAGTGTGCAAAATTCTGTCAAGCACTCGTACATAATATGATTGCAAAAGAGTAAAGTATTTAAAAAATGTTGCATATTACATAAGTAAAATTATGCAATTTTATTAAGTAGGGAGTTCCACAACAAAATATTGGATTAATAATTGTTAATCGAATAGATAAAATTCTGGTTAAATCAAATTTTTTAGTCTTCGATTAAGCACTTAATGCGACATTTACTAGAGTAACTTTTCCCTTGTAAAATTCGAAACATATATGAACATACTTGATCATACATAGTCCTGTCTATGATCATTTATGGAAATCCATGATCATATACGTCATATATGATCATATATCTTCGGATATAAAATTTGAGGGTATATGACTGCATATTTCCATATATAAAGGTTGGTTAAATTTAAAGGGCCGATGTTGAATGTGAACCACACCTAAACGTCGAGTTTTTTTCTGCATTTCATTTGACATTTCTCAATTACAGACTAACTCAATATGAACCATGGAAAGATACACAATCGAGCAATGCATTAAAGTTATTCAGGCTTATTATAAAAATGGGCGTTCAAATCAAAATACACTTTGTTATTTTTTTTTTTTTTTTTGGTCAGCATAATCGACCAAATGTATCCACAATCGGGATAATTGTGCACATATTTCTGCAAATCGGGTCTGTAGGAAAAGAGAAAACACCGGTGCATGCTCGCCAAGTTCGTTCTACGGAAAACATTGCTGTTGTTCGCGATAGTGTGGAAGAATAGCCGTCAACCTCGGCTCGCCGTCGGTGTTCGCTATCGCGAGATCTTAACGGAATTCTTGAAGACAGAAATTGAGGATATGGATGTGCACGATATCTAGTTTCAACAGGACGGTGCCACTTGCCACACAGGTAACGAAAGAATGGCTCTTTTGCGCGACAAATTCAATGGCCGTGTTATCTCACGTGGTGGCGATGTCAATTGGCCGCCAAGATCACATGATTTGGCACCGTTAGACTTCTTTCTTTGGGCTTAGTTGAAAGAAAAGGTGTACGTTGATAAGCCAGCAACAATTCCAGAGCTAAAGGATGAGATAATTCGACACATTAACGGCATAGAACCTCAATTATGCCTCAGCGTCATCGAAAATTTGGACCATCGGATGGAGGTGTGCCACCGAGGCCGCCCTTTGGTCGATATTTTGTTCCATACATAATTAAACCATACCATATTATCATAAAAAAAAAGAAATGACAATAATTTCCTAAACAATTTGTGTTTTATTCAAAATCAACATCGGCCCCTAAAATTTAACCACCCTTTATTATTTTTTATGCTCATATGTGACCATATACGGCCCTGTCCTGTAAAATTTCAATTTTCGGATCAGAAAATATATGGAAATATATGAGCTTATGTATGTTTACATATTGTACTATGTATGGACTTATATTATCATGCATTCTCATGTATGATTATATACCAGTATGATCAAGTTCATACAGGGTCATGTTATGGCCATATATTTCCATATCTGATCATATACGGCCATATAAAATTTCAATTTTCGGATCCGAAAATATATGGAAATATATTAGATCATGTATGGTCATATGATCAAGTATTACGATTTTTACTTGGGTGGTTTTTTTTTTGGTATTAATTAAAATTACACTGCAAAAAAAAAATAGAACAATTTAACAAAAGTTGCTTATAATTTTCCAAGCTTATAATTTTTCTAAAAATTGTAAATTTTCTGTTTTTAATTTTCAGTGACAAGTGCAAAGTTAACAATAATGATTTAACAATACATAAAAAAAGTTAACAGTTATTTGTTAACAGTTATGTGCTATTTACTGGAAAATTTACATAAACTTCTTGTTAACATAATAAAAAAAACATTGTAAATTAATTATAAACAATTATACATCTAAATATTTCTCCCCCCTAAAAGAAATTGATTTTTAGCATCTATAAATTTGGTTTCATACATGTTTGTTTGAAAATTTAACTGTAATTTTGTTCACATAAATATTTTTACAGTTTGAGGTAATAAAACATGTTTAACCAAAATATAAAAAAACAAATGATAGACATTTTTTTCTGTATTTCTTCTATAACAAATGTGGTAGTTAAGAACGTCATTAGTTTGAAGAAAGTTTTATTTTCATTTAAAAGCAAAGAAAAAAAAACTTCAATATTTTCTAACCAAAAAACCGAAAAACAAGAAGAAAAAACCCATTAAACAGTTAGAGAAGTAAAGTCTAATGGTTTGTTATCCTAAACAACAAACCAAACTCAACTGAAGAAGTAGCAACAACAAAAAAAAAACAACCTTAAACATTATGCATCATGTTTTTGATGCATAGCATGTTATGTATGGAACACATAACATTAAAACCACTAAGGATTGGAAAAAAAAACAAACTTAAGAAGAGTTTGGCAGGCCAACAACAGCAGCTACGGCAGCAGCAATACAAGTTTAAATAGAAGATTGCAACAAAACAAAAAAAAAAATATTGAGGGAAACCAGCTAAAAGATAGCTAGCATATTGCCATTTTGGTTAAGTGAAGAATTTACTGGCATCTCATAATAGCAGTTAGTTTGGCCAAAACTAAAAAAAAAAGAATCTTCTATGTGGTTTAGTAGCATTAGTTAAGAAGCCGGAACAGGAGAAACACACTCACTACTCAACTAAATGTATTTCAACTATTTACCACAAGGCTCTCTAAAGACTAATTTTTGAAATATAATTTTTGTGAGTGTATGCAATATGCATAAATTCATCCCAATATACCATATAGCAATCAAACTGCAATACAACTTGAGAATAATATTATATAAATAATGTGTTTTAGGCTTTTCTTAATTTCGTTTATTATAATGTTTATAAAATGTGAATTCACAAGCAGTATTTAACAATGCTTGAGAAAAGATTATTATACATAACTTTTTCCAAAGTATGCTTATAAACAACATACACATATTGAACAACGCAATATGACGATTGAAATAGAAATATTTTTCAATACATTCTAGTCTTGTTATCTTTGTTCTACGCTTATAATGCATACAAGTGCCGTTACTTTTTTTTTAAATTTATCAAACGTGTTTTGCGTGTACCTTTGGTTGTAAATTTTATAAAGTGAACGTGCAATTGCATTTTAAATTTAATTATTTTTAAAATATTTTTTTTTATTTATGGTTAAAATTAATTATTATTATTTATATTTAAAATAAATTATTATTTTTGTAAGCTTATTCTACAATTGCAAGAATAAGCTTATAGTAATCATACACACAGAATATTTTCACGAGGGTTCCGTTTTGATTGTTCAACAATTGTTACGATAGCCTTTTCAATATATTCTCAAGTCTTTTCCAAGCTTAAGGCTTGTGTTTGTAAGCTTATAATAATATTCTTCTCAAGACATTTGGTATGTTGGGATATGTTTTAGCAACCCAACTATTAAGGTTTGTACTTTGTGCTTGTATTATATGAACATTTCATCTTCTTCTAGCTTCTTCTTCTTGTACTGGAACATGTACATAATAGTGGTTAGAGGTCACTAATAGTATATGAAGATTATGATGATAATAAGCAAGATGATGATTTTCATATTTAAAAATCCGTCTTTGCTCGAGTAAATATGTTGTATATATCGTAAATAATATGATATTTTAACTTAAAATAAAATATTTTTAATATTTATTACCTTAAAAAGTAATTTTCATTAATTTTTTAATATTTTAATACTCAAATTATTTTTGCATTCCATCAATGAAGTTTCGCTGGAACTCCTAAAACAAAACTTTTCATTAAATGAAAGCAATTTTTCGTATAATTTTTATAAAAACTTTTATTTTATTATTTATTTATTTATTTATTTATATTTATATTAATCATATAATTACAAATTATATATTAATATCCCAACCGAGCACTGGCAACAAAGGCCATCGGCTCGTTGTAGCGAAAACAGACCGAAGCCTCTGGTGGGAATCGAACCCACGACCCCCGCACTGATAAGCTAGCACGCTACCAACTAGCCTACCGGGGCGCTCAACTTTAATTGTATTTAATAAAAATATCCTACACTTACTGAAAAAGTTTCATTAAAATCAATTTCATAAAAATTATGTGGCTGTTTTGATCAAGTTTAAGAAATTATTCATTCACTTTATGAAGACAATTTCATTAGTTTACTAAAAAATTTCATTACAACTCGTCGAAAAAAAATTCTCTCTGTGCAGTTAGTGTTATCTTTATAATAAAATTCATATAAAACAGAGTTGTATTTTTTAAAATTTAAGAAATTTTTTTATTCACTTTATGAAGAAAATTTTATTAGTTTACTGAAAACAACAACTCCTTCAAGAAAATTCGCTCTATGTAGTTGGCGCTATCTTTAAATTACAATAAAAATCATATAAAACAGAGTTGTATTTTTAACAATATGGAATGTTTACAAAACACATTTTTCTATATTATGCAAAAATAAAGCAAAAGGTGTACACAAGTTTTTTGCATAAATTATGCAAATTACAAAGCTTTTTCTTAAAAAAAAATATAAACTTGGTAAAATTTCACAAGTTTTTTACACAATTTATAAAAAAAAAAAAATTGTGCAGAGCTATTTTGTCATTTATTTTTTCAAAAAATTATTTTGAGTGTAGTGGCTCTGGCAGATAAATTGGTATTAAGTGGTTTTTTCCAACAATTTATAAAACATTTTTTAGTTTTTTTTTAATTAAATGACAAAACAACATATTACCTTATATTAAAAATTTTTAAATGTCGGTCAAAGTCAGTCAACAGCCCAGTAAAACTTTTAAGAACAGGTTGCAGAACACATTATGCTGCATAATTTATGCAATCGATTTGTTTCCTTCAATTTAGAACGGCGGGATGCTTTAGAATTGGTTCCAGAAGGAGTTATTGAACTAGTTCTGTGACAGTGAAACCTTAAATTTTGCCTTTCTGAAATAAGTTATAGAACTTGTTTAATGGAACCGATGGTAAAAAAACCTGTTTTAGAAGTGATTGACCGGGTTTTGAAAAAATTTGCTGCGTATGCAATACTCGTATCTTGAGATTTCTTTACTTCTTGGTAGTATAGAGACGATCATTAATGTTTTGTTTAAATTTGATCTCCATAAAGTTTATGATTTTATATAAAAAAAGCTAAATTTTTTTTCAAATGTTGAAGTTTTTATTTTTTCAAAATTTATTCAAATTTAAATTCCACATTTTTTCTTGAAATGTTATCTTACCTAGATCAAAAGTCATTTATAAAGATCAAAAGTCATTTAACATACCTGGAAATAAAGAAATAAAAAAAAAATATGTTACTAAAATTGATATGGATTTAAAATTGAGACAAAATTTTATTTTCAAATATAAATAGTTAAAATTTACTATAAATAAAGATATTGTGCTTAAAGTAAAATTGGCGCTCAACTAAAGCCCGATTAAAAATTCTTCAAAAAAAAAGTACAAAAGTTTAAGAAATTAACAGATATAATTAATAAAAGTATAGCGTGATCCATTTCGAGGTTCCCTACAGAAACAGAAACACAGAAAATTCAAATTTAGTGGGGAATGTTTATTATCATTTGAAAGAACATTCTTTGGCATTTATTTTTTTAAGATTATGTCCGTTGCTACGTCGCAGATGGTCCATCCGTTGAGTCCAATTTTCGATGACTCGTTCGAGCATTTCGACTGGTAACTGGCGAATGACACGCGTAATGCTTTCCTCGAAGGCCTGAATCGAAGCGGGTTTGTCCGCATAAACTTAAGACTTTACATATCCACACAGGAAAAAGTCTAACGGTGTGATATCACACGATCTTGGTGGCTAATCGACCGGCCCAAAACGTGAAATTATGTGCTCATCGAAGTGTTCCCTCAATAAATCCATTGATTGGTGCGATGTGCCGTCTTATTGAAACCAAATGTCGCCGAGATCACGAGCTTCAATTTCAGGCATCAAATAGTCGGTTATCATGGCACGATAACGGTCGCCATTGACGGTTACGTTCGCACCGGTCTTCGTGTACACTCTCAGCTACGGCCACTATATTTTCTTCACAGCGTGCTGCTGGACGTGATCTATTCGGTCGAATATTATCCAATAATGTTGCTAATAGTACGCTCAGTAGGCCGATTATGTTGACCATAAGTTGAGCGAAGTGCACGAAACACATTCCTCACAGAACGTGAATTTTCGTAATAAAGATGAACGATTTGTAAACGTTGTTCAGGCGTAAGTCTTTCCATTATGAAATGCCAAACAATACTAAACAAAAATAACATGACAGCATGACACGACTCACACGTGATTTGTCAAAAAAAGGCTATTGAAAAAAGTATCTCTACTTGGATCACCCTATACTAATAAATGAAATTATTCTTTTACAAAAGATAATCAAAACATATGTTTAAAAAATATAACAAATAAAATTAGTTAAATTTAACTTTTTTTATTTAAAAATTCAAAATTTTCGTAGTTTACCCAAGTGTTTGCATAATTTTTGAGAAAAAGGTTTTCATTTTGTGCAAGTCTTGTACAATTTATGATGTGTGTATACAAATTTAGTAAATTTTCTGAATATATTTTATTTTTTTGCTTTTAATGCGAAATTAATTAATCTGTAAAAGAAAAATGAAATTAATTTATACATAAATAAAGAACAAAAAAAATATTTACAAACAATTTCAAGGTCTTAAAGATTACCAGTTTAAGAAAATGAAAACATTTGTAGCCTTTAATATTTATGCCGATACAAAAAAAAAATTCATAAAATTTTACAATAAAATATTTTTAATACCAATAAGAAAACGTATTGAATCCACATTTTAGACTTGCCAACAAAATATTTTTATTTTCAAACCAAAACAGAAAATGAAACTGGTTGCGGGCTACAAATATAAAATAATAAAAAAAAAACATTGAACAATCAACTGAAATGAACGACGAACCTTCTTTAATAGTTAGTTTTATATGTATGGACACATCAACTTCACATTGAATGTGTACGTACACATAGCGCTGACTGTTTTAATGGTTACAATGTATTATGGGGTTTTGTAGTATGGCTAGCTGGCTAGCTGGCTGGCTGGCTGACTTGACTGGCTGCTTACTTGGGCTGCTGCCCATTTGACTGAATGTTGTTGTGTTATTGGTTCGATTGTGGCACATTCAATCGACCAAAACGATCGTAAAGCTTTAAAAATCAAAAGCAATCAAATTGACAAAACGTCAACGTAATAAAGCGTTGATAAACCACAGAAAAGCAATTGCAACAATATTTACTCTCTGGTCAAAATGATTTTACAAAAAGCAAAAAAAAAACTTTTGCTAAAAACTGGCTATAAAAAAATACTATACTGCAACATACAACAAATTGATTAGCAACAAAAACCTAAGCAATGATGTTAAAGACAACAATATAAAAACACAGAAGAGTTTCAGAAGAATAAGTTTTTTTTTTTTTTTTTTTTTTTTTGAACCAAGAAGCATATAAAAAGTCATGAAATAAATAACAGCAGCAGCAATACCATTGATTTTTTCCCTCTATAAAAACTGCACAAAAACACTCAATGGTTATAAAACTTTAGCCAATAATTGATACCAAAAGTCAATGAATCTACTACGTTTGAGGTTGTAGGTATGAAATACCGACAACAATGAAAATTATTAAAAGGTGGATAACGAAATTAGGATACTCTACACTTGGAAAATACTTTACACTTCTACTTTAATTGATGGAGCAGGCAAAACTAACGAACTTGTGTTTTTTTTTATTTGCCCCCAATCTCATTTCTAGAAAGTTTTGAAAAATGGTTCAAACTTTTTTATTTTTGGATTTTTTAAAGTATTTTTGAAACATTATCAGATAGGCTTCTTAAAATCCTATCTTTGAATAACCAATGTAACTATTTTTACGAAATCAAAAATAAAATAAAACTAAAAAACGCAACATTTTTATTTTTCAAATTTTAGTAACGTCATAGTGCTTTTTAGGAAAACATCTTAAACAGGTATTTGACTACTAAAAAGATAAAAATGAAGCGAAATATATTTTTTCATAGGTTTCTTGTTTAAACTCTAGATATTTAGGAGGCTTGGAAACTTCGAATTCTGATGAGATCTTTTACTGGATCGAAATACATGTATCAGCCTAGCTAAAAATAATGAATTTGCTTTATTTTTGTAAATAATGAATTTGCTTTATTTTGTAAATCGTTATAAATAAATAAAAAAATCCGATGTACAAAGAAAAAACAGATTCATCGTAACAACCAAATTTCTGTTGCATTAACCGAATTTCGGTTGTGACAAACAAATATATCGGTG
This sequence comes from Eustalomyia histrio, assembly GCA_949748255.1. Taxonomy (NCBI): domain Eukaryota; kingdom Metazoa; phylum Arthropoda; class Insecta; order Diptera; family Anthomyiidae; genus Eustalomyia; species Eustalomyia histrio. The sequence goes on along the minus strand of OX456524.1, from coordinate 154,721,617 downwards.
GCTCCAATCAAACCATTCGGTTGTTACAATTAGTTTGTTTTCTATGTGTAGGTATAAAAAACAAAATAAAACTGTAAGATATTACTTATGCCAGAAAATAATTATTATTTTTTATACAAAAAGAACATCTTTTGGTTTTTGAAATTTTAGTAACGTCATAGTGCTTGTTAGAAAAACCACTTAAACACGTGTTTGTGTACTAACAAGACAAGAATGGAGCGAAAAAAATGTTATTAAAGATTTTTTGTTTGAGCTCTGAAAATTTAGGAAGTACCTTCAAAATTTTGGATTCTGATGAGATTTTTAAACTGATTGTAATTCATGTATCAGCCTAGCTAAAAGTAATGAATTTCCTTTATTTTTATTTATTTATTTCTATTAATCATATAAACACAAATTATATCCTAATACCCTAACCGCGAGCACTAGCAACAAAGGCCATCGGCTCGTTGCAGCGAAAACAGACCAGAGCCTCTGGTGGGAATCGAACCCACGACCCCCGCACTGATAAGCTAGCACGCTACCAACTAGCCTACCGGGACGCTTTGCGAATATAGGGAGCTTGTAAAGCTCTTTATATGTAAACAAAAATTACACTCCTGTTTTAACCCCTTAATCTGATATTGGATTTATAAAAACGGAACATATGTAAATTTTTTATCCTCTATTACAAATACAATTTTATTTAAATCTTAAGAGTTCTTTAGCTGCGGTTTCACAAAATTCAAAGAAATTTTTTTTTTGGTAATTTTTTATTTGACAAAATGTTAAAAATTTGAAAAAAATCAGCAATATAAGCCTTGATATGCTCTTTCGCATATAATTGCCAAGTTGTTCAAAATGTAGTAAAAAATTTTTAAAAATTGGAAATACACTCATCGTTTTTGGCGTATTTGGTTAAGTATTTTCATGTCGGCCCTGAATCGAATATTTTCTATACAATTGATGGAATTGTTTCATCAATCGTTTATCATCAATTCTGAAGAAGTGTTTCAGAAAAATTTTATAAATCTTTTTTTCCCTAAAAAAATTTATAAAAATCTCTTATAAATTATTTATTTCGGTTGCAAAACACTGATGTTTGTAATTCTCATTAATTTGGCATTTTATTTACTTAAATTATTTCTAAAAAAAATTACAATTAAAAAAACTCTTCATCATAAATTTAATGAAACTTTTTTTAAATATTAATGAAATTTCTTCATTAAAATGAAAAAAATTCTTCATAAATATGATGAAACTTCTTCATAAATATGATGAAACTTCTTTATAAATATTTATGAAATTTCCCAAATTAATATGAAAAAGTATTTCATAAATTTGACTTAATATTTCTTAAAAATTCTTCATCATAATTAAAAAAAAAAGTTTTCATAAATATGAAGAAGTATGTTACATTTTTATGAAACATTTTCATTATATTTATGAAGTGTTAGACAAAAATCTATCAAGTTTTTTATAAGTATGATGAAGCTATTTGCCTGAGTGTAGCTGGGAATTCATTTCTTGTTAGTATTAACTTGTACTAATGTTGCTTTTAACATTTTAATATTTTTAACTACACTGAAAAAAATTAAACAGATTTTTTTTTAGTTCTGTTAAAATTAACAAATTTCCAGTTAAAAACATAAGTAAACCTACAAAAATTTCTACCGAATTATAGTGAAATTAAAATATTTTTTTAAAGCAATGAACTTCATTTAAGTTCTATTCAAATTTTTGTAGAAGTACTAATATTTAATTTAAAAAATTTAAATTCCAACAGATTTTAAATTAGGCCCAATGTTGGAAGTAATTTCATATTATTGTGAGTGTATAAATTTGTGCATTTAAATTAAATATATTTTAAAAATTTAATATTTATTGTAACTCGAAATATAGTTAAATGAATAAAATATATGTCCCTTTGAAGAAAAAATACACCTATCCATCCTGCCGTAAATAAAACTATCATATCGGTCCATATGGACTCCAAATCGTTTGTAAAACTTGGAATATCGTCTCAACTGTATGCATTTAAAGTTTACAACATTTTTTAGTTGCCAGTACTTTATACACAAGTCAACAAACAAATTACTGCACGTACTTTGCTTGTAGCAACCATTTGGCAATTTATAAGGCCTACACAAACCCACAACTCTTTTTTTTATTTCAGTTTTTTTTTTTAACAATTTAACAATAAACGATCTTAAAGCTAAAAAAATACAAAGTAATTGTAAATATATTTCAAAGATCGATATTTTGTTCTCTATATATAGTTATATGTAAGTCCTAACTATAATACATTGTTTAGAACCTTTTATAATACAGGATTTAGACTACACCACAAATTTAAATATGAAAATCTTGAAATCTATGTTAAATTCTTTAGATCATAATACGAATCTGTGGGGTTTCGAAATAGAAAAAAAATGTTTCTCAAAAATAAGTCAGCTTTATTGTATAAATGTTGTAAAAACTAAGTAAAGCTTACCAAGTTTTTGCCTAAATAAAGTAAAAACTTGGTAAACTTTACAAAGTTTTTATAAAATTTATACTTTATTCAGCTAAAAACTTGGTAAATATTCACAAGTTTTTGCATAATTCATAAAGAAGATTGAGAAGAGCTATTTTTGGCAAGCATTTATTGTACATTGATGGAAATTATCCTGTAAAAATAGCAGAAAAGACTACAAAAATTTAGTTACAAAGATCTCTGCTAAAATTAGGAATTTTTTTTTTTGCTAAATCTTGAAACAAAACCTGCATAAATAAAACTGTTAAATATACCAGATTTGAATTATATATGAGGAAAATTATAGTTAATAGAAATTTACGCCGTTGAAATCAGCAAACAAAATTGCTAAATATTAGTAGACTAAACCAGTAAAAAACAAGTAAAAAAGGCTTAAATTCGGCTGTGCCGAATCTTTGAATACCCTCCACCAATATCCTAAAAAAATGTTCTCTACTGTTTTTGATACAAATAATGTAAAAAACTTTTGAAGTAAAATTATGGAGGTGAAAAAAATTTTTTGAGGTGAAAAAAATTTTTTGTGGTGATAAAAATTTTTTGAGGTGAAAAATATTTGAGCTGAATACAAAATATTTTTAATTTCTAAGCGACTGATGAAAAAATATGAGAAAATATATTTTGTACTAAAATACACCAATTTGTATGGAAAATTTAGAGGTATCTTCACATTTTCACTCATAACTTTTTAACCGCTGGACCGATTTTGCTCATTTTCAATACCAAACTGCTCGGGAGGATGTCCAATTATCCGGGTAAAAATTGGCACCCCCGCTTGTGTCTTCGCGTCGTGATCGCCATTTCAACAGACGGACATCGCTAAATCGACTTAAAATTGCATAAGGATCACGAATATATATACTTTATGGGGTCTTAGACCTATGTTTCGACATGTTACAAACGGAATGACAAACTGATATATACCCTCACCATATATGGTAAGAGGGTATAAAAACTGTTATTAAATATATCAAAAATTTTGTTTCTATCTACAAAGCTTTAGTTGACATTAAGTTAAAATTATTAGAATCCAAATAAAAACTACCAAACTTTTGAAAATTTTTGATTTTATTAAGTTAAATTGTCATTTTCAATTAACCAAAATTTTAATATATTGTTTTACGTTAGCTGTTCTTATTTTACAAATATTTAGCAGCTTTTCCATAGTTTTTTTTAAACTAATTTTCGTAGCTGTTACAAACTTTTTTATTAGGGTATACTTGAAAGGAAATTTGAGCCTAGAAACTCTTAAAGTTGTGTCAGTCTAAACGCTTTATAAGCTAGAAGCAATGATGTGTTTTTTTTTTTGCTTCTTCTTGATATTGAATTTTTTACCCTTTTACAGCATGATTGTCGCATTTTCCAAACTATTGTTGATGTTGGAACATTTATTTATCTATACAACAATTTATCCTTTTTTTATTTTTCAACTTCGATTATTTTTTTTTTTTTATTTCCTTTTCTTTTTAACTTTAAACTATATATTTTGGTGTATTTATGTTGTCCACCATATATGGTTTTTAAAAATTGAACAACATCAGAGTAACAACAATGTAAGAATGAAAAAAAAAATTACGAAATACCAAAAAATAATCTTTATATTTTGTCTAGTTTTATGTTTGCCATCTTATAAAATAAATTTGTAGTCAATTGTTTAAAATGAAATTGGCAAAAAAAAAATATATATAAACATGGTTAAGTTAAATTTTCAATGCGTTAAATACCGCTTTCAAGTTGTTTGATGTACAAATTTGGTAAAAAAAAAAATAAATTGTTTTTCCCTTGGGGATATTGATTTGAAAATTATTGTTGTCGCAATTTATTTATTTGTTTTTTACAATAATTATTGGAATTATTTAATAAACATATTTTCAATATAATTTTGTGGCAACTTTTTTACACTTACGGTGTCTCTTATACTACAGGTTAACTTATCTATGAAACAAATGTATGGTTTAACTGACAGTTAACTCAGTGTAAAAACCAGAGTTAAATTATTTAATGTTGTATTATTAAAACAAAATTAACAAATATAAAATTTACATGTATAAAACGAAATATAGATGAACATACATGACTATACATGGGTTTTTATATAATCATACATGACCATATACGTTCATGTATAGTTCAATATATAAACAAATATCTTCGATATGAAATTTTAAGGTATATGACCATATATGGTAATATATGATTATGTATGATCATATATCAATCATATATTAGCATATATGACCATATACTGGCCTTCAAATTTCGAAGATATATGGTCATATATAAAATTATGTATGGTCATATGTTGATGGCTGGCATGTTCATCACGGGTGCGCTTCGTACCACCCCATCTGATGCGCTGAATGCTATTTTGCATTTGCTGCCTTTGGACATATTTGGTTCACAGACTGCTGCAGCTGCAGCAGTCTGGTTGAGGGCGCTGTGACTTTGGTCGGACAGTGGCTATGGTCACAGTCTAATCCTTAACATGATGCCTGAACTTCCAGGCATCATTGACTACACCACTCATTGATCGAACCACTGTTCGACAAGAGGTACCCGACTCTTATACCGCATATAGATTCGTTGAAAGACGGAACTCCCAATGTTTGGCGTTGTGTCGACTTCTATACCGACGGCTCTAAACTCGACTATCAGGTAGGCTTCGGGGTCTACTCCAGGGACCTACAGCTGAGTATTGCGCGGAGACTGCAGAATCACTGTAGTGTTTTTTTAGGCTGAAATTCTGGCCATTTGGGAGGTGGCGGAGTGGCTTAGGTATAATGTTCTCACAACAGTGAGGAATTAATATATTCTCTGATAGTCAGGCTGCCATTATATCTCTGGATTCTGTCTTCCTGTATTCGACATCAGCAATGAACTGTCAGATCTTTGAACGAGATGGCTCAGCAGTTCAGCATCCAGGTATTTGGGTGCCGGGCCACAGGGACATACCAGGGAACTGTAGGGCAGACGAGCTTGCAAGACTGGGGACTACCTAACACATTCCACATGAATTGGAATATGTGGGCATGCCTCTGGCCACTTGCAAGTTTCGGCTGCGGAAGAGTGCTTATGGGTTAGCAAGAGATAGGTGGGCCTCTGTCCGTGGTTGTATTCGTTCCAGACAGATCTGGCCCCGTCTTAATAGGAAGCGCACGCACAGGTTGCTGTCACTGACAAGGCCCGATATATCCCCACTTGTGTCCGTCATGACGGGACACTGTCTGATTGGAAGGCACGCAGTTAGGTTGAGTGTTGCGGCTAGTGACTTTTGCAGAAGCTGTGGTGACGAAGAGGAGGAGGAGTCTGTGGAGCACCTTCTCTGCACTTGCCCTGCCCTGGCTCGCAGGAGGGGACTGCATTTGGGCTCATGTATCTTTGAGGACCTCGTTGATTTGGCTGATATCGATATCGGCCGACTTAGGGGCTTTTTGTGATCGACGGGGGAAGCTAGTGATATAATTTTTACTAGCTAAGTGAGTCTGATTGGCAGGCTACCACATCTACCTAACCTAACCTATAGTCATATGTTGAATCATTCATGGACGTGAATGGTCACATACAATCCCATGTATGATCATGTATGTTTATACATATTTCAATTTTTACATGCGTGCTTAAATTTTTGTCAACTAATTATAATTTATAGGTTGGGCGCCATTTTTAATATTATGTCTTTATTAAAAATATCTGCATAAAAATTTTATTTAAAATTTTTAATTAAATTATTTAAAATTAAATCAAATTTAGAGCGCCCCGGTACACTAGTTGGTAGCGTGCTAGCTTATCAGTGCGGGGGTCGTGGGTTCGATTCCCACCAGAGGCTCTGGTCTGTTTTCGCTACAACGAGCCGATGGCCTTTGTTGCTAGTGCTCGGTTAGGGTATTAGGATATAATTTGTAATTAATAAATAAATAAATCAAATTTAGACATATTAAAGACTTAAATCAATTATATTTAAATATTCACAAATTTTACTTTATGAAACCAAATCAGAGTCTCTCCTAAGGTTTCTACATGATGGGGCAAAAATCATCATCTGATTTTCTTTCGCTATAACTTTTGTTTAAAGTGAAAACTCATTTGGTTATTTAGTGATTATAAATTTTGTTTTTTGTTAATTGTAAAAAATTATGCCTGACAAAATTATTTTTATTTTTTTTAAACATCACTATAAATTATACACTTAAAATTCCGCGCGTGTCTACTTTGCGATAGTAAAATCAAAACTGGCATACGATGCCAGTTGCAAAAATGGCAGCAATTTCCCAAAGGGTGATACTTACTGCCCCATCCTGCCCTTCATAAATGTCTGTGTGCAGTTTGCAAAAAAAATTAACTGACTTTAAAATGTTAAAATTTTGGTTCCAGAAAGATATTTTTTCATTATTGAATTATAATCCTAATATTTATCTTATATTTAGTTTAAAATTTGCAAATCTTTTCCTTTATGAAATATTTAATTTATTTATTACTTTTTTTTTTTAAATTAGTTGTTCTCCTTGACCAATTTATTTTTATTTAAATTCTAAACCATAAGAACATTTTTAGTTATTATTTTTTTTTTATTCTTCTTAAAAACAATTGTATTATTATTATTATCAACACTACATGCATGTTAAACATTAAAAACATCATGTAGAGAAATTATGTTGTGTGTAAGCAAAAACATATTTTGTTGTTGTAGTTGTAGTTGTAGTTGTTGTTTTCTTTTTTTTTTTTTTTTTTTTTGTTATTGTAGTGAAGAACAATTCCACCAAAAGTTATGTGGTTCCCAATGTATTATTGTACATAAATGCTGATGAAGATGATGATGCATTTGTTAATGTTAGTTGTTAGTGTATGCTATAAAAGTATGTAGGTTGTTGCAACAACATACAGTTGATGATGTTGTTGTTGTTATTGTTATTGTTGCTATTTAGTTTTGTATACATGTTGAGTGTAGTGTATGCATGTTCTTGATTGACCTTTTTGCAACTTAAATTTGAAAAAAAAAAAAAAATCTATAGTTTACCCGGTTCCCAACTCTTTCCATTTGCCATTTCCTACCTTGGTGGACTCCCTGTCCCCTGTTTATGTTTATCTATCTTGTAGCATAGTAATTGTATACATATATGAGTTAGTTAACCATCCATGCCAGAGACCCATAGGTACGTTACTGCTGCAGCTTATTTCAAATGTGTGTGGATGGATGAATGGTGTGTTTAAAGTATTATGGGATATCATACTTAAAACTGCCAAAAGCCATATACAACCATTTAGAATTTTTCTTATTTTCTACGAAACAAAAAAAAAATAATAGAAAAAAAATGTGGAAAACTACATAAACTACAACATCAATGATGCTGATGAAGCTTAAAAGAAAATTAAGGATGTTAAGAGTAGTTTTTTTTTGTACACCAACAATTTAAGGTTCAGGTTAAACTAATACAACCTGTTATTTTTTTGGAGGAAAATAATCAAGAAATTCTTTAGTGATGTTTAAAATAAAAAATTTTTTCCTTTTTTTTATTGACAAAGAAGTTTCTTATGTAAAGTATCCTATAAAATTTACACAATTTCCTTAGCAAATTTGAATAGTCAAATTGTAAAAATTGTTGAAAATTTATTAAAATCTTGTTTAAAATTTAGTAAAATTTTGCTAAATTTAAAGAACTTTTTGAAGGCGACAGTTTCCACTAATAAATTTGTCCCCCTTTAAGAGGGAGCCTAATATAATATCTAGAGCTTAAAAGAAGAATTTAAAATTTTAACGATACTTTTGGGTTAAAAAGCTTTTCATATTTGATAGATTAATATGGGGTTTCCACAGCACTTTTCTCGCGATATAAATCAGCGACATGCATGTATTTTGTTGGTGTGTTTTTTTCGTTGGAAGCAACACGTGATGAGGTAACTCCACCTAAGAACTGCCATTATTGTTTAGTTTTTTTTTGGGGGAATAATCTTAAAAAATAACTTAAAAAAATGTCACATCAAATTTGTGACATTTTTGACCCCACTCTTTTAATTCCTAAAATTATAGGGGCTCACAATTGATCTTGTTCCCTCCAACATATAACCAAATTTAAATTTGAGAGATCGCCCCAAAGGAAGTTTGCTTGCCAGAGAGAAATTTTACCTAAATTACTTAATGAAGCATTTCATTAAATTCATAATGTTTATTTTGTTCACAAAACGAACAAAAATAATTCTTAACATTGATAAAAAGCTTCATTATTTTAATTAAAATTTTTTATTAAATGTTTATGAAGTCATCGATTAGATATCATTAAATCAAGAATCTGCTGCAGCGGCACCTAACCCTTTAATAAATCTTATCCTGGCTGAAGTCAGCCGGTCACAAACCCGGGAAAAATGTTGAGTGGGGTCCGATCCTCAACAAAAATTCCAAACCAAATTAGAGCGCAAGAAGGCCGACTTTCGGTCTTAAGTATATGCGATATTTTTTGGATATGATTCTTATTCTTCTTTTTAAACCTAACCTAAATTAAAAAAAAGTTTCATTGACTAAATTCCAACGATACTCATTCTATTTTTTAAAACATTTCTTTAATATTATGAAAATATTTCTCCCAGTGCATAATGTTTCATTGAATTTGTCTCATTAAAAATTTTATTAAATTTAAGATTTATTTTTTTAAGTAAACAACAATGATGTTGTAAAAAACCAAAGAAAAATTTTCATAAATTTAGTAAAATTTTTCATGAAATTTATGAAAAATTTCATTAATTCAATGAACAACTTTATTAGTTAAACTCCAACAATATTTAATTAATTCATCTTATGAAACAATTCTTAAATATTATCTTCATTAAAAAACTCTCCATAATGATGATTCCGATTTCGCTGAAATTCGCGAAGATGAACATCTAGAAAATTTGCGAAATTCCCTGCCTATCGACTCAATATTTTTAAGGAAAGGATGGGCAAAAAAATATTTTTACAGCTCCTTCTATTAAAAAAGAAACAAAGAAACATTTTCATAAATTTTTATTAAATTTATGAAAATTTTTCTTTGTTTATTCTTGTGAAATTTATGAAAAATTACATTATTTCATTGAATTATGGTCTAAATTCCAAAGATATCTAATTAGTTGATCTTATATAAGTAAGAATTCCGATTTCGTTAAAATTCGCGAAGAGGAAGCATCCGAACAGCTAGAAAATTTGCTAATCCGTACCTATCGACTGAACAGTTCTTAACAAAAGTGGAATCAAAAATATTTTTACAGCTCCTTCTTTGAAAAAAAAAACCTTGGGACATCTATGTTTAAACTTTGGATCGTATGATTGTGAACACTATTATACATAAACTAGATTTCGAAATGTAAACCTTGGAAGTGCTTTTAAATTTGTTTTTGGTCAAAATGTTGAAACTTGGCAAATAATTGCAAAAAAATTAGTAAATTTACCCAGTTTTTATAAAACTCTTGAAAATGGTGTCTTTAGTAGTTATTTATTCGGTTCCATTCATTTGTATTCGTTTTCTAATTGCATTTGATAAATTTTGTTGTTCAATTTGACCGCATTACAGTATGAGCATTTATAAATATTGAAGCTTATCTGCATGCATATGGTAATTGTAATGTATTCTGTGTCTTTTTTTTTTTTTTACATACATAAATTTATTTGCTGTTTATAATTAAAATTTATGATGATACTCTCTCATTGCAATGTTCGTTTGGTGTTATGAGTTTATAAAAATTTAATGTGGGAAAATGTGTATTGTGTAATTAAATAAAGTTTTTCTTTGTAATGGTCATTGAAAATGCTAAAGTAGTTTTTTTTTTGATACATATTAACGGAAAGTCAACAGAATTGGATATGTATATCAATTTTTGATGTAGAGAATAAATAGGAAATTGGAATTAGGAAGTTATTTTTAAAATAAACTAAAGTTTAATTAATAAAAGTCATAATTTATATAAATTTTTTAACTTTTATGCTATCAACAACATACAAATTTAAAAAATGTTGCCGATTATTTGATAGCACATAAACTCATAAAGTTTTTTTTTTTCAAATATTATGCAAAAAATTGTATGACTTTACCAAGCTTTTTATTAATTTTTGTTGGTATTCTACCAATAACTTGGCTGTGTTAAGTGCAGAAAGCCTTTAAAATAATTTTATATAACATGAGAGTGTTGCCAACCTAAAGTATGTTTACTGGCAATGCTACTGTTACCTACATTTGCTTAGTTAACATTTTTTTTTTTTTGAGTTAAGATTAATATCTGTTAAAATTCTCATTAAGTTATAAAATTTTAACAATAAAAAATGTTTTACTAGTTTTTTTTTCTCTTAATTTAAATCTTCAGTTAAAAAAAAAAACCTAATTAAAAATTCCATTTCCATTTAAATAAATTATATATAATTCCTATTTAATCTTTAAAAATTTATTAATTTATTCATCATTAATAAAGTCTTAAAATATTTAAAATTTTTTAAAAGTTTCTTATAAAATCTTTCACACAATTTAGTATGGCAAAAAAAAGTCAACATTAAACAAAAAAAATCTTAATAATAAAAAACATATGTTTTGTTAAGAATTAATAAAAAAAATAATAAAGCACAAAAAAAAACAACACAAAAAATTAAAAGATTTTGATAAAAAAAAAAAGTAAAATAAAAGAAAGCAAGCGGCAAAAATCTAAAACAAAAAAAAAATGTTTGAAGAAGTAATAAGAGGAAAGAAAAAAAAAAGATTCTTATAAACCCACACACAAATTACTAAATAATTATTTTTTTTTGTAGGCTACATTTTATGGAGATTTTGTAATTTTTCTTAATAATAAATTATATCAAAAAAGATTTAAAGTTGATGATATTTTTTGTATTAAAAATTTAAACATATTTTTGTTCGTTAAGTACTATAATTTAAGGTGACCAATGGTATTGATTTTATTTTTATAAAGAGAAGCAAAAATCGGGAAACTATTCCTACTTGGAAAGCAGATAAAGGAGGTATGAAAGGTTCCTTCAAATATGGCAACACCGTGATTGCGTGAAATGGAAAATCTTTAGAACAGTTGTTACCCGCAATGTGATGGAGAGTTGTGATTTTACTTCAGTGGGTTTAAGTGATATGGAAATTATTTAAATTTTAATAAAACTTGTTAAAATTTAGTAAAACTTGTTAAAATTGAATAAGATTTTTTAATTGTTAATATTTGCTTTAATTTTAAACATATTTTGTTTAAATTATATTGAAAAATGTATTAAATTTATATTTAATTGGTTATTTTGTTTGTAAGAAAGAAAAACCGGGTCACCTTAAAATAATCTCCATAATGCCTAAAGGGTTTTTAAAGACACGTATATATATATTTTTTTTGTATAAAATTTCAAATCTAATTGTGCGGGTGTTAAGACAACAATTTAATTCAATTATGTTGTATTATGTATTTACAAACAACAACCAAAATTATCTAAACAATAACAAAAACAGGCTTGTTTTGAAAACAATGAAAACACTACAAATTATTTTCAGTTACTACACAAAACGAAAATTTTAATTTTAAGGCTGGGCTTACAAAACAAAATGTTTAAAAATAATAAAAACTAATTTTTTAAATTAATGATTTGTTTTTTTTTTAGAGTGTCATAAAAAAATTTCACAATATTTTTTATATTTTTTTTTGTTTGTGTAAAAATGAAATCATTGTAATTGTATGATTTTTTTTTATCATGTACATTTGCGTCATGCCTCATATATTTGAAACATAGGAAGAGCACTCAGCATGTGTTGAATTTGTGCGTATTTAGAATAGAAATTATTACTCGTGTCAGTGGGGTTTTAGAAATAGCAACAGGGTAATACAAAAGTTTTGAATAAAATTGTACTGTTTTTTGAGTGCAAGCAAAAATTTACAATGCTACCTAAGTTTTTGCATAAATTAAAAAAAAAACTAAGGTAAACATAGATTACATTTTACTTAAGATAAAAGTATGCTAAAACTAAGGTAAACATAAAAAAATATCTTACCTAAGTTTTTGCATAAAATATCATAGAAAATTATTTCTTTATAAATTAGGAAAAAAACTAAGAAAAACATAAAATAAATTTTATAATAAAATAATATAAGTTTTTTTACCCAAGTTTTTCCAATGACTAATCTTTTTAAAGAAAACATTAAAAACGTGTTAAATAATTTTTTGCATAAAATGCCAGAGAGAATTTATTCTTTATAAAATAAGAAAAATAAACTAAGGTAAATATAAAATAAATTTTACTAAGTTATTTTACTTAATTTTTTTCAATTGATAATATTCTTTGTATGCTAACACTAAGGTAAACGTAAAAATATCTTACCTAAGTTTTTGCATGAAATATCATGGAAAATTTTTTTCTTTTTAAATTAGAAAAAAACTAAGGAAAACATAAAATAAATTTTACTTAAGTTTTTTTACCCAAGTTTTTCCAATGACTAATATTTTTCGTAAAAGTATGCTAAAATTAAGGTAAACATGAAAAACATATTACCTAATTTTTTGCTTTAAATGCCATAGAAAATTGTTTTTTTTTATAAATTAAGAAAGAAAAGCTAAATTAAATATAAAATAAATTTTACTAAAGTTTTTTTTTACCTTAGTTTTTTTACCTAAGTTTTTTCAATTGCAAATATTCTTTGTAAAAGTATGATAAAACATAACATGTTACCCATTTTTTTTTTTTTTTTTGCATAAAACAGAACTAGATTTTTTTTTATAAATGTAGAAAAAACTAAAGTAAACTTAGATTTTACAAAGTTGTTTTTACATAAGTTTTTCCAACGACTAATATTTCCCGTAAAAGCATGCAAAAACTAAGGTAAACATAATAAACGTTTTTAGGTCTTTATTTGACTAACATATGATTTTATTTACCTAAGTTTCTTTTTGTGGGAAAACTTGGGCAAACTTAAATTTTTTATTTAGTAAGGTTGAGTTTAAGAAGAATTAACGTTTTTCTCTATAAATCATAAACGCTGTTAATTTTTAAATCATATTTATATTTACCTAAGTTGTTGCTAAATTTTTGGGAGAAAATTTAAAGTTTTTATAGTTGATTTTATGTATTTTTTTATTTCCCAGTTTGTTTAAAAATGTTTAAATTTTTTCAAATCTGTATTGAATTTGTTCCCTTACTGTCAATTAAACTCGAATTTTTTGATTACACTGCAAAAAAAAAAAAATGAACGTAGCAACATTTTTGCATTTATAATTTAAACACGATTTTCTTGCCAATTTTATGTTTTAATTATTGCCATCAATTAAAGAAAAAATAAAACAGGGTGTTTTAAAGTTTTTAAAATTTTACAAAATCCAAAACAATTAAAATTTTTAATATTAAAAAAAAATAAAATTTTTAATATTAAAAAAAAATAAAATTTTTAATGTAAATTTTGTACATTATTTGATCTATCTGTTTTAATTATATATTTATAATTTTTTTATCAGGCTCAAGATCACCTGATAAAAAAAATTATAAAATTTTTAATATTAAAAAAAAAAAAAAATAAAATTTTTATTTAAAAAAATTACTTTAACTAAAATTATTTATTTCTTTCATATTTATAAAATTTACTTATAATAATTTTTCTTTTATTTTCAGGTATGTTGTTCATAAATATAATACATTTTATAAACATCATAAGTAAGTTTTATATAAAATTAATTAAAATGTATAATAAATCATAAAAATCTTTTTAAAAAAACACATAAAAACAAATTGAACACAAGCAATGGTCTTCTCAACAACAAAATATTATTGAACTATTAATTTAAAATCATAAATAGTACTTGAAAATAATAACATAAATTGTTCAAGACTTTATAACTAGAACTACAGAAAAATTGTAATAAAAATTTGATTTTTATTTAAACAATTCTCCGAATAATTATAAAAAAATTGTTTAACAAAAATCTTCCTTCCCCCTCTGCGTCATTTGTTGGTAATTTATGTTGATTTTTTATACAATATAAAAAAACCGCTAAAGCTTATTTAAAAAAAATTTGCGTATAATTCAAGCTTAACATTTTATATGATTACCACAAACAATAAATGTTAAACAAAACCGCAAAAAAATGTATACAAAAAAATATATATACATCATATGTATAACACAGCTAAACTAATTAATCAAAAGAGCAACACTTTCAACAATTTTTTTTGTTTGTTATTTTGAAAACAAAAAAAAAAAAAAATAACACAAAAAATGTATTTATATTTATGGGTTTTTATACAAATATTCTAAAAAAATACAGATACATTTATATAATTTTTTTTTAAATATATATTCTTTTAATTTAAATAAACAAATTTAAAGTGTAATCTTATACAAATTAAAGATTTTTTAAATAAAATATAAAACGAAATTCAGTAAATTATTGAAATTAATGGTGCAGAGTTCCCACAGTATTTATCAAGCTAAGCCTTGGTTTGAGTTATGGTTTCGTTTTCCGCAGCTTGTTCAAATTTTGACAGAAGTCAGTGTTGCCCTTTCAGTTAAGAGGCGGCAAATTGAACAAGTCACCAACTTATTGACCCGCCCTCGCATTATTCGTGCGATTTTTCCAACTAAAATTGCTATTGCTATAAAGACTTGTGCTTAAATAAGATTTTTCTGGATTTTTTTTATTATCCTACCACGCCCTCTAGCGGAGATATTTGAAAGCAAAATCGAAATGTTCTTCAATATATACATATTTTTTCAAAATTAAATATTTTGTTTGTTCTCTTAATTCTAATCTCCGGGAATAATCAAGATTTTGTTAAAATAAAATTTAAAACACTGTTTCAAGGATTCTTTTAATTTTTTAATTTTTAATTTGTATTTTTTTTTTTTACTTTTTGAAAAAAAAACACATATTTTTTCAAAATTAAGTATTTTGTTTGTTCTCTTAATTCTAATCTCCGGGAATAATAAAGATTTTTTTAAAATAAAATTTAAAACACTGTTTCAAGGATTTTTTTTATTTTTTAATTTTTAATTTGTATTTTTTTTACTTTAAAAAAAAACCAGACATTGTGTTTTTAAACCAATATCTAGCAACCCTGGTATGATAACTTGAACTTTTTTATTTGTGGTTGAAGACAAACTATTATTAATTAATTACCGATTTTAATATATCGGTTCGTAATATATCGGTTCGTAATATATCGGTTCTTGGCGGCTGACCCAGCCAGAAATTAACGAGCAGTAGCACATTACAACTCGTTACTATTTTGATTTATTGATCTACTTGCTTTGCTTTGAACAAAGACATAAATCTCCAATATAATCCATAATCGCTAAAGTGGGAGGTGCTGCCAACTTAAAGTGTCATCCCACATATAAATTACATTGGGAAAGAGTTACGAGTAGTAAAATATTTCCCCTTTAAAGTAAATTGGATACTCTTGTTGGTATACTCTCTTTGCTTTTAACTTTTTCTATTTTGAGTTGCCAACTCAAAGTGTTATTATTAAAATGGCGTCACAGTAATTTTAGAGAATTTCCTTTTAATACTTTAGTGTTTCTTATTAAATTGGAATAAATTTGATAAAAAAAAAACAAATTGCCAAAACAAAAACTAAATTTTTTTAAATCGTAGAAGAATACTTAAAATCTGATTTGTCATAACTATCATGTATAGTTTATGTTATAAAATGTTAATAACTTAAATTTTTTCATTCAAATTTTAAGAATATATTAAAAGTCATCGCCAGAAATGACTAATTGACTCGTTAAAGAATTTTTATGCAATAAATAAAAATCAAAGTACAATATTAAACAACATGCAAACCCTTAAACAAAAAAACTTTTAAACTTGTATACAAGTTGTTGATTTTATAAAAAAGAAACTTAAAAAAAAAAATTAAAATATCTAAACATCATGATTATTTTATTTGTTTCAACTTTTTTTTATACATTTTCGCCAAGATTTCGTGACAAAATGACATTTGTGGTTTTTCACAACCCACCTTCTGGGATTTTTGGTTGATTTCCATAACCTACAACAAACTGTGGTAGTCATTTTTATATAATATAATAATTACAAATAAATTTTAACAACAATAGTTGTATGAAAATCATAAAATGTTTTAAAAGGAAAACGGATAAAATATGTAAAACATATGTGTATAGGAAAGTACAAAAAAGTGCAAGTGCTTTTTGTATTTTAAATACAATGATGATATGGCATGTTAGTTCTGGCGATGATTATGACTATCAAAATTTTATCATTTAGGGAGGAATATAATATTGAATTTGCAAATACAAACTATTCAAAATGTTCTTGACATTAAGTCATAAGAATACGGAAAAGAAATCAACAGGAAATTACTGAAAAACTAGCTAACAAATTATAAAAGGAATTTAAAATCAATATTATATGGTGAAAAAAAAAATTTTTTTATAGTAAAACAGTTGAAAATAAAACTAAAAATTTATTACTTGCTTAATATAAAAATGTATTTTGAAGAACAAATTGAAAGCAACAATAAAATCTGCAACTCTTTTATATTATAAAATAAAGATTTTGAAATAAAAAATATTAATTTTTAATTGAAATTTGTTATCGAAAAAAAATCGAATATCTAAAAAAATTCTTTAAAATACAATTATTTACAAATTGTTCGTTCCCATGTAAAAATCGAAATATATATGAACATATATTATAATATGTATATTTTCATACATGGTCATACACGTCCATACATGGTTTAATATATGGCCATATATGATGTGATATATGGCCATATATCTTGGTATCCGAAATTTAAGGGTATATGGACGTATATGGTCATATATGAGCATAGATGAATCATATAAGAACATATATGATCATATGACCATATACGGCCATATATCCTTAAATTTCAGATCCGAAGATATATGGTCATATAAGAGATCATGTGTGGTATCCGAAATTTAAGGGTATATGGACGTATTTGGTCATATATGAGCATAGATGAATCATATAAGAACATATATCATATGACCATATACGGCCATATATCCTTAAATTTCAGATCCGAAGATATATGGTCATATAAGAGATCATAGGGTCAATTCTCGTTCTGTGAAAAGGTGAAATGAAAAGTTTTTTCACGTTTTCATAGTACTTTTGATTCGCGTTCTGTGAAAAAATGTAAGGAAATATCAAAACGTTTTCATATGAAAAAAAAAGTGGAACGAAACAAGATTTTTTCACGATTGCACAGCACTGGCGATTCTTGTTTTGTGTAACAGTGCAAACAACTGTCAAAATATTTTCATATGAAAAAATTGTTTACACAGACTATTTATAAGTGAAATAAACATGGAGAAGACTGTAAGAGGAAAGCATGCCAGCGAAAGCCAAAAGGAGTATTTTATTAATTATTAAGAAAAGCATGTGGACATTGCAAACGAGAAGTAAGTAGCTTAATAACCATAATCACACTTTTATTAATCCCATATTTACAGATTTGTAACTGCAGAGCCTTAACAGTTTTAGTGGGACCCAAAAGGACAGTGAAAAATGGCAAAAGTATGGCATATTTATTTATAGTTTATTTATATTCTTTATGAATTTTTTTTTTTTTTAAGTAATATTAGACTTCATACGCGCACCAAATATAGTTCACTTAAAGTAAGCCGATATAAATCTATGAAGTGCTTGTCGGTTGTCATCTCGAATGGATTGTGGTCAGCACGAAGTATGCGTCTCAGCACTCTCAAAAAATTCCTAAAAATTATTAAATTATTTACTGCAATGAAATGCTTGTAACATCATTGTCTTACCTTTGTTCATCCGGAATTCTTTGAGTAATATCTAATAATACAATTAATCCAGATATTTTTATATAATTATTTAAAATAAATTTTACGAACTTAATTCACTTTTGTTTACGTTTTTCTCTGTTTTGACATTTGCTTTAAATTTTGGATAACACAGTTACAATATTTTCATGGGTACAGTGCGAATGAAACATTTTTTTCATAATACATACGAGAATCGCAATTTATGTATTTGTGAAAAGTTCGAGTGAAAAGTGCTTATGAAAACGAAAATGAAAAGTTTTTTTTTCACTTCACATTATCACAGAACGAGAATTGACCCTCATGTGTGGTCATATATTGTACCATAGATGGGCGTATATGACCGTGTATGACCATGTATGATCATGTAAGATCACATAGAAGCCCATGTCTGATCATATAAATTTCAATGTTTACATAGGCTGCCGACTTCAAATGTGTAAATATTGATTATTTACTCGGCACGTTTTCAATGTGCATATTGCTATGTAAACATAAAGGTAACGTGTCAAATTAACAAGACATCTTCATAGTTGGTTGGCAACGTTTACATGTGTATCAAAATTCAGAGATTTTTGTATTCAGCACTGTAAAAAACAATGAAGAAAAGAATACATATTCAATATTGTGATTACCATATTTATTAGAATCAACTCTTTGTATTTTATACCAAAATTTTATGTCTATAAACTTTCCCCTTATTCTATTTTGTTTTTGACGTGGTGCCATCAAAATCTCGGGATTTCAATGCAGATGTTAACATTGCCAACCAACTATGAATATATCTTGAAATCCACGTTATATAATGTTCACATAGCAATTGTGCCCATTAAAATTCTATTTAAAAAAAAAATTCTTAATAAATTTTTACTAATATTGTTTGTAGGAAACATCATTTTTCCATTTGTATTTTTTTTTTTTTGTTTATTGTTTTTTATAAAATTAATTTCCTTTCCCCAAGAGAGTTTGGCCAACAAAGTAGGAAGTGTTGCCAACTATAAGTGTTAAACCAGTCACTAGTTTTTATATAAAAAAAACATTAGAAACAATAAAAGAGTAGTTATAAATTTCCCTTTTAAACCAAATTGGTTTCTCTGGGTGGTCTACTCTCCTGATTTACCATCTTTTAATGACATCTTTTGATTTCAAAGTAATTTCTATTTAAACAAAATAAAAAAGGAATATATATTTCTTTGCAATTTTTAATAAAAGAAAACTTTGTGCTTTATTAAAAATATACATATATATATATTTTTTTATAAAGAATTCATTAAATTGTCAAAATATTGACATTAACAAAATCATCGTCAACAATAATGTAAAAGCATCCAAAAACATTCAGCCAGCTGCCAAAGGCATATGTTTTTATTTTCCATCAAAAAAATATATATTTATTTTTTTGCTTTTTAGCCAAAATACTCCAGCTACTTAAATACACATATTAACCTCTAAAACATACAAATTTATTTAAGATTTACATACAAAATCTCTAAAGATTACCCACAAAAAGTTTTCAAAGATGTTGAAAAGAAAGTGAAACAAAACAAACGTCAAATAGCATGTCAGTCATTACAGGTACTTTAATTCAAAAAATAAGAAGAGGACGGACGCAATGGAGGCGAACAAGAAAAACAAAGTGTTTTTTCTGTTGTTGTAATTGTCATAAGTAAATATTGACATTTGTGTTTGTTATAATAATAAAACTTTAAAAATTATGCAAAGTATTTTATGCTAAAAGGAACACAAAACAAACTTGGTAAACTAAAAGGAGCTGTTAGAACAGGGGGGGGGGGGGGGGGGGGAGTATTGGATAAAGTTCTTTAAACATGTTACCGAAAGTTAAATGGTGCGTAGATTATATTAGGAATTCTTAAATTTAGTATTTATATTTTATTTGTAAACACAAAAGCAATATTCTTTGGTTAGCTTTTATTTAATTTGATTTTATTAAGGATTGAACAGGAATAAAATAAAAAAAAAATCATAGTAACTTATTTTGTTTGTTTTTCACTTTGAATTTTCCGCAAATAAATCGTTACAATCCTTATTATTTTTTCTATTTTCATGGAGATGTTTAAAAGGAAAAATGGAAAAAATGTTTTGTATTTAAAAATAGAACACATTTATAAGCATGTAAAACATTGCAAAAACCAATATGGCGTCAGTTCTTTTATAATATAATTTTCGTTTTTTTTTCTTCTGGATCTTTGTTTTGTTTGTTTTCTATACATTTAAGAAACATAAAAGAGTTTTGTTAGGTATTGGGTAAAAACGAATTTAAGGTAAGCTTCACCATCAAAGGGGCTTTGATTAGAATACGAGAATCGGATTTCACTGAAATTGGAATATGTGAAACTTTAAAAACAATTTACATTCAAACGTAGTGTTGGCAACAACAAGTAGAATCCTTTTCATATGCAATTAGTAATTACTAGCAAGATGAACAAGTCGCTGGGGAGTTGCCCACTAAAAGTAACATTTCCCTCGTTATATTTCATATAAAATTTATAGGGAAAAGTATCGAGCAGGAATACATGAATACTCTTTACTATTTTGGTTCCTCTTGTCGATCAACTCTCTTTATTGGTTGTTTTGCTACAAGATATATTGGTTAATTTTATCAGAGCGAAGACAGTAGATAAAGGAATCAAAATAGTAGCGAGCACTAATGTGTTACTATTCACTAATTTTTTCCAAGCTATGTTTAATGTCAACAAACGAGTAAAATTACACTTTCTGTTGGCAACACCATAGCGAGTTTGGTTTATCTTGATGATAAATATCTTTGATTAAAGGGCCATTCCATGTCAAACCGCTCAGAAAACTGTCATTTTCGGATTTGTCATCTCCGATTTTAATGAAATTCGCCACAAATATTGTAAATGGTTAATGTTTATCAAATCATTAACCTTTCGACCCCAAACCCTTTCGGTTTTCGTCAAAATATTGAAAAAAAATTTTCTGTTGGTACCATTTTAAAGGTGAAAACATTACATTAAAGGTATTTTTTTTTATTTTAATCTTCAAAGACCCATATCCCAAAATCCATTTTTTTTTTAAATTCTGAAAAAATATATGTTAAAAACTATGGCCTCTCTACATTTGTGGCAAAATTTTAAGGTGCAGACTCATTTGGTTCCTGAGTTATGAAGAAAAACGTGGTCGTAATAATGAAAAATAATTTAAAGTTTTGTTAGTCCCGAAAAATCTAAAAATCAATATAAATATCAAAAAAAAAAAAAAATACGAAATGTTTTTTATTAGTTTCGTAATATAAGTCGCAAATTGTTTTTTAGGACCGTTTTTTTAGATATTTCACATATCTTTATGTCAAAACAACAAATGCCATTTTATGTCCGGGTGAAAAAATATGCTGTGGTGAAAAATCACTTATACTACATTTACATTTTTGGTTAAAAACTAGTAGATTTTAGTTTTTGAAAACTACTTGTATTTACTTGTCAAATTCCGCAAGAATTTTGAATGAAAATAATTTTACATTTAAAGTAATTATTTAACAAAAATAACACAATTTAAAACACATAAAAATAAAAAAATATGATGTTGAATTTTCAAAATAACAAAAAAATTAAATGAATTTTTTTTATTATTATATTACAAATTTAAAAAATATGCTTAAAAATATGACCAAATATGCATTAAAAAATCACAAAATATGCATTTGCAATCAAAATGTGCAAAAATATAAATTTTTATCAAAACATGCAAAAAATATGCCAAAAATCTTCTTTAACTTTCGTTCTATGTAACAATTTAATAAATATTTTTTAAACTTTACATAAATAACAAGAATAATAATGGCCACAAAACTATCTCTATGACCGTTTTTCTTTATGAAAAGTATGAAAATCTCACTTATGAAGTCTTAACTTCATTAAAATGTCAAAAAGTTTTTTAAATACTATAAAATATTTTTTGCGTTTTATAAAATTTGTCAATAATGCGTTATACTGGACGAAAAATCTATGAAAAATTTCATAGATATAATGAAGCTTTTTCTTTGCGAGTACCAGTCAATCTCATTTTGTTTTAAATTGAATGATTTGTATAAATATTATTTATTATAATATATTTTTCATATAACAAGAAAAAAAATCTAAATCTATTAAAATATTGTATAAAAGTTACCATCCCTGCAAAAAAATTACTAAGTTTACTTAACTTTGTCTTGTCTATTCATGATCAGAAATATTGTATCAATTGCATACTCTGTCTTTTGTATTTTGTTTTTGGTGTTTTATTCCCCTCACCTCAACTTCCAGTGCACTATTAACTAATAAACTCTTCCAAATTGTCTGCTTGTTTAGTTTTTACGCAGTACTCGACAAAATCGGAAATTTTATCGTTCGTCCGTCCGTAAATTAATAAAAAAAAATAGTGAGTGTTATAATTATAAAAAAATCTTATTAGAAAAGTGTTTTAAATGTTTTACCTAAAATAGTTATTCAAAAAATTAAAAAAATAATTTATTTTTGAAGTAAATTTTAAAAATATAGAAATGTTTTTGTGACGGTTTTTTTATGAGAAGTATAAAAATCTCACTTATAAAGTCTTAACGTCATTAACATGTCAAAAAGTTTTTTAAATATTATAAAATATTTTTTTCGTTTTAAAAAATGTGTCAATAATGCTATAAAATGTTATACTGGACGAAAAATCTATGAAAAATTTCATAGATATGATGAAGTTTTTTCTTTGCGAGTACCAGTCAGTCTCATTTTGTTTTAAATTGAATGATTTGTATAAATATTATTTATTATAATATATTTTTCATATAACGAAAAAAAAAACAAATCTAAATCTATTAAAATATTGTATAACAGTTACCATCCCTGAAAAAAAATTATTAAGTTTTCTTAACATTGCCTTGTCCATTCATGATCAGAAATATTGTATCAATTGTATACTCTGTCATGTGTATTTTGTTTTTGGTGTATTGTTCACCTCACCTTCCAGTGCACTATTAACTAATAAACTCTTCCAAATTGCCTTCTTGTTTAGTTTTTATGCAGTACTCGACAAAATCGGAAGTTTCATCGTTCGTCCGTCCGTAAATTAATAAAAAAAATAGTGTTATAATTATAAAAAAATCTTATTAGAAAAGTGTTTTAATTGTTTTGCCTAAAATAGTTATTCAAAAAATTAAATAAATAATTTATTTTTGAAGTAAATTTTAAAAATATAGAAATGTTTTTGTGCCGGTTTTTTTTATGAGAAGTATAAAAATCTCACTTATAAAGTCTTAACTTCATTAACATGTCAAAAAGTTTTGTAAATATTATAAAATATTTTTTGCGTTTTAAAAAATGTGTCAATAATGCTAAAAAATTGTATACTGGACGAAAAATCTATAAAACATTTCATAGATATGATGAAGCTTTTTCTTTGCGAGTACCAGTCAATCTCATTTTGTTCTATATTGAATGATTTGTATAAATATTATTAATTATAATATATTTTTCATATAACAAGAAAAAAAATCTAAATCTATTAAAATATTGTAAAACAGTTACCATCCCTGCAAAAAAATTACTAAGTTTACTTAACTTTGTCTTGTCCATTCATGATCAGAAATATTGTATCAATTGCATACTCTGTCTTTTGTATTTTGTTTTTGGTGTTTTATTCCCCTCACCTCACCTTCCAGTGCACTATTAACTAATAAACTCTTCCAAATTGTCTGCTTGTTTAGTTTTTACGCAGTACTCGACAAAATCGGAAATTTTATCGTTCGTCCGTCCGTAAATTAATAAAAAAATAGTGAGTGTTATTATAAAAAAATCTTATTATAAAAGCGTTTTAATTGTTTTATCTAAAATAGTTATTCAAAAAAAAAAAATAAATAATTTATTTTTAAAGTAAATCTTAAGAAATATAGAAATCTTCTGGTGTTTTAATTTGTTTCTTTGTAATTTGAAATGTGGTTCTCTATTTTGCATTTAAACAATATATTGATTTAAATTCATATATAATTTAAAATAGTTATTAAAAAATAATTAAATAATTTGTTTTTAAAGTAAATTTTAAGAAATATAGAAATCTTCTGGTGTTTTAATTTTTTTTTCTTTGTAATATGAAATGTGGTTCTCTATTTTGCATTGAATAAATATAATGAAAGCAAAAATAATAAAAGCAATAACAAGTGTGTGTAAAAAAAATGTAATGCCCTTATGTGTTGTTGTGTTATTTTTTTTTTATTCTTTCCAATTTCTCTTGGTTGGAATGTTGATCTCTTTTTCTCTTAATAGGTAATGGTCATTATTAAAAGCAATAATTAAGTTCAGTAAAATGTGAAGAAAAAATTTATGTTAATTAAAATATGCAATTTAATAAATAAATTTATAATAATGGAATTAAATATATTTGTTGTTGCTGAAATAATATATAAACGGTATAATCGGTTCGCGCGTTTAATAATTATTGAATTTTAAGTCTGCATCATTACACTCATAGAGAAATGTATAATGGTGAGTTAATTATCTCAATTAAATTTTTTTTACTGCCATGGTGTAGAAATGATACACTTTAACAGTTACTACATGACTAGGGCTAGGAAGTTTATGTTAATATATGCTTGTTGTCGTTAGCTGGTAAATAACATTAAAACAATATCTTTGCAAATTAATAAGTTTGCATGAATTTCCCATTGATTTGTTAATGCATATTTTTACATATTTGCTATTAATGCATATTTTGTTATAATGACTATTTTAATGCATATATTATCATATTTTAATGCATTTTTTTTTTTTAATAATTCATGTTCAATTTTTTTTTTATTTTTGATACTTTACTAAAAAAAAAGTTTATTTTATACGATTTATATCTTTCGCAAAAAAAAAAATAAATTTCCGAATTTATATATATTTTTTTTAAATTTTGTTTTATCACGAAGGCACAATTAATAAACGAAAAATACAAAAGCTAAATTTCTGACGATTTTTAAACCACTTTTTGATATAAAAAATTCTAAAATTAAATTGATTATAATTAAAATGTTTCAAAAAAAAAATATCAATAATACAATAAATGCATATTTTTTTTTAAATTTTAAATGCATATTTTTTGATTTTTAATACATGTTTTATACACTATACAACACGAAATTAAATAAATAATTGTGGTGATTTTTTTTTCTTTTCACGGGAAAAACATATTACTATGCTTATGTAACAAATTTGTTGTTTAATTTTAAATACCGAATTATTTTGTGTAGGGTTTGTTCAAAGAAATAAATGCCTTTACATTTATGGGCTTAAATAAATATTTTGAAACATAGACCCTGTTTTTTTTTGTGCGCTGCTATTGCGAACATTGTTGATTTCTTTTAAAAGCCATTTTGCGTGATCCTTTCTTAAGAGCTAACTATATTATACTTTTGCTAGCTTAAGCAAATGTGCGAATACATGTAATCAAATGTGTATGACTATATTGTACTTAACAAACTTTTCGTTAAGTTTCGTCAAGTGTCATTTGCTTAAGCAAACAGCGAAACTGACCGCACTTTACTTAAGGAATCATGTGTTTTTAGAAAAACGGTTTATGTAAAAAAAAAAACAAATTTCAATGTACGCGGAAAATATTTTTATAGAAAATTTAATTGAAAATGTTAAAAAACAAACGTGCATGTATAACAAAGGGGTGGGTTTTGTATTTGTTTTTCGATTGAGATGCAAGCACTGTTGCATTTTTTAGTACTTTTTTATTTATGTTTTCATTTGTTTCTTTTAATTATTTAAAATTAATATAGATTTACTTGTTAATTGTAAAATATTTGTAAATTGAACACATAAATATTTTTCGAAAATATACATATATTTTGGAAATATAAGAAGAAAACAGTTTTTGCAAAAGTACATATATTTGCAACTAAGTGTAGGAAGTATTTAAGTTTAAAAAGTACATTGTAGCCACCCAAAAGTCTTCAATAAGTTGATTAAGCATTTGACAGACTTTTCGTTAATTTTTGACAGTAGCTTAAGTTAGCAAAAGTATAATATAGTTAGCCCTTTAAGGATAATTCGTTGTAGTATATAAAATCCTGTTGTATACATATGTGTGGTGAAGTGTATAAAACATGTATGTAAATAATATAAGATTGCAGTTGATGGCTAATTGTAAAAAGGCCCTAATTCGAATTTTTTATTTATATACAGGAGAAGAAAAATTTGATTTAAATTTTAATTAAATAAAAATAGCAGTTTTAAAGGGTTTAATATTTTTTTCCTTAATTGAAGACCTTAAAAAAAATCGACTTGAGACCTTTTTATATTAAGCTATCGATATAGAATATTTTCTTTAGGCTTTGATGACATGTTTTGATAGATTTTTTATTTTTCTTTTTTTTTTTGTTTTGTTCTGATGTTTGTGATTTTATTTTTTTTTTTTTTTCTTTCCTCTATAGACTCATTTCTATTACACAATATGGATGTTACGTGTTAAATACTTTTTATCGTATGACGCACGTACTTCTTTTTTATACCCTTCACCATAGGTGGAAGGGTATATATAAGTTTGTCATTCCGTTTGTAATTTCTACAATATTGATCTTAGACCCTATAAAGTATATATATTCTGGGTCCATATGAAGAGCGAAGTTGATTTAACGATGTCCGTCTGTCCGTCTGTGTGTTGAAATGGGTTTTCCGAAGAACCCAGACATGATGAGGACTTGATTCTTTTTTATTTCTGTTACATGTGATCCATTTCTGTTTGCTATTAAAAATCAGACAGATCGGTTAATAAATGGCTGAGATATTAGCAAAAAACCAGGACTACCTCAAATTTTTCCAGTAAAATCCCTTTGTTTAATAAGAGTGTGAAGATAAATACGTAGGTTAAATACGTTTCACAACTATTGTGAATGATATAAATAAAAAAAAATAGTAGTGTCGCCAACTTTTTTTTGCCTAGAAAATGCCAAATTTGACAAGAAAAGCGCTGAAACATATGGAAAAATATAAATTTGAGATTTTACATGACATATTATTTTGGATTAAAATTTTTGGACATTTAAGAAAAAATAAATGGGGATACCGCTTGTTTGTGGAGAGCTATGAGGTAGTAGATTCCAACGATGTATTCATCTCCTTCAGAATACCATGGTGAAGGGTATATAAGATTCGGCATAGCCGAATTTAGCCGCTCTTACTTGTCTTTTATTTATGTATGTTTTAGTGTGTTGTTTAGGTCGCGTGTTTATTGTAACTTCCTTTTTATGCCAGGATTGAAAAATTTTTGTTTTTTTTTTATAAAAATTTTTGAACAAAAATTTCTTTCTCCACGTGTTTTGTCTGTTATTTTGTATTGTTTTGTCAAAAACACAAAAAGCTTTAACAAACAATTTTTGTAGCTTAAATGAATCTTGTGTGTCTTCACATGCAGTTTGGTTTGGTTTGGTTTTTTGCAGGTGTATCCTGTTTAAACAATTTAACAAGTAAGAGAAAACAATAAAGAAAAAGTCTTTTACAAACAAATTTTCTGGGGTATGTCATTATTTCAATACATTTGTTTTTTCAAGTGACTTTTTTTTTTGTATGGAAATTTCTGTTATATTAGGTTTGTTTACCATCCATCCCTTGCCAGGATAATTTTACTTTTTTTTTTACTTTAACAGCCACTTAAAGATGTCTGCTGTTGGTATTTTAATGGAAAAACAATGTTATTGTAAAGGATTATTGGATTTTAGGTAATATTACTTTAAATTGTTTTATGGGAAAACAAAATAAAAGTTTATATAAAAAACACTTACACTTAAGTTTTGTATATTTTGTTATATAAGTTGGCGTTGCCAACTAAAGCATAGTAAATTGTTTTCACTCAAACTAATTTAAAAAAAAAAAAATTTTAATTGTAAAAATATTTTTTTTTTTTATTTTATAAGAAAGACACAATCGCAATAAACCCAAAAATAACACTTTTTCACTAGAAAAATAAAAGTCTGCACCTTGTTTCTGTATTTCTCGCATCGATAAAGTTTTCGCAAAAAACATGTAAAATCCAACCTTGCTCTGCTTTCTATAGGGTGTATCACAGGCAATTTAACATGTATTAATCTAAATGAGATAAAAAGGAGCTGTTTTCATGTCATTTCTCTATCTAATAAGAAATTTTACATAATTAAATGTGTCCACAGTTTTAAAAGTTAAAAGCTCTAAAAAAAAGTTCCACTAAAAATGCGATCAACTTTATCATCTATTAAGTAGCCCTGCATAAAGTAAGGGTGACCACGAATTTATCGATGCGAGAACTTCTCGAATCAGATACAGAAATGAGGCACAGGTATCTAAAATTTGCGCGAAAACAAATTGTAAAAAATTGAAATTTATTAACGTGAAAAATATATTTTTTTTTATATGGAATTTATAACTGTTTTTTCACCTGAAACCCAAACAACATACTATGTTTAAATAAAAGCTAATATTTAATAATCGAGTTGCCAACTTAAGATACCGTCAGTGTTGCAGTAGGAATTTTTCAAATAATAAATAAACTAAAATCATAACAAAACCAATTTTAAATTTTTTATTTAAATATATTTATAAAAAATTATTTTATCAGGCTCGAGATCATAATTTAATGTAACTAACGAATAGTAAACACTAATTTATATCTAAAAAAACTGTTCATAGCAATTTTGCAATAATTCCAACCAAATGAAAAATTATATTTTTTTTCTTTTTTCTATGTAAAGTTTAGCACAAGGTATAAATAAAATATCTATATTAATTGGCAATGCGAATTTAAATTTTAATCATAAATTTCAAACTAAAGAAGCCATCTTTATTCTTTTTATGTAATATTTCATAAAACAACTTTTTTAATTTTATAAAAAATTAAAACTTTACCATAAACTAAATTAAATAAAAATATAGATAATATGACTTTATGGGAAAAAAAACTTTCAACAAATAAAAAAAAATTATAATAATAACTTAAGGAAAACTTTATTATATATGAAGATTCATAGAAAAAAAACTTACTATATTATATTTTTCTACTACTTTTGCTTATTGATAGAAAATGAAATGAAAACAATCAAATGACAACTGTCAGTAATATTTTTATAACAATAAATAACAAAAAAAAAAAAAAAAAACCAACAAAATTTTATTTAAAAAAACTGCATTGAGGGAAAAATACAGAAAATTGAAAAAAAAAAACAAGAATTTCAACAAAGTTTTTTTTTTGGCAAAAAAAAAGAGAATACAGCATTAAAGAAAATTATGAGAAAAAAAACGTATTTTCTAGTAAGTAAATATTGAATCAGTGGCAACCCCAATTTTTTTTAACAACATGACAGAACACAAAAAAAAAATAAAATAAAGTAAAGTTAAAAGCAAAAAAGAGGTAAAAAAGTTCAAACTGTATACAATAATAGTTATTTGGAAGTACTTTTTTTTTAAAGGGATTAGAAATTTAATGTAGTCGCATTGCCAACATATAAATGTGCTCAATAAAAATAATGCAGTTTAGGAAAGCCTTAAATTTTTCCTTTGTTTAGTCGATTAAATATATTTAATTATGATCTCGAACCTGATAAATTATTAAATATATAATTAAAACATGGAGATCGAATAATATAAAATTTAAAGTCTCTAGAACTTTAATTTCAAATTCCATTTTATTTAGATTCCACTTTATTTATTTTTTCTTTTCCATTTATATACCCGACATATGTTTATAAAGTAAAAGAAAAATCTGAAGAAAAAAATTCTACAAAATTATTATGATCTTTCTTGCCAAAAATAAAACTGAAAAAAGCAAAACTTTTATTTGAAAATTTCCAAGCATTATAGTTTTCTTGTTAGTTTTTATGATTTCTTTGGGGAGTTTTATACTCTATCTAATAATACGAGAAAAGTACACAAAAAGGGACAACCTATTTATGTAGCAATTTTGTTTTATACAAGTTTAACAATTTTTTTCTTCTGCTATAATAAGTAAACTTTTTTAGTGAACAAATCTCTTCATAATACTGGTCAAATAAAAGTTAAAACAAAACAATATGATGTTGACATTAGGATGGGATTTTTAAAAGGAAATTATAAAAAAAAAAAAAAGTTGTAAAATTTAAAAATGTGGGCGCAAGTAGAAAATTTTAGGTTTATTTTTAATTTTTTATTAAAAAAAAATCTTAAAATCCTAAATTTAAACTTGTATTTTTCTTATGGTTTTTTATACAATAATTTGTTTCTAAAAACAATTGTTTCTTTTTTAAATTGTTTAAAGAGAATGTTTAGCCAATTAACATTTTCACTAAATAAATAAAAAAAAAAATTTGTTTACAAAATGAACGAAAATTCTCTGTAGTGGGATTCCGTAACTTTTTTTAACCAATAAAAATTTTCACTTAATAAAAAATTTCTTCACAAAATGAGAATTGCGCTTTAAAATTTTGATATTTTTTAATAAATTTTATGCCAAATTTCCTTAAATTGAATTAAAAAATGTTAATTAATTTCATAACGAGAAACTTCATCGTTTTTAAAAAATAATTTATTACCTTCTTTCAAAGTATTTAAAAAAAAATACCAAATTAAAAACAAAGTATGTTTAAGTTGGCAAGGCGAAATACTGTGAAACTCAACATTTTTGATTGCGTGTTTTATAAATAGTTTTTCTTGTGGGTTTTACTCTTCGGCGACAGTTTGTAAATATATCGAGAGAACTGAGAGTAACGTAATTACTCTCCTAAAATACATTGTAGGGTGGGTCAATAAGTCTGTGACTTTTTGAATGAAAAACAGGTTTTTGGATAAAAAAATCAGTCTATTTTTCATCGTAGCATACTTTGAGCTCTATACATTTTGTCCAACGTTTCTCCAAATTATTTGTATACCTTCGAAAAAAAAAATAAGATTTATCGAGGTCATCAAAATAGGTTTGTTTGTCAGATTGTTGGAGTCAAGCCGTCGACCTATTTCTTCAGGTTTGGAAATTGTCGTTCGGGGCTAAATCCGGACTTTTTGAATCAAACACAGGTTTTTAGATAAAAAAAAATTTTTATTTTGAACTTGGTCTCCTTTGAGCTCTATACACTTTGTCCAACGTTTTTCCAATTTTTTTTTATCCAAAAAAAAAAAAATAAGATTTGTCGAGTTGTTCGAAATATGTTGGTGTGTGAGATTGTTGGAGTCAAATCTTTTGCCGCCGAGCCATTTCTAGAGGTTTGGAAACAAAAAATATTCACTCGGGGATAATTCCGGCGAATGAGAGAGCAATTAATGGATTTTTGTCATAGAAATTTCCATTTTCCATTTTCTCCTCAATCCTCAAATCAAATCACGTTATAGTCTGCTATCAATGGCTGTCAAACACAAACCAAATGATGCAGCTTGTTCAAATTTTGACAGGAGTCAACTGACAGATTACTCTTGACAGCCCATTCAGATAATAGGCGGAAAATTTAAAAAGTCACGGACTTATTAATCCGCATTCGTATTATTTGATATGAATTTAGTACAAGATTTTCAAATAAAAAAATATTATTGCAAAAATATTAATGCGAACATTGTGAATTATAAAAAATTCGTTTAACTAATTGCTGTACATCGTATATACAATATAAGATATAATCTATGTATATTATGACACTTTACAACAACAACAAGTACAATGACAGTAGAACAGGGTAGTTATTTACTATCCCTAGCAAATTTACTTAAAATAGTTTACATATATGTTAACATTATTCCATACATAGAATACATGTAATTATTTTTCATTAATACGAGTACACATATCAATATATATTTGTGTTTACATATTTAGTTCAGTTTTTAAGTGGTCACGTGTTATTAATTTTGATTATTGTCAAAATGGGTTGGAAGCACTAACAACAACCACATAACAACAAAGTGGCAATAACATTGGTTGTTTACCTATTTATATATATGGATATCAAGATAATTGAAGTTAAATAATTGTCATGACCATTGATTGATATTGATAAAACAAAAACTTGGCTAAAAATTGAATAATTATAATTTCAATTAATAAATTAAAAAAGAAAATATATTTTTGTATGATTTATGTTTAAAAAAAAAAGAAATTATGTTTAAACTTGTTTTATCACGTTGCTACAAGTAAAATGTAATTGTTTAAGGAAATTCCTTATTTGTTTTTAAAGTTAAAGCAAACAAAGAAAATATTATTGTTATTTGTTGACATCTTGTTAAACAATATAACACAAAAAAACACATACAAAATTTAACTAAGGCGTCAACAAATATGGCGTCAACTTCCTTTTTATAAACATTTTAATAAAGTATTTTATTTTATTATACATATGTATGTGTTATTTGTTTTGTATGTGTATATGTGTATTATTTTTATTTGTCATATTTTTGTGTATATGAATATGGTATTTTATTGTTTTAATGCCAAAAAAAAAGAAAACTCACAGAAATTTCCTTTATTTTCCAAAATCATACTTCTTTTGCCTTTCATCATTGTTTATAGTATTATGTATGATTTTTCTTTCTGTGTGTGTGTTTTTTTTTTGTGTATATGGCTAAAATAAAAATTTATGTTGGCATTATGCATAAGAATTAAAATATGTCAACATAGTGTTAAAAAAAGCTGTCATTGTTGTGTTGTTGTATCAAAATTACAATATAATATTCTCCCTCCCTCCTACTTCTTCTTGTACTCCTCTTTCTTACACCTCATCTGCTCATTTTCTACCACCCTCCCCCTTTTTTTTTAGTTACAATTGAAATGTAAATGTTGATAGAGTTGCCATTGTTTGCAAAAAATTTGTTTGAATTTTTTAATGTTTTTGCCTGCATAAACATGTCAAGTTAACAAGGGAAGTTTGGTTATTTTTCTACAAAATTTTCAAAATAAATTTATTACTTTAACTTGACATCTAGCAAAAATATTTAAACAGCAATAGAATGACTTATTTATTACCATCAACCCTTAAATATAACAGTATAATAAACATTATAACAAAAATGTTTTTTTTTCTGTAAATTGTATAAAAATCTAATAATGTTTATAATAAAGTTCTACTTTAAATTTAAGTTAAATAAGTTTTTATTCATTTTTAAATATTTATCTCACATTGCAAAACTATTCACAGGAGAATGATATCCACATAACACTGCAGCTTAACAAACAATTAAAAATTTTCTAAATTAAAAAGAAATTCATGATTATATTTTATTTCGTTTTAAATTTTTTATATATTTTATAGCTGCACATATTTATAGTTTCCTAATTAATTTAAAATTGTTTACAGTGTTTAATTTTCATAAATTTTTTTTTTTCATAAATTTCCTTTGAAAAATTATCATATCTATCGTAGAAACAACACACCAACAAATTCATAATAAAGTTAAATCATTGAATCAAAATTGAATTTTCACTTTGAATATATTAATATTTTAACAGTCGAAAAAAAAGGAATATAGTTACTACACATAAAAGTTGTAAAACAGTCTGTAGCAGCTAGCAAGACTAAGGGTGAAAATATTAAAACTTGTGCTATAAGTTGTAAATTTAACACTACCTTAACCATACTTTTGTGCTATTTTTATTTTTCATACATATTTTGGATTTTCATAAAGTTGTAGAAAGATGAGAAAAATCTATATAGCTATAACAAGTAATAAAATATTAATGAAATTCCAAACACATTCACACAAAACACCTTCTAACACCAAAGGGAAGTTAAAGAAGAAGAAGAACTAGGAAATTCTATTGATAGCAATGGAAAAAAAATATCCAATTGATAGAAGGTTCATAGGTAGATTTTATATAAAGGAGTCTTAAAAATTTAAAAGAAAAATCGTTTTTTAAAACACTTTATATACTGTTATTATGATACCACCCCTACTTATATTTACGTTAGATCTTTAGTTTTCGATATGCAGCTAAATACGGTTACTTTTCAATACTTCAATGTTATTCGATACTTTAGTTGCAAAGATTAATTAATTAATTTAAATTTTTTTCTACTTTCTTTTTTCTAATTTTCTGTGAAAGTCGTAATATATATAAACATACATGATCATATGTTTGCCTGTGTATGATCATACATGGGTATACATGATTATATCGTTGCATGCATAGTTCAATATATGATCATACATGATCTCATATATTTTCATATATCTTCGGATCTGAATTTTGACAGTATATCCTCGTATATGGTCATATACTATCATACATGTTCATATATGATTCATATACCATCATGTATAATTTATATACTATCATTTACTATTTATATACGATCACATATGATTCATATACGATCATGTATGATTTTTATACGATCATATATAATTTATATACGATCATTTATGATTCATATACGATCATATATGATTTATATACGATCATATATGATTTATATACGATCATATATGATAATATACTGTAATCAAATTTCAGATCCAAAGATATATGGACATATATGTGATCATAAATTGAGCTATGCCTGGACCTATGACATCATGTTTGCCCATGTATGATCATAAACTTGCCAATGTATAATCATGTATGTCCATTTCGATTTTTTGTTCATATAGTTTTCAAAAAATTTATAATTTTTTTTATTTTCTCTTGAAGCAGAGTTGTATTTTTGTATATTTTTTGCAATGAGAATGAATCATAGATACCTTGTTGTTTGGTCGCTCTAAATTTGAAAAAAAAAATCGGACCACATTTGGATTTACATGGGGGCGAGCCTTATAAATCCTCTTTTCAGGTTTTTGGTTAAAAAAACTTTTTTTTTTTTGGCAATTTTATTTAGATTTTTCACTATAATGAGGTACGGACTCCTTTCCAGAATGAGATCTGCTTCCCGGAATTTAACTTAAGGGTATCTCATGGTTGGACTAAATATCATGTCTTTACCTGGCCTTTAGTTCATTAATTTTGCTTAAAATACAACACTAGTATTAACAGGTAGTTACTAAAAAAAAAAATATTAAGTACTCGCTCGATAAATTTTTCACCAGCACTAACAGATTTTTAAAGTTAAAGATGCAAATATTACAAGACTTTAATTCTGTATTTTTATTATTTTTTTTAAATGTTTATTAAAATATGTACAATATTCCAGCACCTACATTATTTGTAGAATTTTTATTTTTTTTTCATTATGTTGCCTTTTTTACTATGCAGTAAGGGAGTTATTTGGTACGTACACAGAGAAAAATAAAAAAATAATTATTAAATCATATTTTAAATAAAATTTTAGATTTTTATACAAAATTAAATACAAAATTAAAATTAATATGATTCTAGTTAAATTCAACTTTTTCGTATTAATTTTAATTTCATTTAAATTAAATAGAAAACAAATCTTGCAGAAAGGTATCCTGATGAGCTTTTTGCGATCTTAATTGATGGAATTTGAAAATGGCGAAAAAATTGAAATCATGTACTATTTATGTTAGCGGCCCAATTTTATGTTTAGGGGATGAACTTAAATGACTTAAGTGACTTAAGCTATTCAAAACTTTTTAAAAGTTTATATATCTAAAATTTAATTTTATTACAAAACAAAGCTTAAGTCACTTAAGATAATTGCAGTTGGGCCTTTTTTCTTTGTTAGAAGTCTGATTAATTTAGGTTTTCAGTAAAAAAAAAAATATATATAAAAAACATTATAAGCATAAATTAAGCAAGACTTGCACGACATCCATAATTTCTATGTTATATTGTGCAAGAAGACAAACAAATTGTCTTCTTGTTTTTTGTGTATAAATATCCATAGTTTGTATTATAAGTATGAGTGAATTATCCTTCTGAAATTAAGGAATTTATGAACACCCTTTGAAATTATGTCAACCAAGTTTTGTTAAATTGCCTAAAATGTTTTTCCTAATTCGACAAATTGTGGTATTAAATTTCTACATACGATTATTATTTTGAATAGAGAAAAATTTTAAATTATTTCTTCAGTTTTTTTTTTTTGAGTGTTCTAGTGTTAGATATTCTATTCAGTTTTAAACATTGCTTACATTTTACACCTCAACGTGTTTGCATGATTTAAAAACGTTTAAATATTAAGGTTTCATTTACCTTCTGTTTTTTTTTTTTTGTGAAATTTCTTTCTATTAAAAATGCAAAGGTGTTCAAGTGGTACGATATTTCTGTAACATAAATATCATATTAAGGAAAAAAATCCTTTAAATAGTAATTTATGTTGTTTTAACATGATCTTAAATTTTATACATATTTAATATTAAATTCTTTAAAAGTATTTTTTTTTTGCAGTAAACGTAATAATTTAAATTATGCCGTTGCCAATTTAACTAACTCTCTATAGTTGGCAATTCAGGGAAAAACGTTAAGAGACAAACAAAAATTCTTGTTTGCTGTCGTTTAAAAAGAGACAGTGAACAAACTCACTCGCAATTTGGCAGCAGGTTGTTTTATAGCGTTGCCAAATTCACTCGCAATTTGAAAGCAGGTTGTTTTATAGCGTTGCCAAATTTGCCATGATTTGGCGCAATTCTAAATAACAGCTGACAAAGTAAAGATAAAATGCTGAGACCAAAAACAAAAACTTAAGATGTAGCCATTGTGGGGGAGGGGGAATTACATCAAAATTGGCAACGCTAAAATCAAATTGCTGCATATGTTCCATTGAGGTTTGCAAAAGGCGTCATCCTTGTGACAGCAAGCAATAACTTTTGCTGCCTCTTTATTTTTTTTTCTTTTAATACAGCATTTTAAGGGAATTACTTTAAATGTGGCCCAATTGGCAACGCCAAATTTTTATTAATTTTAAAAACCAATCGGCCTTATTATTCTCTTTTTTGGGCTGTATATTAAAGAGGTTTAAAAAAATTCCTTTATTTTTGTTCATTAGCGTTGCAAACCTCTCGCATATATTTGATTAAGCGTGAAGTTAACGATTTAAATTAACGAAAAGAATCCAACAAATTGAATTAAAAAAAATAAGTTTCTTAAAAACATTGGAGGTTTTGAAAAAAAACTTTAAAATTTTCTTAGTTGTACTTCAATATCCCAATGACCTCATTTTTAATACACTGATTAATGTAAACTTTTTTTTTTTTTTAAAACTTCTGAATATTTCTATATTATTTCTCAACCTGTAACCTTATTCTATCATAACATATATTTCCATTATTATACCTTTTTGTTTTTTTTTTTATACGAGTACATATTAATAGAATATCTGTAACATTTATTACCTTTTTGCGGTTATAAAAGTAAAATACTTTGTTTTTTCTTTTTTTTTTTCTTTTTTTGAAATTGAAAGTGTTCATGTTGAACTTTATATATATCTAGTAGTTGGTAATGCTTTAAGGTTTATTCAAGTGTACTCTTTTTCCCTCTATGAGATGATGTTGGTTATAAGTATGAAGTGTGAAAAATGTATCTTTTTATGGGTTTTAATAATAACACCACAATACATAGACAAAGAATGAAATTTAATTATGAAAATTGTTTTACACAATAACAAAAAGAAAAGAAAAATTTTGTACAGGGGAAAATATTGTTATTGCAAAATATTATTGAATTGTGCTGCTATTGTGAAAATTGTAAACAATGATGGTTTAGAGAATTGCAATTTCATTTATGCTACAAACAAAACTAAAAACTATTCTCAATCAATATATTTTGAAATTTTTTAAAGTATAATAGAGTTATAAAGGAATTAAAATATAAGATTTTTCAATCAATTCTCAAGTTAATCTTAAGGTTTTGAATTGTAGTTAAATTCATATCATCAAAAACTATGATCATAGACTTCAATCTTTTAAGATTCCTTAACTGTTGCCACTATTAAAATTTGTAAATGATCAATAAATTAAACTGTTCCCACTTAATACATATTGAACGCAATTTCTTTTTTTTTTTTATAAATTTAACTGCAATTAGTACTAATTTGTTTTTGTGAGATTGTTAGTTCAATTTGATTAAACTTGAGAAAATTTCAACTATTACCATTCAAGAAAACATCTGTTCCCACCAGCAGAATATGGATTTTTAGCAAAAAATCGTTTTGCTGGAAGTAACAGAAACATTTATGAAATAGATTTCAGTGTACTATTAATGATTTCTAGTTTATTGGTTTTTGTAAATAACTGTTCCCATTTAAAAATTCCATTGAAAATTAAAATAATTGCAAGAGTATGGTTGATAAGGTTTTTACACAACGAATTAACTTTTTTTTTTTAGCCTTTTATCATTAAAAAAAACTGTTCCCACTAGCTAGGGTGTAACTTATACCAGATATATTTAATGTAAGTTTATAAAAATCATAAGCAATTATTTTCCTTTTATACATGTATAAAACTACGTGCTTATGAAAAATAATAAAAAAAACTGTTCCCATTCAGAAAAGTTTTAAATCTTATTCTTTCCACTTAGAACCTGTTCCCTCTGAAAAAAGAGGAACTTAAAGAAAATTTATTGAATATAAGTTTGTTAGACATTTGGAAAAAATACTACAATAATAAAACTGTTCCCATTCCAAAAAATTCTACTGATATCAAACTTATTGTAGCAATAACTATTAAAACCTATTAAAGTTATTTAAAGCTCTTCATACCTATAAATCATACAGAATTGTTATAGAAAGTTTAACTTTTGTAGAAAAACGTAACAAACATCTGAAATTTATCTACATTAAACTTTTTTTCTTGGTAAAGAAAAGAAAACTTTACGCATCTTCTTCTTCTTCTTTGTTATTATTTCTTTTTATTATTTTAAAAATGTTCTTCCAACAATTTGTCATACAAAAATGTACACTGCTGATGACAAACTATAAACTATGCGTAGCCCAAGTATACATAGTTATAAACAAATAATAAAAAAAAAATAACTATGAACAACAAATTCTTTTCTCAAAAATTTTTGTCACGTTTCAAGACACAAACAAAAAAAACATTAAGTTCGTTTGCAAGGAATGACTGTGAATCAACGATATAAAAAAATCCATGTAGCAGTTTCAAAACGTGTCGCCTAGCAAACTTACCAAAAAAATTTATAAGATAAAAAATCTATGAAAAAATAGGAAATCTTAGCCAGTCAACTAAACTTAGTTAGGA
This sequence comes from Eustalomyia histrio, assembly GCA_949748255.1. Lineage (NCBI taxonomy): Eukaryota > Metazoa > Arthropoda > Insecta > Diptera > Anthomyiidae > Eustalomyia > Eustalomyia histrio. The sequence goes on along the minus strand of OX456524.1, from coordinate 154,682,266 downwards.
GACAAGAAAAAAACATAAACTTAAGAAAAATTACCAAACAAAAAAAGTTAATATTATAGTTTAAAAAGAAATGAAAGCAAAACAAACTAGATGAGAATTACTATAGTGCATAAAACATTTATGACAAACACATTTAAGTGCTGCACCAAATGTTTATATAAATGTGAATGCTTAATGCCAATCAAGAGACAATCTGAGACACCGATTCCAATTTTTAATACAAAAATGAATTTAAAACTTTTTAAATTTAGATTTTTAATGAAACTACTTTATTGAGTGTATGAAATTTGTAATAAAAAAAATGAATTTTTTTCATAAAATTAAATTTTTCATAAAATTTTATGAAAAGTTTCAATAGACGATTTTCAGTGAAACTTTATTGATTTTTTACATTAATATCATGCAAATAATACGCTCAGTGTAGATAATTTTGAAAGGGGGAACAGTTTTTTGTTGTGCCTAAAACGAATAAAAACATTCAAAATTTCAATTCGTAAAAACCGTATTTTTTTTGTTGAGTGGGAACAGTTTTTCAAAACTACTTTTGCAATCAGTTTATTGAATTAAAATAGTTTAAATTTTATTGTATTTAGTTTTCTAAAGATTTTCCAATAACTGTTTTATTTTCGCAAGTGGGAACAGTATTTTTCTCATATTTTGAATTTGAATTTGTATGGAATTTAACGTGAACAGCTTCTTTTTTGATAAAATTCATTATTTATTGATTTTGTAAAAAATTTCAGGGATGAGAACAGTTTTATTTTGCCCAAAAACAAATTTTGAATTCAATAAATTTCGTGATAAAGAGGATAGAAATTGTAATTATACTACTGGTTTTTAATTTGTTTACTATATTTTAAAATGGGAACAGTTTAAAAAAAAATTAACATTTGAGAGTGATTATTTTAATTGCGTTTTGAGTACCAAAATTCAAATCAAATTTTTGATGGAAATTTTTATTTTTCACCTGGGAACAGTTTTTTTTTTTTATAAATATGTGTATTGTGAAAATGGGAAGAGTTTAAAACTATAAAACATAACATTGGGATAGCACTAAATCTTTAACACTGATTGCATATTTTTGTTTTTGAAAAGGTTTATATATTGTACATGGGAACAATTTTAAAGTATTTTTCTTTTTTTTTTTTAGTTTAGTTTGATTACTTTCTAATAGAAACAGTTTAATTTTGAAAATTACGGTTTGATTTAATACGCACCGCAAAATCTATATTGGGAACAGTTTTGAAATATATATAAATTAGAAAATTTCTATAGTTTTTTTTTTTTATAAAAATGTACATTCAAATCAAACAGCTATTAATTTCGCTTACTTTTTTAAGTGAGAACAGTTTTTTTTTGCGGGTATTATGAAAATGGTATCATTTTTAAATTCTATTTAATTTTATAAAAATTATTCAGATGAAATTGAAAATTATTGTAAATTGTAGAATGTAATTCAATTAAAACCCCCACCCATATTTGAGAGTATTATTCTTGAAGTGTGAACAGTTTTTTTTTTGTAACTTATTTTCTATTATTTAATTAAGGAAATGGTGTGTAATTTTTGTTTTCGGTATATAATACTACATATTTTAAGCAGTAAAATCTCTTTGTATTCTGGTATACAAATATATTTTTTATACTAATATGAATTTCAAACATTGGCACATGTTGTTGGCAATTTGCACGCGTTCAAACATAACAAAACACTTTTTTCTACTGTTGGTTTTCCTATGACTACTTCTATAATTTTAGCAGCTACTAATGCAGGGGTTTTTTTTTAAGAATTTTTCGTAAAAAAGTAGGTGATTTGTTATTTGCTACCCCCTTCCAAAAAAAAAAAAATCTAACACAAAAAAATGAGGGTATATATTTTATGTCACACACAAAAATAGTTTTTTTTCTTTTCTGTAGCTATAGGGCCCGTTGAAGAATATAACATTTTTATGATAGTTGCAGTTCTATTTTTGGCACGTAATAAGTTGAACCTTAACTAAATATATAACCACAAATTTTCCCCCGTAATTTCCTGTTTTTTTTTACCCACTTACTCTCACTCCTGTTAACTGGTGTAAGTTTACTGGTATCATCATCATAGTATTGAACACAAATACATGCAACAAAAACACCAACAAAGTTTTTTTTTTCTTACATAAATATAACTGTTATATTTATTATTTTATATTATCGATTTTAGTCCGGTAATGTTTTTTTCACTTAAAAATAAATTCATTTCAAAAAAATAGGGAACTTTTCTTTAGAAAAGTTTTCCTGGCTTTTTAAAAAAAAAAATAAATATGTAAACACTTTCTCAATTTTTACAAAATAAACATTTTCACGCTTTAATAAAAGTTAAAAATATAAAACCAAAAAAAAAAAAAAAAAAAAAAAAAGTTTTTGTCTACAAAAACAACTGTTAAAGGCCCTGTTAGTCATTATAAAACATGTAAGTGTTAAATTTTGTGGTTAATAAATAACTCCAAACACGTACTATAGAATTTTGTGTGTTACATAGAGAAATATAAAACTTTGGTTGACTTAATAATTTGTTCAAGGTTTATATTATTCGTACTTCAAAAATGTATATAAACAATGAAGAACATAAATATTATTGATTATTTTTTAATAAAAAAATTGGGCAAAATAATTTAAAAAAAAATATATAATAACAAAAATGTATATGGGAACGAACAGCTCTGCAAAAATGTTTGATTTTTTTTTTAATTGGAAAAGGCACTGTGCCCACCCAAGGGGTAGAACAACGGCAGAGAGTCGGTTATTAAAATTTTTAATCAATAATCGCGTTTGTACAGTTTTAAGGAATCCGCGTGATGCCGCCATATGGCATCACTGGCTCGAAATGGGAATAGTAATTCAATTAAAAAAATTAGAATTAATACTGGAATTTTCAATTAAAAATATTTTTAAAAAAGTTTAAAGTAGATTTTTTTCCCAGCATAATTGTTTATGATCCAATCATGTGCTAGCGTTGCCAACTAATAGAATTTTTTTTTTAAATCTTTTCTTTCATTTATAAATAGGAAAAAGTTTTAAATTGCAAGAAATTCAATAAATAAAATCTGGGATTTTCCATAAGTTTCACAATTTCCAAGTTTTTTTTTTTTTTTTTTTTTAAATGATTGTTACATGATAAAAAAAAAAAAGATTTAAGTTCACAGAAATTCAGTTTTTGTTATAATTTTATAACGGAAAATCTATATTTTTAATATTTAAATACTGAAAATAATTTTAAATTGTTACAAATTCAAAAGTTAATGATATAAAATTTTCAAAAGTTCTTTTAATAATTCACACCTTTTCTAATGGGAGCAATATGTTCCTATTTATTATAAATTTGATTAAGTCAGATTAAAAAGAAAACGATTGAAACTAATTTGTACATAAATTTGTTAAAATGGGAACAGTTTAACATTGTTTAATATAATATATTTTTTGTTAGACTATGTAGCCAGGGAACAATTCTTTATTACATTAATAATAGAAACAGATTTGGCCTGATTACGGTTGTCTAGTCGAATTCGATAGTAAGTCGAATCGTAAAAAATATATAATCAGAAATTAATTTCTTTATAATATTCAATTTACGCAAAACCATTTCAACTATAAATTCGACAACCGTAATCTGGCCGATTAATAAAAATCGAATAAGTTTAATACTTTTGTTGCACTTTTCTTTTTTTTTTTAATAGGAACAGTTTCTTTTTTTTATAAATTTAACAAAGAAAAGTCTTGTTAATATTTTTTTAATCTATATTTTTAAAATATCAAATAACACTTTTAAATTGTAATAAATTTATAGCAAATTATTGAACTATAAACTACTGGGAACAGTTGACTATCTAGCTTACCATAGTTAATTATACAAAAATTTAAGGAAAATTCAAATCATACCTGTAAAGAAAATAAATAAAAGTCATTAGAATTTAAATAAATCACCAAATAAAAATAAATTTTAATATAAATCAAATAATAAATCGTGAAATTTTTACTTAAATCGAGATTTCAATAAAAAAAAAACTCGTATGAAATTCAAAGATTTTTCGTACAAATGAAATCTCGGTAATCGGATAACTTTTCAAATAAATAACCGGAGTTCAATACAAACTTTTGGTTATAATGCCACTAATTTGAGGTTATATGACATAACTTCAACGGACACTATTTCCATTTTTAATTTGGGGATTATGGCCGAACATTGTACGCTCATAAACCCCAAAATTTAAATAAGAACTATGACGTAATTTTGATCATAATCTCAATTTCTAATTTGCGGATTGTGGTTGAAAATTTTTCGATCAGAACTCTGAACATAAAATTAAAAATATGTTCAACATGATTTTGATTATAATCCCCAAATAAATTGGACATATTTCCAATTAACCCGCTTTTTTAAAAGAACATAATCCCCGGTGGAGGGTTTATCGTAATCCCAGTAAAGTTTTTCTGCCCAGGTAGCCTCCGGGGCCGGTCTTAGGGGTTTTCTACTATGTTGTATGTCCAAAGTCGGTTTCGTTAAGTCCGAAGCTGGCTCTGCTGAGTAAAAGTTTTCTGCAGATAGGCCTTCAACTGGGCTTAGAAATTTTTCCCTCTATGAAGTGTCCGACGCCGGCTTCGCGCAGTCAAGCTTCAGTTTGAAAATGGAGGATAACGTCCGTAGATTGTATAACCTGTCATCCTAATTAGATATTAATTTGCTTAGTACTTAACTAGTTTGTGGTTACTTTAAGATAAGTTACTGAGGATTTAATGGAAATAAAAATCATATTAAAATGTATTGCATTTTTAAAGTCATTATAATGTTATTTTGAAAAAAATAAAAAAATATCATCGTTTTTTAATACAATATTTTTTTTATCAGTACAGGAAATGTGCATTGTGTATAAATGCACAGTTTGCTTTAAAATGTAAACATCGTAAATGAAATGGAAAAAAAATGTAATGAAATACATAGTTGCTGAAAAAAAAATCCCAAAAACTTTTAACGTTTTTTTGGTAGTTTTTATTATTTTTTTAAATTTATGTTTTTTTTTGTATTTGTAAAAGTTATAGTTTTCAGTTTTAACTAAAATTAAAAAGGGAAAAAACTGAAATATATTTTTTTTTATTTATATAAAACTATTTTTCGTTGACATAAGAAGGGGTTAGTTTTATAAATATTGGTTAAGGTTTTTGATAAAAGGACTTCTATAAAACAACTGCATACCAAAATAGTAAAACTATTTAGTAAAATATATGACTACACTTAAAACAACTACGAATAGTAATATAACTACATTAATAAAGACTAGCATTAAGGAAAATCTTTAAACTGCTTAGTTAGTTAGGCGACTACGTTAATAAAAGGCAAAGAAAGATGTATTGAAATTTCACTACTTTAATAAACAATGACAAAAGGCTAACTGTCCACTAGTAATGAGACTACAAAAAAATCGTTGCTCAGTAATTAGGAACATTTCAACTAATAAACATTTTTCTCATAAATTATGAAAAAATGAAATAGAATGAAATAAAAACTTGGTAAAATGTTACTAGTAGTTTTCGCATAATGTGTTTGTAAGAGAACTTTTTTTAGTTGGCAACGATATTTTTGGGTGTAGTAAATTTTTACTTAACTTAACTAATTACTTTTTAACTGTCCCCTTGTTTTTGGGTTAAATTTTTCCTAAACGGAAATAGAAATTGTTTTTCGTAGTTTGGTAAATAATATTTTTTGCCAAAAATATAAAAAAAAAAATAATAAAAATTGAAACGTTAAAATTGTTTATGGTTTTTTTTTCTCTAAAAAAATAACCAAACTCCCAATCACAAATGTAGGTCACTAAGTCTATAAGCAAAAAAATAAAAAATGAAATAAAAATTCAAATGTAAGTTAAAATGCAGTAAAATTGAGGGTGACAAAAAGAGTAAAAGCATGATTTAACGCCTACATTAGAATACAAAATGACTGCAGTAAAATTGAGCCATAAATCATTAATGGACTGCCAATGCTGCTCTTTCACACAAACAAAAGGGGTTCGAAAATATTAAAAAAAAGGACATAAAAATTATGGATTTTAGACTAGAACAAAAATATAGCAAACACAGATCAATTTAAACACTAAATAAAGACGTAAATTTAATTTTGAAGAAATAAAAATAATTTATTTAAATAATTTGTTTAATTTAAGGAACATAATAAAAAAATAAAATAAATAAATAACATAAAAAATAAATTAACTTAAAAAATAAATTAACATAAAAAATAAATAAAATAATATAATAAAATAAATAAAATACATAAAAATTAATAAAATACATAAAAATAAATAAAATACATAAAATAAAAAAATAAATTAAATATAAATAAAAAAATAGAAGACGTAAATTTAATTTTGAAGAAATAAAAATATTTATTTAAATAATTGGTTTAATTTAAGGAACATAATAAAAAAAATAAATAAATAAATAAATAAATAAATTAAATAAATAAATAAATAACATAAAAAATAAATAAAATAAAATTAACAAAATAAAATACATAAAAATAAAAAAATACATACAATAAAATACATAAAAATAAAAAATAAATAAAAAAATTATTATAATAATAAAAAAATAAAAAAAAATAAAATGAATAAATTTGTTGAGTTAAAAAAATATATATAAAATTTTCTAAAATTTAATTAATTTTATTAAATTGGTTTGGAAGTTTAAACCGTTTTTATTAAAATTTTGCTGATTAAAATAAAATTAAGTGAAACTTGGTATTTATCCATCTTTCTAAAACAATTAAAAATTTTAAACAGAAATCTTCATTAAAGATTATATTACATTTTTTAATAGCAACAAATTATTTCTTTTAATTTTTGTTTGGTAATTCATTAAATCAAACCACATAATATTATGATAAAAAAAACTGTTCCCCGTTTATTTTAAAATGGCGCCATTATTCTATATATTTTTTTAAAAAGATTAATTCTAGTTTTATAATAAAAACCTCTGTTTCAATATTTCTTATCACAGGAAATTCTTATAATAATATTGTTTAAGAAAAAAAAAAACTGTTTCATTTGAACCACATTTAGTTCAAATAATATCATTTTACAAAAAGACCAACAAAAATAATATAAGAAAATATTAAGTATAAAGAGAACACAACAAAAAAAATCTTGATAAAACCGTGAAATATAGAAAATAAAGAAAACAAAATACACAAAATAAGAAAACCCCCTTATAGGAAAAGAAAAACACCAAAAATATCTACAAAATGTAAAAAGAAAAAATACATAGAAAAAGAAACAAAAATCATCATAAAAATGAAATAAAATAGTAAAAACACAAAATCCATAAAAATTTTGAGGACCAAAGCAAACATAAAATAAATGACTAAAGAAAACATAAAAATATCAAATCACTGATACAAAAAAAAAAAAAAAAAAAAAAACATGAAAATCTACTCAAGAAAAACGTAAAGAAAAACACAATAAACACAAAAATGTATACAAAATAAATGGATTTTCCATCATAAAATTGTAACCAAATTGTAACAATAATTTCATTAACAGACATAACAAGAAATAACAAAAATGAAAAACAAAAATTATTAGGAAAATTTTTGAGAATTTTCATTAAAAACAAATTAAAAAGTTAAAGTTTAATTGGGAGGAAATAAGTCTTTTAGGAAAAGCATAGTTAAACTGCAAAAATGGAGAAGTTGTTGAGCTACGTTGCTAAGAACTTGTTAAATTTATTGTAATTTAATAATAAATAAAATTTAAAAATTACAACAACAAGACTACACCTTTTCCAATTGTATTTAAAAAATTGGCAATTGTATTTCAAAAATAATTAATTGTATTTTAGAAATAATCAATTGTATTTCAAAAATTGTCAATTGTATTTCAGAAATTGTCAATTGTATTTCAGAATAGTCAATTGTATTTCAGAAATTGTCAATTGTATTTCAGACATAGTCAATTGTATTTCAGACATAGTCAATTGTATTTCAGAATAGTCAATTGTATTTCAGAAATTCAGTTGTCTTTCAAAAATTGTCAATTCTATTTCAGAAATTGTCAATTGTATATCAGACATAGTCAATTGTAATTCATAGTCAATTCCGATTCTAACCAAAATCAATAGGCCCATATGAGTCAGTGTACAAAATTTCAACTTACGACCCATAGTGTACGAAAAAGCCTTTATATGGGTACTGGGTCTGAACATGGACCGATTTTAATCGAAATCAATCAAAAATTATCAGACAAAAATACAAAGGTGGTAGCGAAAGCGATCCATCAAAAAATAATGTGTGTATGTTTTTAGTGTTGCCAACAACACAGAGTTGTACTCAATAAGTAGTATGAATGTACAGTCGTTTAGAAATAATAATCTGTGTCCAGATTCCATAAGACGAGCAACGATTATCGTCAAATTTAAAATTTGTATGTATAAACTTCGAAATCATAATTGTCTTATAGAATCTGGGCACAAAATAAAAGTTGGATTAACTGTTAATCAAACAGATTAAAATATAGTTTAGTATATAATTTAATGACGGGTTATTTAGCTTGCGATTAAGCAGTTAAACCGACTTTGACTGACTGAAATTAAATTAAATTTCATAATTCGAATAAACTGCATTAAAGCATAAACAGAATTATTGCTTTATGCAGCAATAAATTTAATTTTTATCGTTGTTTTGTTTTTATTTTTTCATTGCCAATTCTATGGCATAATTTTCATCGCAATCAAAGTAAATAGCATTAAAGGGTTAAAAATATTCTATTTAACCAAAAATGTTTTAAAAAAAATCACTTTAAATTCTATATTTTTAACCACAAAATATAATTTTCTAAATTGAAAACTCTTTTTTTTTGTGAAGTCTTAAAAATTTTTAAAAATGTGATGCACGTATTTTTTTTAAATTAAATAGAAAATACCATGGTTTGTTTTAACAATAATTTAAATACGAGACAGACAAAAAACAAGAACAAAACAAAATAACATAATGATGCTGTCTGTATTAATAGGAAAAATAAGAAAAAAAACCAGAACAACGGCTTAAACAGAAATCAACAAAAATAAGTAATGCTGCAGTTCTTAAAATAAATAACCTTTTGGGCAACTACCACTTAAAAAAAGCAACAACAACAGGTCAATTACGACAATTTTGTCTATTGACGTTTATAAAGTATTCATTGTTTCGAGCAAGAAACATATGTTTTGAAACATAATCGCTAAAATTATAAAACAGTGTATTTGAAAGTATATATAATGACGTTTCTTCATTATGATTGAAAGAATTTCATCTTGTATATTTAACCATTACAGGAAATTTGCATACCTTACTTTTTTACTCTAGCCAAAAATCACTACATTGGCAACATTGTTGTGTGGTACAAGCAAAACAAGTACCTGTTTTTAGGTTTGCTGTTGTTTGAGCACCCAAAAATCTATTATTACTTTTGATGAGTTACCGAAATAATGCATGCTTACATATACAACCTGAAAAAGACTACACTTACTAATGCAAACCTTCAAATGTGTACTTTTAGAGTTGGCTGAACTGTTAAAGGGCGTATTTATAATTTTTAATAAAGAAAAAAACGCTCAGTTGGACCTTGAAGTCTCAACACCCGAAAAAACAAAAAAAAAAATATTGAATTTCTAGAATTTTTTTGTCTGCCATGAAACTTTTATCACTTCCTTGCTCAAAAAGAGAAAAATCTCCTACCTATGGAAGTAGGGAGGGCACTTTTCTCTTTTTGGAAATTGCGATTTTTGGCGAAATTATCACTTTTTGTTTATATATATGATAATATACTCAAAAAAATTGAAGGTTCTCTCTACTTTTAAGTAAAGTAAGCTGAAATAAAGTTCTTTTTCCAAAAATGGCCTAATAGAGAAAAATAATACTTTCTGAATAGTCAGAGAAAGAGGTTGAAGTTGGCATCGCTGAGTACGTTTAGATTTAAAATAGAAATTTTACATTTGTTTTTAAATTCTAAATTTAAGTCTTTCTCGATTTACTCCAACGCTATACCAGTCTGTTTGTATATTTTTAATAGAAAAATGTTGAAATTTTTTTTTCGTTCATTTTTCTATTGTCTCGAAAAAGGATGTTTTGAGTTCTCTTTCATTAAATATCAGGGTGGTATTTTTTTTTGTTGTTCATACAAAACTATTGTGTCCACATATCAGACATTAAAAGTCATATGATATGTTAACAAAAATGTCTGGTATTTTTATTTTTTTTTTTCGTATAAAAACATAAATTTTCTATATATATATATATTTTGTAAAAAAAGGTATCGTGTCACTCGAGTGTTACTGGTAGTGAGAGAAGGGTAAGGTGTTAGTAATTTAATGCCTATCAATCAGTGGTAGTGATAGAACAAAATAATAATAATAAAAAGTCCTTTAGAAATGCTGGTTTTAAGACAAATATAAAAAAAAAAATTCGCAAAATTTTTATACTTTGTATTATTAATCCCTAATAATGTGTTGAATTTAAAATATTATATTACATTTTATATACTCACCATATGTTGTAAGCGCCAGTAAATATGAAATTTTAAAGAGTTTTAAGGATAAAACATAAAATTAATTTGTTTTAGGGTCAAATTAGGAATTGTCTTTAAAATTTTAAAAATTTCCCTAAATTGAATTAAATGAAATTTGTTAAAAATCTAATTTTAATTAAAGTTAGTCTCTGTCCAGGCGTCGTGAAAATAATATTTAATCATTGTAAATTAAATGGGCTAATTTAAACATGTAATACGCGAAATCTGGTTGCAAGTAATTTTAAACTATACTTACGAGGACGGTCTGATAAGTCAGTGACTTTTTGAATAAAAAATATTGTTATTACAACTTTTTAAAATTATTGATTTAATCAAAAATAAAGAATTTTTCTAATTTTACATACAATATTTATTTTTTGTTATTTCTTTTATTTAAAGAATTGGATTTTTTCAATAGAAAACATTATAAACTGCGGTTTAGAAGCCAGAGAGTTCGAGAAAGAGTCCTGTACACGTAAAATAAATTGAAACATTACTTACTACAATTTTTTTCTATTGAAATAATTTTACAATTTTAAAAACAAATATTGTCCCTGCTCGGGCGCCAAATCATATTCAAATTATTTTCAAGAAATTAATACAAAATTATTTTAAGATAAATTAGTAAAATCAAGGGTCTGAATTATAATCAGATTTAAGCGCTTATTTTTACTAAAATTTAACTTGAGAAGTTTTGATACAACATTTTTGTACCTAAAGAAATTTTGGTTAGGAAATCGTTGTAAGTGCTGACTATAAACTGGCTTTTATATTTATACTATAAATTTGCCAATGATAACTTACTTTTGATTTATCGCTTTATATAGGCGATATAGCATAATAAAGGTTGAAGACGAATCAAGAAATCCATTAATCAAAAAGATTCAATATAGCACTATCAGTAAAATAAAAATTACATACCGATAATTGTTGATCTAGTTTTATTATTTTAAAGTTACAGAGATTTTAACCTTTGGAATATTGCGAAATTTAGCGAAATTGAGACTAAACAATATTATATTTTGCCGAAATTTTTTTTTAGCTGTGCTTAATTTCAAAAAAATCTGTTAACTAGTTTTTGAGTTTGAGGGATATTCGTAAAACATGTCCTGATGGTGTCCTCTAAGTCCTGGAGCAGAAAATAGTAATTTATTTTGCAAGTAGAGTCTCTTTAACTTCCTTTGTTATTATCAATAATGTATTCCAGTGCAAATATATTGTTGGCGATTTTTTAAATATTTTTTTTATGTTTTTAAAAAGTGATTTTTTTCTGTTTTTAAAAATTAATTTTTTCAAATTTACGAAATTTTGACTGAACAAAAAAAGTTTAAAGTTAGAAAAAGTAGTAAATTAAGTTTTCTATCGATATCAAGAAATTATTTTGATAAAAAAAATTATTATTAAACTAAAAGCAAAGTGATTGTCCCTGCTCGGGCGCTTTTACAAGACATCTTAATTTTGGCATGTAAAAAGATTTATTTATGTTTGGAAATCTTGTAAAAAAAGCAAAAGACTCCTTGTCAATAATCTATTAACTTAACACAAGTTAAAACTTGTTAAAATTTTGATATTTGGTTAAAAAAAATGTTTAATAAAAAAATATCCATTAACAAAACTGAACATTTTTTCATATCCCTTTTAAAAATTCACATGATTACATTTTTTTTCTGTACTAAATCATATGGAAAATTAACCAAATTAAATATAACTTTTAGCATACTAATTAACTTCCCAAAACAAACCCGAAAGTTATACAAATTTAAATCTATAATAAGAAAAACAAACACGAAACTGTATTAAAAATATGTACTACCACCAAAAAAAAAGTACTACACTCTAAAAATAATCCACACAATTTTATTTTTAAACTCAAATACGAAAGATACCAGCAAAAAAAGCTCCAGGCTAAAACCAAATTGGCTAAAGCATTAATTAAAACGCTTGTGTTCGAGTTAATTTTTAATACATGAACAATTTTTTATACATATTTTAACAGTAAAAACACCCTTTTTCAGCAACAGCAAAAAATAAAGGTTTACAGGGAAAAATACATAGTAAAAAGGAAAATTTCATAAAGAGGAAAAATATTAATTTTGTATAAAAGTCAAAAGATTGTAAAAGATTTAAAAAAGAAGAAAACTTAAGGGGATTAAAAATAATATTTAACAATATATATGTGTATCAATAACCTTTTTTTTTTTAAATATTCTCGGCCTTTTGTTAAGTTATTAAGGATTTACCTTTTCAATGTTTTTGATTTTTAGTGGGGACAATAGAGTTAATTTTTAAGAGGAAAAGGAGCAATTGTAAGACATTTTTTACATACATTAAATCTTTATAAACTTTGACAACAAAAAGAAAATTAGTTAAAATCAAAAGTGGAATAAAAAATTAGGTTTTTTAAAATAACTTGCACGGTAATCAATTAACCCTCTAGTTCTTAGTGTTATCAAAAAAGGGGGGTTTGGCAAGTAATAAATGTTTATAAAAGCAATTAAATTAGTTTGCTCACACATATATATACATACAGCAAACAATAAAAACATGAGGGATAAAAATGGAAATTTTGAAACTGAAAGTATTTGAGCTTTCTATTTTGTTGGTTATACCGTCTAAATTAAGCGATAAATTAAAATGTTAACATATATATTTACCATACGAATGTTCGAACTGTGCAGTAGTACACAATCAATCAATAAAAAAAAATATCGTTTAAGGCCTAAGTAAAGATAGTCCCTGCTCGGGCGCCATTGAATAGTTTTAAACCTCTTGAACGATTTTATGTCAAAAGCAGCTTTTAAGGACTGTTAATATTCTATGTAAAACAGCGCTAATGAGCAGGTGAAAAGCGCTTGTCGAAGATGAATTCCGATTTGGCAGAAGCCAAATAAATAAAATTTTTAATGTAGTTTTATTATTTTAGAAGTAACCATCGATTTTCGCTTTTTTAAAATTGCCAAATTAAGCGAAATTAACATTAAAAATTATTAAAATTTACCGTAATTGATTTTGCTTACTACAAAGTCTGTGTGGATTATCTGCACCTTATTTCAAACAAATTTCTTCACTAGTTTTTGAGTTGGACTTCCTGACGATGTCCTGTGAGTCCTGGAGCAAAAAAAGTAACTTATTTTGCAACTAGAGACTCTTAACTTCCGTTTTTTTTTATTAATAATGCACGCAGGAACGTAAATATATTTTTTGAGATTTTAAAAAAAAAAAAACATCCTTCTCGCTGACAACCGAGAGAATTAAATTTTCAAGTTTAACTTAAATACAACTAAAATTGTGTAAATATAACAGTTTTTTTTTTTTTGCTGTTTTCAAGTAAATTTTTTACCACCAGTATCTAAATTTGAAAAATTTTGAAAATCTATTACTTTTCCCATAAATATTTCTTTTCAATATGCATTTCCTGATAACTTTTGCAATATTTTTCTTTTGCTCCCACACAATTAAAAATTTGTTTATAATTAAAAAAAAGTGTATATTCTAAAGTGGTTTGATGAAGAGGCCCATAATTTTGTTCTACTTGAACTGTAAAAATACCAACAACTAAACATTAAAAAACCGCCAATATAAACAATTGGATGGAAAAATCAACATCATGATGAATAATTTTTGAGTGTACGTATACACATGTATAAATAAATATATGACCTTGCCATACTGATGAAATCATTATTGAATTGTTTACAGAATAATGAAAATTAATTTTTGAACAAATGGTGAATGGAATTTTGAACAAAAAGTATACACTAACTATGGAAAACACACCAAATGGAAAATGATTTTTAAAAAAACCAAGAAAAAAATGTTTACTAGAGTTAGATACTTCTGAAAACTTTTTAAACTAAAAATTCAAAATAATCGATTGGTTTCCCCCCCCCATTTCGTGTATTTTTTATCATTGCTAATTTTGGAATATCATTGAAGGCAAATGAAGAGACATTGTTGATTACCAAAGTTTAAAAAAGTCAATATCTGAAACCACAACTGAATCTTCTTGTATTTGTTTAGAAAGCCAAGAAGCTATGATTTATTTTAAAAGTTATTCAAATTTAAAACATAAAATATTTTCAATGTTTTTCCAATACTCGCTGGGATTTTTTTTATACAAATTTTTTACTCAAATATGTTATTCACAATTTTTCGTAATTGATTTGCTATAAAATTATTTGTTAAGGTGTTAAATTTTTCAAACGATTTTTTGTATTTCTATTTCTGTAAATTTTTGCATTTTTATTATTGTACTTTTAAATTTTAAACGTCTTGCCAATAGCTTTTTTTCATAGTTTTAGTTTTATTTATTAGAAAAATTTTTTTTTTTAATTTATTTTAGGATGAGTGCTAAAAAATTTATTTTTATGTATATTTTAGTTTTTTTGTGGATAATGTTCTGTGTGCGTTTTATAAATTTATGGCTTTTGATGAAAAAATTATATATTTTGAGTTTTTTGTGTTTGTATTTTTAATAATGTATAGAATTATTTGCAATTGTTTTGGATTTTATAAAGTTTATAGAAATAAAAAAAGTTTTTTTTTTATATATTTTAAACTAGCAAAACGGAAAAACGGATATAATAAATTATAGATGTCAAACAATAAATTTATTAGAATTTATTGTATTTAAAAAAAAATATATATATATATATATAAAGATTAATCATAAATATTTGAAATAATAAACATAACTGCAACTAATGGTTGTTAGATAATATTAAATTATTTAAAAATAAAAATTAAATTTAGATTTATGTAATTTTCAAATTAGGTAGTTGATCCTTTAAACGTTTGCTGACTTAAGCCTTACGTAAAAAATGCAATAGCAGCAATTTTTTAAAGAAAACACTTTAAATTGGCTTAGGAACTGTCATAGAAATATATAAATATATTAGTTCTGTTCCACGTACGAACTTAATTTTACCAGAAATCATTTCTATTGTCAAAATTATGTGTAAATTTTTATTATTTCGTTCTTGAAACAGACATAATTTTTGTTTTAAAAAACAATTTTTTTTTTCAAAATGTTTAGTTTGCTTCGATCTTCTTGATTTATATTTTGTTTAAAATAAACTTAATTTTTCTTTTAATTATAATTATATAAAAATTTCCCTCGAAGAAGTCACCAAATGTGGTGACGAAATATTAGGATAAATAATTAAGATTGTTTAAAAAGATCTTAAGCTCATTTTAAACGAAATAAAAACAAACAAAAAAAAAAAAAAATAAACACTTTTTTTAAACGCATTTTGTAGAAAATTTTAAATGCAGTTTTTAATATAAAATTAATTTTTATCTTTTTGACATTCTCCCCAATAAGCACCTACCAAATATAGCAGATTTCTTTACACCTACTACATCACCTTAATCCCCGAGGAGGCCTGAAAAGTAAAACAATTTATTCTTAGATTTCAATTCTCTATCACATATTCAACTTTCATCAAAATCGCTAGTTTAAACCAGATATATCTTGCTTGCTAGTAAAATATCAGAATAATTTTAGGTTTTTATTAAAGAAAAGTCCCTGCTCAGGCGCCTAATGTATATTCAATACATTTTAAACGGAAATCAAAGTAATTGTTAGTATTTATTAAAGATAAGTCCCTGCTCAGGCGCCAAAATGTATTTGCAATATTTTTCGAAAGGAAATTGTTTAAAAAACAGAAAATAAATTATACCATTTTACATGGCCGTTGCTTTAATACAACGAAAATATAAATCATTAACAAAATATAAACAAAAATTAATGAGAGTGAAATTTTAAAGAAATTCCGGTAACCGGTCATATTTTCGAACAGCCTTTATTGTATTAACTTTATTTTTGAAAAAAAAAAAATTAATTCAATTATAAAAACAAACGATTATTTTATATAAAGACCTCCTAAAATATTTTTTTTTGTAATAAATTATAGCAAATACGGGACGACATTTAAACCTAAATAAACATTTTAAATCCTGCAATAATACATACTTCAACCTATTGAACATTTTTTTTTTTAATTCTAATTGTGTGTGTGTGTGTTTAGAATAAACTAAAGAGATTTTCAATAATATTTCCCAGTTTAGAATAAAAAAGAACACAAAAAAATTTCACATGACATTAATGAGGACATATCAGCTGCTAGCGTAAATGAGGCATATAAGCTGTTTAAAACGTACGAAAAGAAAACTGGAAAACCCTTAAAAACAAAAGAATCTATCTACATACCTAAGTGGCCTAAGAGCACACACACATACATGTTTTCTTTAGAAATCTACAAAATATATATGGGAAATATTTCTTTAGAAAAAGAAAAAATTAAAACTGAAAAATTGTACCACAAAATATGTTATTAAATATCAAACAACAGGTCAAACGCCTTAAAAGCGAAAAAATACTTAAAACAAACTGGAACTAATCTAGTTTTAAAGACATCACTTATAAATTTGTAAAGGTATTAATTTTCCTTTTATAAACCGTGTACAATTTTTAAGGGTTTGTTCAAATTTGAAATATTTTCTAATTTTTTTGAAGTTCTCTTTTTTTACTTTTTCTTATTACAATTGACATTTGAATTTCCGTTTTATTTGTTATTTTTTTACAACTTAAAAGGAAAACTGTCAATTTTCTTTTTCTTTATATTTTATTTGATTTTTCTTTTTTACTATTCAGATGTTTGCAATTTTTTTTTTCATTTTAATGATTTACATAATATCAAATTTTTTTCTGTATTCCATTTGTTATTGCGTTTGGTATTAAGATTTTTTTTTTTTACTTTTTTTTTTGGGGAATTGTTTTTTACTAAGGAAGAATATTTTTGCATATTTCTAGTGACTGGTGTTAGCATATTTTTTGACAGCTGTCAGGAAGTAATAAGTACAACAGCAAAGAAAAAAAATTCATATCTTTTAGCATAAATTTCTTCATTTTTCTTTTTCTGTTTTAAATTTATTTGTGTTTATTTCATCTGTAGCAAAATGTTTGGTATTGACATTTTATATAAATCATCAAAAAAAAAAAATATATATATAAATTTCCGATTATAAAGTCGAAAAAAAAGAGAAAAATAAAGAAACATTTTTGGAAATTAGTCAAAAATATATAAATGCCTTTAAAAAAGCAATAAATTACTTTTATCCAACATATTGTCCCCACTTAGGCGCCCTAATTTTAAGGCATATTTATAGGTAAAAATAGGAATAGAGAAAATTTCAGCTTAGAAATCTTATAGTGAAAAAAAAAACAAAATCGTTGTAAATGATTGTACCGACCAGGTACAATATTTACAATATTCCTTGAGATAAAGATTTGTATACAATATTTATCTTAAAGAATATTGTAATCATTGTACCTGGTCGGCCAATATTGAACGAACTATCGTAATCAAAATATATAAGAGTTTTAATATAAATACCTCCAAAGCTACTATTTTTCTAATGAAATATTTCCAGAGCTTATAAAAAAATTTTAAGAATACTTGACAGCGTAGTTTTTCAATACCCCAATCTTCTTAATAATATTTACCAAGTGCTCTTACATAAATATACATTCTTATTAAAATGTTGTAATCCTTAAAGAAAAATCTCGTTTCATTTCCAGAATGTTACTTTTGTATCACAAAAATTACACTTTAAAAAGTTTTACAGTTACCGCATGATAGTTGTTTGTGTAGTAATTTGTAGTTGTAGTTTTTAACTGTAATTACAGTTATTTTGCTATGAAAACACAACACTATTACAACAGTTATTTAAAAAAAGCAACTAACGAAAAGAACTGTATTTCGTAATAGTTGTTTAAAAATAGTATTTTTTTAAATAATAAACAACTAGTAAAACAGCATTTTTGTAGAAAACAGTTAATTTTTGTTGATTATTTAAATTCTTGTTTAGTTAAAATTTCATTGATATATTCTTAGTTTGCAAATAAATAGAAAATTTAATGTAAAAAACAGTAGATTTTACTGATTTCATCAGTTTAAAATTTTTAGTTATTTTTATGGCATTTTTAGTTATTTTTACTGCATCTGTTAGTTGTATTTTAGCAGTTAAAAATAACTACATTTTTAGTTTTTTTTTCAAAGCAAAACATCTGTTTTGCCTTTTTAACTGTATTTTTTCTTGTTTTAACTGCCATTTTCTGTAGTTTCTAGCGACAAACTTTTCTTAGTGTATTTTTTATTGTTCACATCGACTTTAAAGATGTTGTAGTCCGTTGTTAACACAATTTTTATATAATAATCATATTTTTATAGTTTACATTCCATTTCTTTCTTTATATGCCCATTTTCAATACAACTTCCGTAAATCTTAATTTAATTTTATATCTGTCTGGTTCATATATAATCTTTTATACAGACAAACAAACATTGTTAGTAAATATTATATTATAAACAGTTTCGTCTGTATAAAAACAGTTACTACATGTTAATTTTTTTTTATTTATAACAAAACAAAACAATGTGAAATATTTTTTGTTGTGGTAATAAAACTTAATATGGATTATGTCCGTTTTTAAGCATCATTTTTTTTTTATAGTTAACAATGAAAAAAATATCATAAAAAAAGTTGATAAAAATGGACAACAAATAATAAAACATATATAAAAAATATGGCCAAATGATTTTATATTTTTTATGTTCCTAAGACAAATTTACAAAAGTTTTGTTTAAAGTTAAAAAGTTTTTTAACAAAGTTTTTCTATTAAATTTATCAAATAGAAATTTGTCAAATTTTTAAAATCATCATTTTTAATATTATAAAAATGGATAATAAGTAACAAAACATATTTATAAAAAAGTAAAGAAAAAAATTGGTCAAATAAAAAATTTTTGTACTTTAGTACTTTTTATGATCCTATGCTAAGACAAATTTACAAAGTTTTATTAAGTTTAAAAAGTTTTTCCATTAAATTTATCAAATAGAAATTTGTCAAATTTATAATATCAAAATCCCACATTTTTTTTTAAAAATTGACTACCTACAAGTAAATAATTTTATAAATATAACCAAGTAAAATAAAAATAAAAGTTTCTTGTGTATTAAACTTTGTGACAATCCTTTCCTTAAATTTGTTGGTATTCAAGAATTTGTAAATTTAATAAAATATTTATTTTAAATAAATTTCACAAAACTTTAAATAAACATTTTTTTTCTTAAAAAAAACCTCTAAAAATCCACTCTAACCAGCAACGTTCAGTCAGGATAAATAACCGTTTTTAGAAGTAAAAAATGTATCTTTAGTTTATACATTTTGATAGAAAACTAAATTTAAAAAACTATTAGTAAAATGATTTTTAATTTTCTAAAATTAGTAAAATGTCTTAGAATAATTTTGGAATAATTTTAGTTGATTGAGACAATTAAAATGCTTTGCCGACAAAATATTATTTTAAATTTATATTTCAAGGAAAAAATTAAATACACAAAAAAAAAGTTTGGTTAAAATGCTTAAATAGCTCTTTTTTTAATTTTGTAAAAACTTGCATATTATATAACAAAATAGGGCAGAGTAAAAAAAATAGTACAGAAAGTTAGAAAAATATCTTATAATTCAAACTAAGATGTTGTAAAAATTTTGTAGAATTTTTATTGGGTTGACAAAATTTTTAAAGCTTTTACCGAATACTTAAAAAAAACTAATTTTGTTTATTCTTTGAAAGTGAAATTGTTCTTTAAAATAAAATACAACACGAGGATAAATATGTCCCTGCCCAGGCGCTAAAGTAGTAAATCTCAATTTGTTCATCATACTAGTCTACACTACAAAAAAATTGCAAAAAAAAAAATATTACAATATTTTGTGAATACAACGAATTTCTAGATAAAATTAAAAAAATATTTCTTTTAATTTTTAAACCATTTTGTAAAAAAAAAACTTAAACTATTTTCTTAGCCTTTCTAAATTTAAAATTTTTTAAAATAAAAAAAATTAAAACCTAACCTAAAATATAAACTAACAGAGTTAAAACTCATTTAAATTTTATTCAGAAAGTCCGTTTAAATTTTAAATGATCAATAGAAAATGTGTAATAAATATATTTCCTTGTTCTTTTACTGTAAAAACAAATTTACGGCCTAATTTTTGAAATCGGTTACTGTAAAAATATTTTAAATGTAAACTTCACTTATTTAGATTTATATTTATAGCGATAAATTTATATAAAATTTAAAAAATATCCTTGAAAAATTTGTGAAATACACTAAAGACTTTAGAGCCTTACAGATGATCAATAATATTGACAATATTTCTAACAACGAATTAGAATTAAAAATTAGCTCCACTTAACTTTTTAAAGCAGTTAAAAAAATAAAAGAATTGCCTTTTTTTAAATATAAAAATTTTGTAAAATTTAAAAATAAAAAAAAAAAATTTTAATCCAAAAAAAAAAATCGAAAATTAAGGAACAAATACGACAAAAATCACACTGAAAAAATTTTAAATTAAGCAGAAACAAAATTAAATAAAAACACCTTTGAAATCAAACTAAGTTTGTTTTCTTTTTTAATTTATACATGTTTCTACTTATATATTTTTAAAGTGACCAAAAAAATCTAAAATGTTAAAATATTAATTTAAATATGATCAAGTTTTTTTTTTAAATATGTAGATTTAAGAATCATTTAAAATTTTTTGTAAAATCCAAAGATGTCAATTCAAATATGATATAACAATTTATTTAGCTATGATTTTTTCTCAATTAAAAATATTGACAATATTTAAGAAAATCTACCAATTAGAAATAGAAGATACATCTGCATTTAATCATCTGCATTTGATCATATATATCTGCATTTAATCATGTGCATTTGATCATATATATCTGCCTTTGATTATATACCTCCATGCACAGTTCAATATATTACCCTACATTATCTCATATATTTTCATTATAGCACCACATATGATGATTCATATATGAGCATAGATGCTAATATATGACCATATACGGCGGTATATCCTCAAATTTCTTAAACAAATATATATTTTTATATATGAGATCATGTATGGCTATATATCAAACTATGCATGGACGTATATGATCATGTATGACTATATATAATCACATACAAGACCATTTATGATTACGTGTATTCACATATTTATATTTCGATTTTCAAATTGTTTTGAAAAACCATCACAATATTTTATTTTTCCACAGTATTCAAAAAAAATAAAACTTGGTAAATTTAGCTAATGCATTGGCAAAACTTAAAAAAATATTTAATTTTCTTTAAGTTGTATTTAAAAATTTAAAACTTTTTCTACACAATAATAAAGAATAAAATCAATGAAGTTTTGCTGGAAATCGTCCATTCAAAACTCAATGAATTAGTTTCATTAAAATTATAAAACTGTTTTTTTTTTTTTAATTTTAAGAAATTTTTTATTCACTTTATAAAGAAAACTTCATTAGTTTACTGAAAATTTTTATTCATTTCGGCCGAGAAAATTCTTTATATGTAGTAAAACTTTGTTTTCTACAAAAAATCAATAATGTCATATAAATTCAATTTGTTTTTTTATTTGAAAGGATATAAAATAATTTTTTTTGCATCGCTTTTAATTTAAAAGTTTTCATCAAAAAATATTCCTAGTATTTCATAATCTGGTTTTATGCAAATAAAAAATTTTCTTTAATTAAAATTTTATCACAAAAAAAACCAAACATTTTTCCTGCAACACTTTCAAAAACACATATTAATTTCCCACACATGTATACAGGACACAAAAAACTTTTGATTTTTTTTTATGGTCAAAATAATCCTTAAAACTTGCCTTGTCTACCATGTGTGCGGGCTGCTGTTGATGTTGATGATGGAGGATTTTCCGTGCCAACAACACCACTACCTCCAATACGATGTGGTAAATGTTGATATTCATAATCATAATATGATGATTGTGAATCTGGTTGCTGTAATTGCTGTTGCAATTGTAAATTTTGTTGATTTTGATGATGTAAAGTACTTTGTTGCGATGATGTGGGAGGATGTCTAGGGGTCATTGACCCACCACCACCACCTCCGACCGCTCTGGTATCATCACGACAATCGAGCGTTGTTTCATATTCATAGGGATTCATGTTGGACGATTCTAAAGGACATTCGTCGTCGTCTGTGTCAGTGCCACCGTCGTAGATGTTCTCAGCGTGACGGTATGCCGGATGATGATGATTTTGCTTTGAGAACTTAATTTTGATGGCTTTTATTAGCGGATCACAATCCGCCAGATTGTTTTTAAAGAATAAGAGATAGGTGAGAGAAGAAGGAGTAGAAGAAGAAAGGAAATGAGGAAAGGGATTTTATTTGAAAGCACTTTCTTGGAGGTTTAAAAAATGACACTTGAAATAATTTCTTAGTTAATTTTTAAAGATTTTTTTTTGTTATTTGTTATAAAGAAACACTTTTTTTATTATCATTTTTATTTAATTTATTAAAATTTTTTTTTTTTAATTTTTCCGGTTTTTTATTAATTTTTTGGGTTTAAATTCCTTTTTCTTTCCTTGATTTGAAAGAATTTTCTTTAATAGTGTTAAAAACAGAGGTGGTAGGGGGTATTTTAGGGAAATTTTGTTGTTGAAAATATGTTTCTCTTGTGTATGAGTGTATAGAACGTGGCGCGCGTTCTTTTAACGCCCTGCAGCCAAGCAATAAACTGCTAAAATTTATTCAAATTTTTGCCTTTGGCTTAAGCATAAAGCAATATCCTTTTAACATTTTCCTTAAACGTTAAATTTGGATTTTTCGATTTCTTGCATAAACTTTTTTATACATTTAATCCATTTGGTGTGTGTTTTTTTTGCCATTTGTTAAAGGCAGGTCAAGAGCCATTTATATTAACATTTTGTAAAAAATTTGGTTTTAAGGTTATATATCCCTTGAAGGGCGTTTTAACATGTTTGATAGATTAATATTTTTAAAAATTTTTCGCATAATTACAAATTTTCTTTAAAATTTACTATATTCGTTATGTTTCTTTAACATTTCACTTTTTTTTTCTAAGAATTTCACTTAAATTTTCTTTAATCACTTCACAAAATTTGATAAATTTTTTTTTTAATTCTATAAGAATTTTCTTTCGTTTTTCAGATATTTTCTTTTTCGTTATACGTAACGCGCGTATTGTTTTCTATTAATTTTCTGTAAAAATTGCTATATATATTTTTCATATATGGAGCGTGTAATGTATGAAAAATGTAAATTAAAAATGAAACGGCCGCCGGTCCTAGTACAATTTAATACGATTTATAAACAGCGAGCGACGTTTTAAGACTGAATGCATGAAAGAATTTTTGTGTATCTTGAAGTTGGTGCGTACAAAACAATTGAGTACCAAATTGTATGGGATTTTAACAAATTGAACATAAAAATACACAGGCAGCCATACGAGCTATTTTTTTATGTTACAGTCAAAACACACACAAAAAGAGGCAGCTCAGGTCTCTGTAAGTTCGTAAACACACACCGCAAAAGGCCTGCGCAATTCCTAAACAAGATATACTCAACGAAACAAGGATAATAGCGGAGGATAAAGGGGGAAACTTAAAGAATCCAACATGTAAAACTCCCTCAACATAACAAACTTAGTTATAATAAGAGATGTACAGAAAAGAGAGTTTTTTCCTACCCTCTCTAAGATACTCTCTCAAAACATGGTCACAGATACACTTAACGAAAAAGATACACCACACCATGACGATGTCTCTCACGTCGTAAAAAACGTTCTCTTTCTTTTGTATGTGCAGATTTCAAAGGTTCAGCTTATTTTCAAATTGGTTTTTTTGCGATTCCAATTGAATTTCTTTGCAAATCCAATTAGTTTTAGCAGATTTCTCAATTGGATTTGAAAAAAAAGGTTTAAAAACAGGGAAAGTTACTCAAATTTTTGCAGAAATCAGGGAAATTTGCTCAATTTTCCCCTGTTTTCTCCAAGTTTCCGAACCTTTGTATTCTGTATAATATTTTATTTGGCCGCTGACGGCGTTGCATCCTCTATACTATTCTTCCTCTATGTAAACACAAACCTGTATTTAAAAACATAAACAGAGAGCTATTAACACAAAAACTGTAAAAGAGCAAAAGAGAGGCAGAGATGCAAGGAGAACAAGAAACAAAGTCTCTTTCGTTAAGTTGTTAACAAAACAAATACTAACAAAATCAAAACAAAGCTGCACAATATCTGCAAATAATCTACAAAATAACAGTAAACATAGCGGGAGAGATCTAAACAGCGCATGGTTTCGTTAAATATATCTCAAACTGCGTTAGATGCCAGCAGCAAATTGAACAAATCTATACATCTTTCATATACAAATTGACTTTTTCTTTCACATCTTAACTCCTCATCCAAAGCCGTAGTACAATTTTGCAGTTGTCTGCTTATGATGAAGCGTTAATAATGTAGCGCATTTTTTGAGAGTTATTTGAAGGTTAAAAAGTGCGTTAACTTTAAACGCCATAGAAAATTTTCACAAAAAAAAACCTAATAGATAATTCAAAAGAAAATTTTGCAGAATAAAAACAAAATTAATCTTAAACCTGCAAATTTATCCTTAAATCCCCTGTATTTTACAAAAAAATAATTTCCCCTTGAATCGATATTAAACATCTTTTCCACAAAAGATATACCATTTTCATCTTAAATGTTAAATAACATTTTTAATTAAATGTTAATTTAAATAACCATCTTACATGTTTTCTTTACATGCTTCCTACACAGAGAGAAAAAAATCAAAAATAAATCAATTATTGTATCATATATGAATTAATTTTTTCTTACAAACATTTTTGAATTAAATAATAATCTTATTTAATTATATTTGTAACTAGTTGAAACAAAATTTTTTATTTTTGAATTAATATTTCAACATTTTAGATTTTATATTCACATTTACAAAAATCTGTTTTCTATTTAATCTTTTTAATGTTAACATTATTTTCTGTGTGTACGTTAACATTCTTTCTAGTTTTCATACTTTTTCATTTTTTTTTTTTTCATTCACAGAATTTTTCTTAAATATTACATATGATGTTCTTTTCTTATTCTAGTTATTTACCATAAAATGTAAATATTGTACTATATTAAATTGTCAACCGGAAATTGACTTTTTCATTGCAGAAATTTTGTTTATATTTAACTCTCATATGCACACAATCTTACATTTAAAGAATTTATTTAGAAATAAATTTAAATATCTATATTCAGTTTCAGAATTTGTTGAAGAAAACCTTGCTTAATTCATTTGTTTGAAATAAATTTAGTATCGGAAAAACTAAATATTATATTTATTTATTTATTTTATATTAATAATCACTTTTAAAGAAATTTCTTATTTTGATTTAAAATTATTTTTAACTATGATCTCATCATTATTTCTTTTATTTCTTTTCAGGTATGTACTCCAATATTTTACATATTTTTTAATAACTACCTGGGTAAGTTAGAAAAATACTCACAAAAACAAAATATTTTTCTTAAATTTTTCTAATTAAAAATTTTGTTAAATGTCAAAGTCATAGTCAAATAATTCTGCAATTAACGCAACAAAAATTAAACGTATGAAAGTTTTAATATTGATAATTTTTTAATTGAATCAATTACAGAATTTATCAACTACGGCTTTGATAAAAAATTTTTATTTGGAGGAATTTTAGAATGTTTTTTTTTTCTGTGGTGATAGAAAATTTCCAAATAAGTTAGTTTGAATAGGATTCAAGGGAAGTGAACATGCCCTTTAGTTGTTATTGTGTATTCAAATTTGGTACTAGAGTATTCAAAAACCGAAACCGGAAACCGTTCGACCGGTTTCTTTTTTTTTTTAAACCGATCGGTTTCGAATATTTTGTAAATTCGAAGAAAACCGAAAACCGGTCTTTTTCGTTCGGTTAACCGGTTTTTTAATTACATCACCAACTGGCTTACTTGGTCTCTCTTATTTTTTCCGAACACTCTTATAATCGTTTGGTTATGAAGATTTAGATGTAAGTCTGATAGATTCCGATGAAGACTTAACTTTGGATATTCCAAATTCAAATAGTTTAATTTCTGATCTAAATAATACAATAAACAGTATTTAAAATCCTAAAAAAATTACTGTACAAAATCATTCATCATTATATGATTATTTCATATATCTTGATAAATGCGACAAAAGAATTGAAAAGTTGGAAAATTTATATAATTGTCTTTTGACTATTTGTCCAACATCTACTATTAGTGAAAGAGTATTTTCCACTTCTAGCTTTATCAAAAGCAAACAAAAAATTCGTCTTAAAACGAAACATTTAAATTGCATATTATTTCTAAAATATTATTTTAGAACTGAAAAATAGATTTTCTTTTTACATATTTAAAACGTAATATCAAAAAAACTTATTTAATGCCAAACGTTTTAAACGTTCAAATTACTTACGTACCTAATTTTACCAATTTACAAACTTAATGATCTCTATTCATTTGATATGAATATAGTTTTATAATATTTATTTTTAAGATATTATATTAAAAAATATTAAAACCAATAAATAAAATGTTGAAATGAAATACAAATAAAAAAATATTTTAAAATATTTTTTTTTTCAAAGAATGTATTTTTTTATTTTTGTTACTTTATATATTAAATTTCTATTTTTTTTGTTTGTAATTAAAACAATTAACAAATTTTATAAGCTTTTTATTCAAGTTAAAAAAAAACCGAAAAAACCGGTTGACCGGTTTTTTCTGCAAAAACCGAAACCGGTTTTTTTAAAATTCGATTTTTCGAAGAAAACCGAAACCGGTTTTTCCAAAAGGCCGGTTTTTTGAATACTCTATTTGGTACATCTTTTTAAAATGTGAATTATGAGCCCAATTGGACTCGAATTGGAAGACATTTTTGGACAGCGTAAACATTTTTTTTTTTGGTAATTTTTTATGAAAATGAAAATATCGGCGGAGCCCACAGTGGATCACAAACAATCATATTTTTTTGATTTTATCGGATTCTTTCGTTTTAATTTAAAGAAACTAACGACACATTTGGTATTCAGTATGAGTAAAAATGTGAAGGTACCTGTAAATTTTTCATACAAAATGATGTATTTTAGTACAATTTCATAGTAGCGACTCTCAAGTAAAATATTTTCTCTTGTTTTTTTTTACAGTCACTTAGAATCAGAGAACTGCAAAATCAACTTTTTTCTTGATTTAATCATACACAAAAAATCTTGTTCACATTTAATAATTTAACAAAATTCACTGTAGAATAAAATCAGCATCATGTTACTGAACGCGTAATTCGGATCAGTTTGAATCATATGTCGATTATGTTTACTGCAAATTTAATCACTCAACAAAAAGTCAGCGTTGAATAAATCAGAAAAAACAACAAACAACGCGTATGAGTGTATTCATAATTAAAACAAAATAGAAACACATTTCATAAATGATATTGTTTACATTAGGGTGCTTACAGAGTGGCCGCTTGTTGCCGAGCCGAGCTGGCTGACGCTTGTTGCGACAACTTGTTCATGCGAGAAACAAGTTTGAGTGTGCATAGTGGATGCGAGTATCAGCGCTGATATTTTATCTATTATTTGTGTTTTATGTATGTTTCTATGCATTATCGGGGTACGAATTATAGCGATTTTACTGTATAAGTTTTTTTTAACTTTTTTTATAATTGTTATAATTTTATTTAATTTTTATTATTTATTTGAATTTTTTTATTTTTTAATTTTTATTTAATTATTATATTTTTTTTTTTCGTTTTAATTTTTATTAATTTTTTAATGTTTGATTGCTTGTTTTACTTACTTTTTCTTAAATTTTTGTTTTTAATTTTTTTTTATGTTTTCTAAACAAGTTCAAATCATAACAACATAACATAAACAATGTTTTCGGCGCTGAAATACGCTTTGAAACTGTTTTCTCGCATTCAACCAGCTTTGCGCTCTGACCAGCTCGGCGCCCACTATGACCTCTTCGCGCTTGTTTGTACTAATTTGTATAGTACCAGTTTTCTCGCATTGGTTCTCGCAACAAGCGTCAGCCAGCTCGGCTCGGCAACAAGTGGCCACTCTGTACGCACCCTTAGGGTGGGACTTAAATCCGCTTTTTTAGACTTTTTATTAGTAATAAAAATATTCTTCTTTGTGAAATATAAATATTTTTTTGGAAAAAAAAATGTTGGTCGATATCTCAGGCTTGCCTAATTCGGAAAAATTTTAATATTGTCTAAATTTTTTTCATCTATTTTGATTGGAAAATTAGGCAATATTTAACTTTAACCGGATTAAGCGAGCCTGAGATGTCGACCTAAATTAAAAAAATTTCACAAAGAACAATATTTTTGGCATTCCTAATAAAAATTAAAAAAAAAAAAAACGTATTTTAGACCCACCCTAATATACATTTAACATTTATGAAATGTGTTTCTACAAAACCACCCCCTTTTTAAAGATAAGAAACTATTTTGTTTTAATTATGATTACACTCATACACGTTGCTTGTTGTTTTTTCTGATTTATTCTACATCAAAATAATTATTGTTGGCTCGAATGAACAGAATAAAATCATTGGTGTAACAACGACCGATGATTATAAATCAGTGACAAAACAATTTGCACGTCGTTTGATTGATTTAAAATCATCAACAAATATGTGTGTTGGAGTATATTCAGCGTTTGAACGCAAACACATATTTATTCTTGTGTTGTTTGCGTATGAACGTTTTGCAATCAGCAAATGCAGTTCTCTGCTTAGAATTGAATATTTTATATTCACCTCAAAAAAATTTGTTCACTAGAATTTTTTTTCACAAACAATTTGTTTTACACAAAATTTTTGTCATCACAAAAAATTTTTTTTACTTCAAAATTTTTTCCCCACAACCGGATCTGTTTTCATATTTAAAAATTTTCATCTTAAAAAAATTTGTTTTCACCTCCATTTTGTTTACTTCTAAGATTTTTTACATTATTTGTATCAAAAACAGTAGAGAATTTTTTTTTGTAGGATATTGGTTTTTATAAAACATGGCCGAGAAATTCCAAGTATATTAGTTGTTCAAAAAAATTAAATTTAAATGACATGAAAATTGGGGTTTTGTTGAGGATTTTTTTGTTGTTGGCTTTAGTTAGAAATCTTGTATATTAATTTTTATATAGTATTCCGATTTTTGTGATCAATTAGGTTCTATGTGACTTTGCCCGAACAACTTTTTTTGCCTATATTTCAAATATTCTAAAGTTACAGCTCTAGATATACGATATAAGCAATAAAGGTAACAAAGTATTTGTTCTCTTGAGTACCTTAAGTCCTTTTTAAATGCTTTTAAATTTCAAATATGTTTTAACGTGTTGGTAAAGAAAATTTAAATATCGAGGCAAAAGAGTTAGTACTTTTTTATCCAAAAAATCAAAAAAAAAAAAAAGAATAATTTATTGCAAAAATAACTAAAATAAAAAGGGCTTAATTTGGCTTTATGCATGGCAAATTAAGACATTGCCGGGATCGATATTTGCTTAAATGCACTTTTTAATTCATTAGTTTGCATTTTTTTTCCTTATGTTGCGTCCTGTTCATAACATAAGAATGCGACTCCTCCCTGTAAATTTCAACCGCTTTCTGAAATAGGATCCAAATCATGCTTGTGTGGTCGGCACACATTTTCTAAAAAATTCTCGGATATGGGAGAGCTACGTTTTCACTGAAAGCGGGTTTGGAGCAATGAAGGGTTATCTAATAATGTATCCACCTTAAGGAAATTCCCCACAACTTACAGGTTTCGATGAAACTCGTCTAATTGCGAATATAAATCAAAGGTTTATTTCATACTTTTTTTAGTGTCATCTCTGTTTAGGGTGTAAAAATATGGGTTGAAGAAAGGTAATTCGTTGATACTTTTTTTTTGTTCGTCCAGCATATCGACAATTTTCAAAATTCAAAAAAAAAATTACTCGTCAAAAGCAAAAGTTTGATATGCATATTTCCAATGTTTTTTTTTTTCCAACAGTTTTGCCAAGTTGTTGAAAAGCGGAAAGGCGAAAAACACGTGTTGGATGAAATTTATTGAGCAATATTAATTGTGGTCCTCATATAAAGTATCAAAATTTTTTTATATGTTTTTAACAGAATCAAAAATAGTAAACCTAAAGGTAGCAAAACTTTTTATTAATAATTAAAAAACGAAAAAAGTACCAAAAGTTAGTATAATTTTTTACCCCCTTAACATCGGAGAAGACACATACAAAATTAGTAGCCCATTTAGCTTTTTATTCTCTATGAAATATGGAAGCTTTATCCAATTCAGCAGGTAAAATTTTAGGGGATTTTTTTAATTAGTTCTTTCCCATATTCATGTCGAACCTACAGACCCTTGAGGACAACTGTGTATGATATCTTAATTCTAATGCATTAAACAATATTTGCTCATATTATTATCTTTGGTTAGCGCAAACATATACTCATTTTCCAAAACAAAACAAAAAAAAACTAACACATTAATAATTCCATATAATGTTACAAATTTTGTACCTGTTGGTTTTAGTTTTTTAATACAGAGAATATTTACACGGTGAAAGCAAATATTTACCGCCAAACATATACTTTGTTGCATACTAAGTATATAAGTTAAAATGGGGTTCAATTTTGTTCGTGGTATACCTGCATAAAAGGACACGTGTGATAATAGTTAATTTGTACCTAATTGTTAATTGAAGTGATAGGAGGTCCCTTTCACTTGTTAGTAAATTATGTGGGTCAACTTTGTCAACAACTGCAGGTGTAATATACGATAAGCAAAAGATGAGAAAAATACCGAAAAATTTGAAATTTTATGTTGAGGTTAAAAAAAAAATGTTTTAAATTGATAATTCTGCGATAAAGATTTAGACGCCACTCCTAAACAAATTATGGTTTAAAAACAAATAAATTGTCAAAGTTGTTGTTGTTTTTTTTTTTGTAGGAATACATTTGTGTGTGTGCTGTGTGTTTTAAATGCAACGAGATGAAGTTTTTTAAAACAAATTTGTCTTATGCGATATGTGACAAAACATTTTTGTAGCAGTGACCTGTATTGCATACTTAGTTTTCACACCACCAATACTGGTGTTGTTTGTGCAACAAAATTCCATCATTGTTATTTTTGGTGGATCTAAAGCAGCTCAGGATTTGATGCGTTTAGATAACAAAATCCAAATAAATTTTGTACTAAACTTCAATGGTTTAGTAGCACATATTAAGAAGTTTTTTTTAGAAAATCGAATTTAATAGCACAGCTTGGTAACATAATGTATAACACAAACAATCCGACCATACTGATTTCAATAGCACACTCTCAAGGAAGCTACTTTAGGGCGAACTGTCAGTTTATAATGCAATGCAGATATGTTAGTGCGCCCCTTTTAGCGGATTACTTCCCGCCCACTGCGGATCATAAACTGTTATTTCAAATATTTATGCTGTGGGCTCTCTGATCAACAACAAGTAGTCACCATACAAAGATCTATGTTTCAACACATTCTCAGCCAATTTGACTGCGGAAAGATTTCAGTAGGCTTTAAATTTTTTTGTGGAGTGTAAAAGGGGATGAGGGGATTTCTAAGGTTAATTTTGTACTCGAATGCAGCATTCCAAAGCTAAATTTTGCGCAGTATTGTTGGTTTCTAAAGCTTAATTTGAAACTTATCTTAATTTGGAACTCAATCATCTAAATTTTGGTCCCAATCCTGGATTCCTAAACATGAAATTTTGGACTCTTTTTATCCATTTCGAAAACAGTATTTCCATAGACAATGTTCATGCAAAATAAAGCCGACACATTCCTTCAATATCTTTAAGGTATCAGCTATCTTCTGCAACTTCACCTTACCGTCTGCCAAAACGATTATGTGTACCTTTTTGATGTTTCCCGGTATCACCACCTCTTTTGGGCGACCAGAGTGTTCGGCGTCATTGGTATTTGTACGACCATGTTTAAAGTCAGCAAACCACTTTTTTACCACTTGTCTCGATGGAGCAGAGTCCGAATAACACTTATTAAGCCAAGCTTTGGCTTGAACCGTCTTTTCCCCATTAAAAAGTAGTAATAATAAATCAACTCACGAAATTGCTTCAAATCCTTTGTTTTCAAAATAGCGTCACTAAAACAACTGTATCTTGTTCAATAATGAACGAATTGTCATTAAATTTTGACAGGTGTCATCTGAGCAATGGTAGTTCCAAAAAATCATAGATTTTTCATTAGTTGTACCACCTATGTCATCCTACGAATTTTTCAGCTGATGTGTTAGATATAGTTTATAGGTTTTATAAGCTTAACTTTGGACTTACATGTGGGATTTAAAATCTAAATTTTAGACTCTTACTTGGGTTTTCAAACAAATTTTTGGAAAAATTTTGACCTAAACGGAATTTTTAAAGCTTAATTTTAAACCAAATAATCATTTTGAACTCGAACGTAAATTATAAAAGCTAAATTTTGTAGAAGATAACAATTTTGAACTCGAACGTGAGTTTTTAAATTCAAATTTAGGTACAACGTGAGTTTGAATCCTAAATTGGGGCTAAAGAACAATTTTGTACTAAGAATCAATTTTGGTAACAAACTAAATTTTGAGGTTATGGACAATTTTTGACTCATGTGTAGGAAAAATTTTGGTCAAAAGAACCAATTATTCACTCAACCGTTGGTTTTATAGCTAACATTTGGAATTCATCATGTTTTTCTAAAGATACCAAATTTAAATAAATTTTGGTCTTAAATATTCAAAACTCATAACTCTTTCAGAAATTCCTATTATAAACATGAAGAATCTTTGCACATAAATGTCGACCTTCAAAGCTTTTAAATTCTCTGTATGTTAATATTGCATATTAACTTTTCATTTAAAAAAAAATCATTTGAAAATCTATTATTAAAACTAAAAATTCCTTGGATTTTGTTATATAGAATAGTCAATTTTGTAAAGCTGAGGACTCTTTAGGTATTGGATATCTAAATGTACCAAATTCGAGAGATCTTTGCATTTAATCATAAGTTAAATTAATTTTAAATGTTTATGCTATATTTACCTAAAGCTTAAACTTTTAAGTTTAATTTATTTATTTTCCGACAAATTGTAGCTAAAACTTCATTGTTTTCAAAACTTCTAAAGGCTTTTGTTGTTTTAAACATGTCCAACAAAACGAACGAAAAAAAAACTTTTAATTTCCATTAGTTTGTTAAGGATTTAAACAAAATGGGGCACTATGTTTTTTTAAATTCAATTTACAAAGAATTGTTGCATGCAATACCCAAACACACGCAGTGTGCATTGATCAAATTTCATTAACAAAATTGCAGGTTTTTGTAAGTTACCAGAAAACTTGAGCAAAAAAATGCTTTAATTTTAAGTTTTTGGTAAAATAAAAAATTCTAGATATTTTTTCCCAAATAAAAATTCTGAAAACATAAACGCAAAAAAAATGTCTTTATATCTCAAATAACATCAGGGCATATTCTTTATTATAATGTCCTGCTGTTGCATTTATACTATTACTTACTACAGGTGTTTGGTTTGGGTTATGTATGTTTAAACATTTTACTTACTACATACTACTTCGGACAATACTACACACATTATTTGACAATGACTACATGCAGGCTACTATGGGTTAGAAATTTTAGAAAGGAAGATTGAAATTGATCAATTTTTGGATTTCCGATAGAGTGTTTTTCTTAACACAAAGTTATTTTACTTAAATCTATGAAATTTTTTGTTCAAAGCCTAAAAATTTGTTTTTTTCTATGATAATTCTTGGAATTAATCTTGGGTTTCAAAAGAGACCAACGTTTAGAACCCCACTTTTGAAAGGAATCAAAGTCCCATGATCCGTTTACTTAATCGCGGTTTCTAAATGTAAAAAAAAAAATCCAACAATCCTCAGGCTCAATATAGTCTGAAAATTTTGTGATTTATGGCGTGTTAAGAGACTAAAGTCTGATAATTTTTTGATTAAATCGTAGCGTTTTAAAAAATAAGCAATTCTCTGAATAAATTCTTTATTTCAAAATAGTGATTTTCATTCCATAGTGCTTTGTTCAATATGGTCATTTCTGGGTATTGTATTTAGTTATTGCTCTGTTTGACAGCTTGTTGTTGTTATTGTTGTTTCTCTTGCCCATTCATGTGTGGTTTATAGATTTTGTTGTTTTTATTGCTGCTGCTTCTCCTGTTATTTGGTTGCTTGCAGTAGTGCAAACATTTATTAAAAAAACAAATTTTGCTACCGGTATTGTTAGTATTTTTGCTGTGTACTTTATTCATGTTTCATCATCATCATCATGTCCAGCTACTGTTTGTCAATTTGTAGTGTATGAGTTTGCATTTTTTTTTTTCTTTAAAAAAGTTTCATCATAACAGGATATGAAATTTCAGTTCTTTGACCCAATTTTTGTATTTTTGGCTAAAGCTTTTTTTTTCCTTTTCTTCCTATAATTTTTGCTGTTGAAAGCAAAATATTCTTTTCTTAATCAACGTTTGCATAAGGATATAACATTGACTTACTTTGTAACAACCGGATCTTTTCGAAGGTTTCCCAAGTTTATGTTTAAACAACTGTTAATGTGGGAAAATCTAAGAAATACTTTTTATGTTGAATTAAATATGGATTCAGGTCTAAACTATGGTTTGATTGTAAGAAATAACATTTGATTTAAATTTGGGAGACAACAGTTTTGAAAGAGACCACAATTTCTATGATTCTGAATAGATTATGTGACAAGGAAGTTAATCATTGTCGGTTATCTGAACCGATTTCTGCAGAAGGTTCTTGTCAAGGTATTTAATATGTTTATGTTGTTCTTTGGCCTATGTTTTGCTAAGTGTCCCTGTTAATGGCATCCGTCTACCTGGAGGTGGGAATTCGTCATATTTTTAGGTTAGTGTGAATTCCTTACTGCTTCACTAATCCCATCAAATCATGGATGTTCAGAGTCATATTACAAAAACTGGTGGACAAACAGTGCCGGCTGCCACTTATACTTATCATTAATACCTGAATTTATTATGCAGTTTTAACAAGACCACCCTCTGAAAAAATCATTAATTTTATAAAAAAAATCAACATCTGAATTAGTCGTACATTTTCATTATTCTCAGATTTACTTCGGAATCAAAAGTTAGTTGTCAAGAGGGTTTCGTCTGAGTTATTCGTAAAATTTTTTAAATTATTTTGGGTTTCTAGAAGTGATTTTTATGTATATAAATAGTGATATCAATATCTAAGATTAAGTTGAATTAATCTTCAGACTTAAAAGTGGCCAATATCTAAACCGATCGCAAGATTTCTAATTAAATTGTGAATTTCCAAAGTGAGAGGAAAGTCCCAAATTCAGTATTATCATATTGCATATTTAATGAATAATAATGGTGGTCTTTTTTGATTAAAACATTTTTTCTATTAAAGTTAAACCAATTATTAATGGTCACTAATAAATCCGATTTAAATCTTTAGTTCAATGTTAATTAAATTTCATAAAAAGAAAAGATTAACTAACATTTATAAAATATAAATGTATTACATAAAGTGCCCTCAGGAAATTATGTAGGTAGAATTATCTTGAAATAACAGCTAAAATAACGGCATTTGCAGTTTTAAAGCTGTACACTGCATTTGCATTAAAATCAACTGCAATATGTAGTTATTTCTAAATATTAAAAATAATCAGTAAAACCATCATACAAATGTAGTAAAATTTGTTAAAAAATCTGGTAAATTTTTCTAAAAAATTACTACATATTTAGATAAAAATAACTATTAAAAAATAACTAAAAATGAAGTTACAAATAACTAAAAATGAAGTTAAAAATAACTACAAAGGCAGTTAAAAATCAATACAAATGTAGTTACAGATAACTAGAAGTATAGATGAAAATAACCATAAATGCAGTTTAAAATAACAACAAATGTAGGTAAAAATAACTAAAAAATATAGTTAAAAATAACTACAAAAGCAGTTAGAAATAACTAGAAACTCAGTTTTGATAAAAACAATTACAAATGCAGTAAAAAATAACTACAAGTTAGTTAAAAACGACCACAACTGCAGTTGAAAATAAACAACTACAAAGGCAGTTAAATTATCATACAGTTCGCTACCGAAATTATCATTTTCCTTAAAGTAATTTACAAAAACTGAAACGAGAATTGTAAAATAACAAAAATTTAAAAAAAAGTATTCCAAAATGTTCAAACAATTTCATACATCAAATGTTATCAAAATGCAGTAGTTTTTTAAGGTAAAGCTGTAAAAATAATTGACATTTTCTTTCGTAAGTAAAACAACTGCATTTGCAATTAAAAATAACTGTCTTGTAGTAACTGCAAAACTTTTCTAAGTGTATGTTCAACTGTTACTATGAGTTTTATATTGCAGGAATATATTCTTTATGAATGTGAATACCAATTAAAAAAAATCCCCATAGTGTTTAGACATGCATGTAATTTGTAACCGTGTATAACAAATCGGATTTAATTTTACACAGTAGTTTTAGCTGTATTCTAACTACTACTACTACCACTAATACCAATGTCGCGTTTAGATTACAACCAAAATTTTATCCAGCAAACCAAGTTTATATAAAATTATTGAGTAATTTGCCATTGAAAGGAAGTATTACAATCTGAAAGATTTGTTGCAAAGGAAGGAGAAATATATGTTTAACAATTTTTTGAAGGAGGATTACCTGCTCTAAGTATTTATCTTGATTTCGGTTTAGCTTAAAAGAATTATAAAGGTACTTCTGCAGTGTGGTTTACTCTGATTTGGATGAATATGTGATAGAGAATTCAGAATGTGTACCTTTTTCGAGGCCCAATCTTACATTAAAGGAGGCTAAAATAAGAAGTGGTTCAGAAATTAACACATTTTATTTTTTCTGGATTTCTTATATGTTTGTTTCAAATAAATATATACAAATTAGGTATCAAATGCAAGGTACTTTGAAAATCCAGTGGATAACTAAAAATATGAAAAAGTTTCAAACAACTGGGAAACTCATTTTTTCTCCCTTAAACAGTATTTTAATTATGTATGACCTTTTATTAAATATTCAAATTTAATCGGAATCTATTGGAATCTCCAAACTATTTTATCTTTCTGTAGGATATAATTTGATTATTTTTTCTTTCAAACTGTTTAATGTTTTTTAGAGTAAATATCTAATCTACATCTATAAAAGTTTGGGATAATGTAAACGTGGTATGAAACTATTCTCAGATAATCTCATACTGACAAAAAAATACAGAAAAGAAACACAACAACAAAATGAATATAACACCACATGTCATACAGTAGCATACCAAAACAAGAAACCTGATTTTACAACACTATTTACAATTTTAATTTTTAAAAATTTATTCGAGTTTTCAAAAACATTCCTGTAAGCTATAAAATTTTACTAACTCATGCTGTTACCAAAAGTTATCGATTGATTAAGGTGAAAAAGTCTACGATGAAAAACTACTCAATATAAAATTTATTCGCTTTGGAAAATAACAATTAAGAGTTGTTTATTATAGTTTATATACTTTGAAATAATTCGATCTTCCAGTTCACTATTTTATTTCACACTTTGCTGTTCATAGGAGCATATTGGTAAATGGCTTGTTTTTTAATTCTGAATAAAATGAGCAAAATTAGAAGAGATCGGTTAAAATAGAATTAGTTCATGAACTAAAATATAAATTATTTTAGAACCCTGGTTATTGCTACTAATGTAGTCACTTCTTTATATAATGATTCCAATTCCGTTTGAAACCTACGATTTTTGTATATATAATGTATTTCCTTTCAACTTTTCTTGCAAATGGTGTTGTAAGCAGTTACATGTTTTGAAAGTATAGATCTGTAAGTAGTATTTATACAAACTAACATGTGTGACATGCCTGTGTGTTGTTGTGCATGAGTGTAAGTAAAATGAACAATTGTAACTTTAGGCCATAGTCGGTACCAACTACTACATGTATATGCGCTAAAGTCACTGCTCTAAACCATATTCAAACACTATCATATGCACAATGCAAATCCTTTTTCTACCTAGATAACCTAAAATCTAAATATAAAATGTAACAGAACAAAATGTAAATTAAATTATGCAGTTTTCCAAAAAAAAAAAAAAAAAAAAAACAGTTAAAAGAAAAACTATTTAATTTTGACCCAATGAACAAAATGTTTAGAAATCTATGACTGAATTCTAAAACGTTCAGATATAAGTTGCTTTGGAAAGCCTTAAATTAACTTTGTATTCCTCAAACTTAAAAAATTCTTTAGAAACCCTAAAATAAAATATCTTTAATTGATGAAGATGTAATATCCATTAATTTAAGAACACTTTAAATGTCACATTTTTGGATCAATATCTTGGGGACCATTTCCAAATCTTCGGCAACAACAAATTCCTTCTGATTTATTTAAAAATTTAATAGGCTTTTTTAATCATCACTATGTATTTAGTTTTCCTTACTTTTCCTTAAATCCTTTAATTATATTTCACAATTAAAAGCCAAAGAAAATTTAATAGTTTAACAATTTCTACATTCCAATAATTTTTAAGGTCATTTAACGTGTCGCTTAACACTTTGCCTTAACTAATCACTGTCATAGAGTATTATAGTTTCCTTTAGTTTTAGTGACATTGTTTTCTTGTGCCTGATTTAAAAGATAGAGATAGCGAGTGACTGTGACTACAACTATGACTATGGTTTACCGGAACATACTAATAAATCGTTATTCACCCACAAAGTTTTTTTTTTTTTCAAACACATACACATGCAAATCTACTTCCCAGCAAAACCACACATTACCAAATAATGTGTAAAGTAATGTATAGCCATGGAGCCAATGCATTACTTTATACCTTGCTTCTCCCAGATAATGAATGGACCTATTACCTTGGAGATGATAGAGTGTTTACTTTACAGGGATGAAAAAAGTAATTTTTTTTTAAATCTATGGTGATAAAAAATCTTTTTTTTTTTTTTTAAATTTATTATAAATATTTTTTTATTAAATACTTTTATTTATATACTTGGTTACGCAGCGAATCGCACCTTGGATTTCTGGTTCTCTGGTTAGTCGAGAACTTTGACCACTGAGCTATTGACGCATATAATATTTGATTTCTTAAATCGAAAATAGATTATGGTGCTTCGTGTTTTCGTTCGTGATGTCGAAATATAAATATATACATTACCCTCTTGCTTACTTTACATTTATAAATCGTGTAACAAGTTATCAGTGATCTATAACTCAATGCATTTGAATTTTAAAATAATGTAAAAGGTAATGAGTTATCACACCCATTACCAAAATGTTGTTGGGTTACATGCATACACAAAAACATATAATTTGACGTCTTTATAAGCATGTAACTTAAATTTCAAAAACTTTGCATATTTTGGCACACTCAGGATGTGTACCAACACCATCAAATAAATTTTTGTGTTTAAAACAACAATTATAACAACCATATAATGGTGATATTTCTTTCATAAATTTTAAAGAAATCGATAAGTTTTGAGATGACAGTGTTGTGGGAAGGGGGAGAAACCCAGGGGGAGTTATGTATAGAAGGATGATACTTATTTTAAGAATTTGTGGACTTTTAAGCAATTAATGGGAAGATAGAAAATCTTATCACCTGCTTTGCAAGGGAAATCTAGAAACAATTCTTAGAAAATTTTTTTTAATGTTGTTTAAGATTGTTTAAAAGACCTTAACATTCTTTGCTTTATTTTTTATTGTACATTTACAAAAATTTAATAAACATGAAATATATTTAGAAAATACAAATTATTATAATCCAGAATATTTTCGATGCACTTTTTTTAATTAAAACTAAAAGCTTTCCATTTTTAGAAACATTTTTATTGAGTTTTTCAATTTTCATTACTTTCTTTAAAAAAAATTACAGAATATTAAATTTTAATGTTAACGTTTTCGGTACTCTACAATAACAGAAAGTTGAAAAAAAAAAGTTTTTAGAAAATAGGCTATAATAAGTCACGCTGTGACTGTTTCATAGAAATTCATCCCTTCCGGACTTATCTCATTTGTTTTATTAGTTGAATTTTGCAAAATTTATCTACGTTTTTCGCTCTCTTGAAATGAAAGGAAGTGTGTTAATTTGTTTAATCACATAAATTGATATACAGAAAATAAATCAGCTAGTGACTGTTTACAAAAAATTAATCCATCGGGAACATTCAGGACCTAACTCTTTTATTTTACTGGATTATGGTCTTAAATTCAATTGAAAAAAAAATACTGCAATTTTTTGTGATACCTCGGTTAGTTTTCAAGTTACTGTTTATTTTGTATTGTTTTAATTGAAATTTCATTAACATTAGTAGAATACATTACATTATAATGCCTCGAATTACATTAGGACTAAATTGTAATAAAACTTTACACTAACTTTAGTGAAATAATACTAATTAAATTTCAATGCTAATAAAAACATCCCAAATACGTGCTGTGTAAATTTGAAGAAGAGATTTGGATTCAAGGGCCCAAATTTTAGTAAGATACTTTTTTTCCTTTAAAAGGGAAGTTTATGGTGCGTACTAGTGAATACAATAACCATAGTTGACTTACCTTATGTTAATTTTTTGATAAAAGTCAAAACTTTTCCCCAAAATTAACTACATCCAAACTTGACTTAAATAAAATTAGTTGAAATTCGCACAATTGCATTTTTCTTAGATTTCTTCAATTTTATTTTATTTCTATTTATTTTTTTTTTTTTGACATATTTTAAATTTGCTTAAGTTGGGTATAATGAGTTTGGATTAAAAATAAACTGAATTATTACAGATGGAGCTTTTCAAAAGATAACTTAAGCTAAACATGGGCATTTCAATGAATTCTTATGGTGTAGTTTTGTTTTTCTTAATTCAACTTTGCTTAATATTGTTGGGCCTTAATATATTAAGCATGCTTAAAAATACTCAAATTAAAGGAATTCTTACATATATTTTAAAGGCTTAACGAAAGTTCTAAAATCTGATTACTTTTCTATAGAATGTACTAAGGATTAATTAATTAATTTTCTTTTAGAAATCCCAAAATTTACATAACTTAATTGGAATCTGAAAAATAAAAAAAAATAAAAAATAAAATTAAAAAATAATTTAGGAAAACTTTCAGATTTAGATCAAATAAATAAGGGTTCTTACTTACCAATGATATATTTATTTAAAACATTTAATGAATTTATTTGCCTACCTGAAATGAAATAAATTTTAATAGTGCATTAGATAGAAGTTTTAAATAAAAATTGATGGTTTTTTTTTATTAAAATTAGGTGTGTGGTTTAATAGACTTGAGTATTCATTTAACTACTCAACAAAAATCAACTGACTTTACTCAGTTTTCCACTAAAACTTTTTTAAAGTTGATAGGTATCCTATCTTAGTTTCTTTAGGAGTTATGTGGCCCAGTCTTTTTTTAACACCTGAGCCAGGGTTAATATAGGGGGGAAAAACTTTAATATATTTTACAATATTTTTTGGATAAAATTTAAAAAAAATTTCCATTCTTCCAAGGGTATTTTAAGCACCTCGTTAGGGTGTCAAACATCCAAATCCATTCATTAGTAATAAAATTTTTTTGAAAAATAGGAAAATGGAACTTTTTTGAATTCAGATTAGTTTTTAGGAAACCAAAACACAAAAAGAAAAGCCCACAAATCGGAAAGTCGATTTGATATTACAGATTCAGAAGACCAAAGTACTTTAAAAATGTTTTAGCAGAATTCGGTGAAAAACCTTGTCATGAAGTGTATTCTTTTATATATTTTTACTTAATTTCCCTATTAGGGCTTTTTAGAGTTTTCGAGTGAACACTGGAGCGTATGAGTGTTATTTCTTATACCCAGGTAAACAACATAAAGTACACTCAGAATATTATGTAGTTAACTGTTTGTAGTTTAATAAAAAAGTTTTCCGTTCCATTTAAAAATAAAGGAAGATACATTTATTTTTCAAAGAAACATCTATATTAACTTTTTTATACATTTATTTGAAATAATTTACTATCATTTACCGATTTTTTTCAGTTCCATTTATTTTTTCATTTGTTTGAAATTTAATAAAAATTTACCCACAAAACGGAAACTTGTGGTTTATTTGTGTCCGTAACCGTTATTACAAATTTAAATTTTGTTTGCTGTCTGTTTCAAAAAAAATATTCAAAAAATTTCAATTTGTTTTTTTATTTAAATTGGTTGTATATATACAAAATTTTTCAATACAATTTACAAGAACTTCATAAACACACAAACATATACAAATACATTCTCACAAAAAGTGTTTATAGCTTCATATGCATACATACATTTTGTATTGTACGAGTATATTAAAAAAAAAAAAAACAAAAAATACAAAAACGGAAATAATTTCAAATAAATGAAAAAAACATTTATTTTTTAAGGATTGGTGGGTAAAATTTTGACATTTATTTTAACTGATTATATCAGTTGTTTCTTACGGATGTGTCAGTTGATTAATCAACATTTAAAAATAAATAACAAATGGCATTTAATTTAAATGAAAATTAAGTAGACCGGTTTTTAAATGAACTATCATTTCTTTTAAATGATATTTTCAGTTATTTTAACTTACAAACTTTTTTAAGTGTATACGCTTTATTTATTAAAAAAAAAAAACTTAATTTTACAAAATATTACTCTCGATCTAACAAACAAATTGAAGTTTTGCTAAAAAAAAGTCTTTTTAAAAAATAAGTTGCTTCCTATTGCATAAATAATATGAGTGTGATAAAAACAAGTAAACGAGGTTCAATTTAGGTTATATTTTGAAATTGTAGTTAAATAAAGTAGAAGAGTATGCGGTTGGCTTAATTCCAGCATTACACATACACAAGTAGTTGTGTGTGTATTTATACAACCATGCATATATAATATTCCCATCCATGATAAAAATCTATGGCTAACTTTGTAATGTCACAAACTATTTCTATTTCTATAGTTAACTATATATGTAGTCAGAGATGACTACCCCTAACTACTAGCGGCGAACATTTTTATATAGCTATGGTTAACTTCGTTTATATTTGACGCTAATGCTGTATACAATTTGACATTTCTGACAATTGCTTTGCCAAAATGTAGTTAAAAAAAGAGTTGTTTTTTTATCCACCAATTCTGTAGTT
This sequence comes from Eustalomyia histrio, assembly GCA_949748255.1. Classification (NCBI taxonomy): domain Eukaryota; kingdom Metazoa; phylum Arthropoda; class Insecta; order Diptera; family Anthomyiidae; genus Eustalomyia; species Eustalomyia histrio. Next base: position 154,638,525 of record OX456524.1, on the reverse strand, counting down.
TTTGGCAAAGCCAAGAATAACTCCAACAGTTTTGCAAGCCACCAACATGACAATGATGTCTATCAAAAGGATTTTTTTTTATTATTATACAGACAATTGTGTTTATGTGAGTGAGGGATAGCAGCGCTGTATATGATTGTTAATATGCATATATGCATAAAACGCAGTATTGTAACGACTTTAGCATTTTTAAAATTTGATTCTACTCGTATAACACTTCATTTTTTTAGGTTGAGGTTTTAGTTATTACTTGTGATAAATGCCTGCATGTTCAGGCATAACTCTTTTAGATTGTCGCACTAGTGTAAGTGTGATTGTCATTTAAATGTTCCAATGGTGACAACATTGGGTTCATAATTTACATACACAATCATGTATTTGTGCATGAAGTTCTGTTGAAATGAAAACTAGAAATGCGTTTCTTATTTGGAACAGTAAAGCAGAGACTTCTTTTTGTGGGTGGTATGACTATGTGATCTTAAGTGAAGTTTTTATCTTATAGATCTTTAGAAGAAAAGGTATTAGTCTTAGTAAACTTTAAATAAAATTTATATTTTTTAATTCAGATTTTGTAACATAAAAAATGTTCATATTTTAAGCCTTTTTAATTATTAAAAAAATTCTGAGATTAAAAAACTTTAATTTGTTTTAATTTATATAAATTTGGGTCAAACCAAACAATTCTGAGGCGGGCCTTTTTCTAAGTAATTCAAAAAACTTTGTGTCTTTTTATGGAAAAAATGTTATTTTGTATTAGAAACTCTTCACTTTCCACATTTCATCTCTCCTTAAGACAGGCGCTCCTGTCAACTCCTAATACTAGACCCTTTTTTTCAAAAACCCATCAAAAGTATTTTGTGCATATTTCTGACACACATATGGAAAAAAACTTTATAGTTTACTGTAGGACGTAGAAAGATTCGAAAACACTCACACACTTGAAAACTGGCGATCACGTTTCAATGCTGTCATGCAAATGAAGCGTTAAGCATCGAAAGGTGTTGAAATATAAATTCTAAATACTATATGTGCACATCTAAATACAATTGGTATGAACGTACAAATACGATTGTATAACTGTTTGTATGTTAAGTTGAAGTTTTCGTTACGATTTTTGTCACTTCTTTGGCATCTGCATAATTTTATTCCTATTTGGGTGGTAAAAAAAAATTCAAATACACAAATATTCAACACTTCACAAATATCACTAGGCAACAGCCATTTTGTTATTTGGTTCTAGCATACTTTTTCTCATGGATTTGGACCTACTGAACACGAAAATGAATTTTAAAAATTTTTCTGTCGATTGGTTTGCGAGATACAAATTTTTTAATTTTTTTTTTAATTTTTGGAGGTACACTTACTATTTTGAGCATATCTTTAGTCTTCTTTGACCTATTTTATCCTACTACTACTCAAATTAAAGACAATTGAGCCGTCTACAACTTATTCTCAGAAAATTTTCAAATCGGGTTAGTAGTTTTGATGTTGGCGGCTTAAAAAGGTTAAAAAACTGCGTTTTTTTAGTAAAAATGTGGCTGAAAAATTCATATAAAAATTCATATAAAATGTAAAACGCGATGTTAACAGCGATTTTAATTTTTTTACGTATAGCTGACACTTTTCCAAAGAAAATAAGCCCTTACTTAACAAAATCTGATGACAAATGGCCGACTTATTATTTTTTTGGTAAACGACCGAAATTCCGCTATTTCACGATTTTTTGATTTTCATTATTTGCACAGCTTACCTACCCAACGCAAACGAATAAATACATTTGAACTTAATTTAAAATAAACAAATTAGTCTTCGTATATTATTTTTTAATTTATTTACAGCACTACATGCTCAATGTATCGCACAATTAGCTAAACTAACGAAATTAAACTAACTAATTAAATTAAGCAAATCAACGCACAAAAAAATGAGTAAAAACAAAGATATAAGTGTACATTTTATGCCATGTGGAAAAACTGCTGACTTCTTCTTTGTTTTTTGTATTCGCTGCAATCGGTCTCACGTATTAGGGTCCAAATATAGTCACCCATCATAGCCGTGTCATAGTTGCCCTGATAGCGTCGTTCCATAGCCTTCAATTCCTGATGAAAGCGCTCGCCGTGTTCGTCGCTCACGTCTCCTAAATTCTCAGGGAAAAAATCCAAATGAGAATCCAGAAAGTGTATTTTAAGTGACATGTGCACTCCCATGGCTTCATAGTTCTTTACCAGATCCTCAACTATGTCCTTATAATTCGGGCTTTTGTTGTTTCCTAAAAAGTTTTCCACAACAAGCCTGAAGGAATTCCATGCTGCGGCTTCGATGGGTGATAACAGCTTTGGGAATTTTTCATCTTTCAACATTTTTTTTATCTCGGGTCCTGCGAAGACTCCTTCTTTAATTTTTGCCAGCGAAAGGTAAGGGAAAATTGACCGTAAATAGGCAAAAGCTTCACCTTCTTTGTCTAATTTTTTGGCAAAATTTTTAATCAAACCCAATTTTATGTGCAGCGGCGGAAGTATTATATTTTCACGGTTCTCTATTAGTGGTTTGCGCTGAACATTCGCTTCTCCAACTACAGGTTTCGTTCGTACCGGCCATTTTTTTTTTATATAATGCTGATCATCAGCGCGGCTATTCCAAAGGCACAGAAAACAGCAATGTCGCGTATAGCCTCCTTGGAGTCCACACAGAATGGCCACAACTTTAAGGTCGGCGCATATTTTCCAATTGTATTTCCTATACTCTATGCATTTCAGCAAAATGTCCATAGTTTCATAGTTCTCCTTTGAATGAACCGCATGAGCAATAGGAACAGATTGCTTTTCATTCCCATTATGTAAGAGAACTGCCTTCAAGCTCTCTTTGTTGCTGTCAATAAACAACCTCCATTCGTTGGGGTTGTGAATTTGGTGAAGCTCTTGGAACAAGCCTGAAATGTCGCTGCAAAAACATATTTGGTCTTTCTTTGTATAAAATTTTGCATACTCCTTGTGACGGTTTCTGTACGCTGATACTTTCACTTCTGAAGCCGCAAATCCACACTGTATCATCCGAGACGCAAAAAGTTCGGATTTCTCCTTAGTGAGACCAAAATCGCGCACCCAATCGTTTAGTTCGGCCTGTGACAGTAATTTTCGCTTTGCACCCGGCTCAAATTCGCTTGCATTTGACTCAGACTCTTCTTCTGACGATTCTGCTTTTTGAAGAGATGCACCAGGGCACACTGGATATGGCACATCATGCGAATGTGGTACTGGAAGCGCAAACGATCCCACTTGAGCGTAGTTCCATTTAAAAAATCTTCCTACCCCACTGTTTGTGGTGAGGCAAAAATAACAGTCTGTGGAATGGCATAGCGGCTTTTTCCACATCATTGGTGTATCGAATTTCATATGGCGGCTAAAATTAAAATAAATTACTATATTCGCTATGTATAATGTGTTTAAATAAAAATTCTTACCTTCCGCCAGCTGCCCAGTTGGTTAAGATTATATAGCAAAGATCACACAGCGACTTAGGTGTCCATGGTTCTGTGATATTTGGTGAAATACCAAAATAATTCAAATAGTGCAATTGTACTGCTGGAGTAAACTTGTGTGCGTGATTTTTTTTTATAAACTGGCCACAAACATTGCAGAAATTGTCTGGATCGTTCAAACACTCGAACACACGTAGTCTTTTACTCATTGTCTTCCTTGCGTTTTCTAAATATTAACTTCTTTACACTTTCACAGACAGTTTTGAAATGCAATTGATAACCGTGTCTCCTTATGTTTAAATATGTATGAGCATGTAGTGCTGTAAATAAATTAAAAAAAAATATACGAAGACTACTTTGTTTATTTTAAATTAAGTTCAAATGTATTTATTCGTTTGCGTTGGGTAGGTAAGCTGTGCAAATAATGAAAATCAAAAAATCGTGAAATAGCGGAATTTCGGTCGTTTACCAAAAAAATAATAAGTCGGCCATTTGTCATCAGATTTTGTTAAGTAAGGGCTTATTTTCTTTGGAAAAGTGTCAGCTATACGTAAAAAAATTAAAATCGCTGTTAACATCGCGTTTTACATTTTATATGAATTTTTATATGAATTTTTCAGCCACATTTTTACTAAAAAAACGCAGTTTTTTAACCTTTTTAAGCCGCCAACATCAAAACTACTAACCCGATTTGAAAATTTTCTGAGAATAAGTTGTAGACGGCTCAATTGTCTTTAATTTGAGTAGTAGTAGGATAAAATAGGTCAAAGAAGACTAAAGATATGCTCAAAATAGTAAGTGTACCTCCAAAAATTAAAAAAAAAAAATTAAAAAATTTGTATCTCGCAAACCAATCGACAGAAAAATTTTTAAAATTCATTTTCGTGTTCAGTAGGTCCAAATCCATGAGAAAAAGTATGCTAGAAACAAATAACAGACAAAAGTTTGTTATTTGTGACCTAGTGTATCGTACACTCGCTCATTCACTACTCACTTATGTATGTAGATGAGGTGTTTAAAAATTGTTTTCTGTTTTTGGTTTGGCGCTGTTGACAATATCAAACATATTGTCGCTCCACTATATTTTTTATAGACTCTTAAGGCACTCATATGCAAAATTTCGAACATATATATATATATATATATATATATATATCTATCAATCTATCTTCGAATGCATTTATATATGCATGTTTTCGCTGCATATATACGCATTTGTGTATAATTTTCAGTTCTTCCATTTTGTATAAAAAAATATATTAGGGAGATATTTGATTTGAAAGGTTAAATAACGCAGTTTAACACCATAACAATTAATTTTTAGGCGGGCCTTCTAATTTTGGGACTTGATTCAAAATATTTTTCTTTTGACTCAATTTGTTGAAGATCCTTAAAATATTTGCAGAGAACATAATTTTTAGTTTTCATAAAACATATTTTGGGCCCGCCTCAAAATTTACTTATTTAGCTTTATTTTTTTATTTAGTAAATATAATTCTGTTTTCTCAATTTAATTTTTAAGAAATACTTATTTTAAAGTCCCAAAACTTATTTAACAAATTGTGAAAAAAAAATTATTTGCTGTAAGCTGATTCCTAATCGGATTTAAATGTTGCTTAAGGAAATTGTCGGTGAACGACGTTTTTAGAATTTCTAGAAACATTTGTTAAGTTAAACTACAAACTTAATGACAATTTCTTGTTCTCGCCTTTGAGCGTTGTTCAACATTTTTAATATCTTTTAAAGAAGAAAAAAAAAACGAAATTGAAAATGAAAACAACAAAAAATTATCACAATTTGCGTTGTTATCTTTCAAAAACTACTCTATTGTTTTGAAAAATCTAGCAATGTAGTAACACATCAGTTTGATTTTAAAATACCCCATAATTATTTATGGCACGCCTTAAAAATTTGCAACTTTTTACAATTTTTTATAATTTTTTTTTTTTAATTTTGAATTATTTTTATTTTTAAAAAGCAAAATAGTTTTATTTAATAAAATATATTTTTGGCCCGCCTTAGTTTTTTCTTATTTAGCTTTATTTAGATTAAAGTGATGTAGTTTTGATTTCGAAATACGTAAAATTTAAAATCTCAATTTTTCTATATATAAAACACGAAATTAGAATTGTAAAATATATAACATGAAAGTTAATTAAGATTACAATAAAGAAAAAATCTATAATTTTTGCGGATGTTGTGAGAACATTAATTAAACGTTAAAATAAATAAAAAGAATAAATAAATGACATTTTTAATAGTTTAAATGTGCATTTTCGATAGCTTTTAAGAAAAATTATTGTAAGTGTTGCAATTACTGTTTAAGGCACGCCTTAGAATTTCACTATTTCGCCCCAAATTTTGACCGTTTAAGATCAGGTGTATAAATAAATCTTTGCAAGCCTTGAAATTTTTCAATTTGGACGATTTTATATATCAAATTTAAGGCACGCCACAGATTTTCACTATTCCGCCGCAAGTTTTGAACGTTTTAGTTTAGGTTAATAAATAAATTTTTAACTTTTTATGGTAGCCTCACAATTTTTAAATTTGGCGCATTAGATTTTTGGCACGCCTTAAAATTTTGTTATTCGGCGGTAAATTTTGACAACTTACTGCTGCACTGATATTACATACAAAAACATGTCAATATAACAAAAATTTTCGTAAAATAAACCAATTTTCGTTTATTTTCCGCCTTCGGTTTTTTTTATTATTGTTGTTTTGACAATAATTTCGAATTTTTATGCAGGGAATATTATGAGTAGGTAATTGTTATTGTTATCAACATTTAAGTCAGGCCTTTGAATTTTGCTTTTTGGCAGTAAATTTTGGAGGTTTATATGGCACGCCTCCGAATTTTTAGATTTCAAACTTTTGGCATCTTAGATTAATTTCAAATTATGACAAACTTTCTTGAAATATTCGTGGCTAATAAAGCTGCTTAACATTTAAAATATCACAAATAAATTCCACCCTTATAATGTTCAGTAATCGTTACTGCCTGATGTTTTCTGTCTCTATGTATGTGGTCCTAATGTCTTGTGGTAAACGGTTTTTTATTTAAAATTGCACTTCAAAAAATAATATAATATTCGTATAACATGTTTTAGTCGAGTGCTTAGTAATTGCATTGTTGACAGCATCAGTCGTTTATTTCGTTGGCTAGAAAACTTTTCTTAATAGTCCAAAAAGGTTGTTAATATAATAAAACTATTGTAGGAGTTGTTGTTTGACGTTCTATGAACACGTTGTGGTAACAGCGTAGTTAAAAGTTGAAGAAACTAATTAAATATGGAAGTTTTATAGTTGATCTTTTTAATACTTATATGTATTAAAAAGATCATAGGAAAAGTTTTTTCAAATGAAAAATTTTTCCTTATTTTTTAATTTTAGGTAAACATGGAGAATGCACGGAAAAAGTTATTAGACACCAGCCGAATGGAATGCATTTTCTGGTCAGCTACGACTTTCATCAACATTCTTTGTGCCGAAATACCAATTGTAAATATCTCTATTTAACTCACAAATCAACGGAAAAAGCTATTTATGCTAACATACAGTTGATTTTTATTATTGAGTATAGACGAAATTTAATAACTATTTTTGTGTTATTTATATTCTCCTTTGTTTACCGTATGTCCAAATTAGCTATTTGCTAATATTAAAGGCATGTGTTTTTTAAAATTGTTTTTACATACATATGTTTAGACAATTCTTTTAACCGTACCAAGTTATATTTTAATAGTGAAGTTTTATATTTTATAGTTGATGAAAGTCGTAGCTGACCAGAAAATGCATTCCATTCGGCTGATGTCTAATAACTTTTTCTGTGTATTCTCCATGTTTACTTAAAATTAAAAAATAAGGAAAAAATTTTCACATTTGAAAAAACTTTTCCTGTGATCTCGAATTAAACAAAAAAAAAAATTTTCATACATATCTAATTAAATATGTTTTTATTTAGGCCGAGTTTTTGGGATGGTTTAGTTAAACCGAAAACGAATTTTTTCTGCCGCTGTCGGAACAACTTTTCGTTACATACAATTTTGGTATTTATTGAAATTAAATAAATTAAAACAAATTTTAAAATCAGTATTCAAGTTACAAACTGCGATAAACTGACTTTAACCCATTAATAGCCAAATACAATTTGGAGAAGAAAATTCAATAAAAATATATTTATGTTATAGGCAAAGGCATCAAATGAATAAAGTATAATCGAAATTGAAAGAAAAATTAATATATCCTTGTAAATTGTCATGGAGCAAAAAGTGGAAACCGACTCTCCCACATACACCGTTTTGAAATTCGCGGTTGTAAAATTTAATTCAAGAGGTTCAATTAGTGCCTAATTAAATAATAAACACTAATTACACATATATTGAAATTTTTATTACAAATTTCAATAATTAAATTTTTACCTTTAAGAAAAATGTTGCCACAATTAAATATTTTTCAATTGCCATCAAACGATGTGGATTTAAACAATAATAACAGTATTAGATTAGAAAAAGCTTTTGCTTTTAATTTCTAAATTTAGTTGGCTCTCAGAAAATTATTTTACTTAAATTATAGGACAAATAGTGTCAGAGAAAATCGAAAAAAGTCAAGGTGTACTCAGTTGAGTACAATGGCTTCTAATGGGTTAAAGATAATCTACATCTTAAAAACTCGGCCTTAATATGTAAAACTAAACATCTCTAAACATACTTGAATCGTCTACTTAAATTTAAAATATTCTGGGAAAATTAACTGTTATTCCAAATAATGGAAAATCATTTTGTTTACATTATTAATTTTTACAATTACTATCAAACTACTATTAAGCCTAGAATGCTTCTTAATAATCCCATGAATTAGCCTATTAAACTTCAGCGACTTTAATGACAAATCCAAACCTATCTACGAAAATATAATTGCCTTTTTTTGACTTTATAAAGAAAATGACTCACATTCATTTAAATATTGTATAGTTTCCCACTATCAATAAGTACAAAAATTGTAATTGTCATAGACATCAACTGATAAAACAAACTAAACAAAAAAATCTTAAAATCAATTCATTTGAAATAAACCTTTAACCTAAATACTATAAAACATCCGCCTCTTAAAAAACCATTATGACAGACCCAATAAAAAGTTTAAAGTTATGTTAAAACACACACTTTACAAAAACTAAAAATCGATGGTAATAAAAAATGAAATTTAAATTACTTTACTTGACAAAATGCATCTAAATAAACAATAACAAAATTTCAAAAAAAAAAGAATACAAAAAAAATAGATAAGAAAATAATCAATACAGAAGTAGAAGAGGAAGTGCAGCTAAATACGATGAATGTGTATTAACATACACTCGAGAAAATAAATAATAGATTTGAAATAACAGCTGCCACTTATGTTAAGGAGTTTTACTAATTGAAAGATATATTGAGTACAATAAAAAACAACGAAAATAATACCACAATAAGTAATAATAACAAAAAAAAAAGAATATGGGGAGTAGAAAACTGTAATATAAACAATTTACTTTATGCATTCGGATAATAATTGCTTTACGGATAATGATTACTTATGATTTTAGACACTGTGTAACGTGTCGTTACAAATCTATTTATTAACATATCCAATATTGATACTTTTACCCATACCCAATGTTATATTTAAGGCATGCATTGTATATAATTCTCGTTTGGTTGGGCAATTATTTACATATAGTGTAAAAGTTGAGGACTGGATTTGAGACAGATTTAAGGGACGGATCATGTACTATTTCGGGCCGCAAAAGAGCTACTGTTCCCAAGTAGTCACTTCCCAATTAATGCTTAACGAACCAAAAAAAAAAAAAAAATAAATAATTTAGCATTGCTTTTAATATGCCTTGGAAATTATGAAAAAAATTTTGTGGGGAAGAGGAAAAAAAGTGTGGTTATATCTAACACACACTCTAAAATACAACCAGTTCATACAAATGCATATGATACTGCTTTCAAATGCATTCATATCAATCAATAAAGATTTTCCTCACTTAATAAATTCATTTTCTTTCGTTTTCCTTAACAAGGGTGTATTTTCATATGGTGTAGAGGATGTTTGCGAGACATACTACTATGAATGGTTATTTTTATTTTTGTAAAAACAAGCTGCTCCTTGTATGTTTATGCTTTTTGTCGTTTATGTATGACACCCGCTTATTTTTCAACGCTCTTGTGTGTGAAAACCAACAAAACCAACAAAAACACAACAATAACCAATTAAACGCCAAAAATAAAAGGAAAACTCAGCATTTACACTGAAAATTGTAATGCAATAAAGTGGGAGTACTCGAGACAAGGTGTTAATCGAATTACGAGCATATGACATACACTTCTTCTCACAGGAGTACGTACAATACGTATTTATAAAAGGAACAGTACTAATGTTAAAATAAACTTATAAAACGGGAACATATTTGTACCACACACACACACACACACACACACACACACACACACACACACACACACACACACACAGGCGGAGATTGTAATGAATATGCAGGATATAGAGAAATAGGGAGTGTAGTAAAATCGCAACTGACTACCATGACAGTCTGGAACTTAAACGAGGCATTAACAAATAGTACAATTTAGCATCAACAAAAATGAAAAAAAAGAAACCTCAGCGGTAAATGTTTATGATGAGTATAAGAAGCGAATTTTATACCCTACATCATTTATTGCTAAAATTTAATATATTTTATTGTTGTGATGAAGTATTTGTGCCCCGCGGCAGCTACATATCTGACGTGTACTTGCTATCTAACTATTAAATGCGAATAAAGCGCATCAAATGTGGTACTTACTTGTAAAAAGAGAACAATAGCATGCAAAGATTATTACCAACAGAAAAAATGTCAATTTCCAAGTGAAATTTGGTGCAACTATATGTTTCCCCCACAAAATTCGATTAATGCAACCGAGTTTCCAATTAAAATTGAACCAACATTTCAGTTGAAATTTTACATAGAATTCAACAGTAAATGCTTCAGTTAAATTCCCATTTATTAGCTAATGGAACATTGAGAAAATGAGGGCTTGTAGAGGGTTGTCAGTTTAAGTATCGGTAACGGCGTTCTTGCGGCAGTTTGCAATTAATTCCATTGTCTGTTTTCAATACAAAGTTGTATTTTTTCTGTAAAATTAGAAATTTATATTAGTTGGGGAAAAATAACTACTTAAATCGGTCATAAGGCAACTGTCGCAAGTAAAAAATGCTGTAAATAGTTCCAAGGTACTGAATTGTTTATCCCTGCAAGATAACATTTCAGAGGTGTCAGTGTTGATTTTGAGGATATTTTCCCAAGACTTTAAAATATATTCTTTCAGTTATTAAACATTATTCCTAAATGTGAACAAATGTATGGATTTTCAAGACTAAGACGGTTGCGGAAAACTATTGCAAGTGAGAAAGTATTACATTTTCCGTCCCTGAAATAGAGCTATCCAAAGCAGTTTTATAATTTATTTTTCCATTCTCACTATTTTGTTATATCGAAGTCAAATTCGAGGGAAGAGAAGTAAGGCTGAAATTTATTATAATTTTGAAGGTCTACTTTAGATGCATTGTTTTAAATGTGGAGTTGTTTAACTAAACTGATCATAATATATTATAGGGTATTCAATTATCACTTAATGTTGGCAAACAAATAATTCTTTGTGACATTAAATGAAGAGTAAGAAAATAGTTTGGTAATAAAATCATCAACTATACCATCATCATCAGTTACTACTCCTGTTGCAAACACATAAATATCTAACCCATCATCATGGTTTTATTAAGATGTCTGCGTAGCAGTAGCAAAAAAAAAAAAAACAAAAAAATAGGATGCGGGGGAGTAGTGTGAACATTGTAAACAGTTTTGCTGTATGTCACTTAAAATGCCAACGACATTTAACTGCAACAAAAAGAAGCAAAGCAGCAACAATAACGCACAACACCTTAAATATTGTTCATATTCCCTAAAAACCCAAACAACAAATACTTATGTACAAACATATAAAAAGGTGTGGATACACTCGTATGAATGCATATATTTTACAATGTTCTACATTACACAGTAAAGACAACTTTACAAATTAACCCTTTAAGTCAGAACAGACACAAAATTTATTTAAACTTTTGTAATTGGAAGTGAATAAAAACTTAGGTTTATATAAATTCCAGTCGTCGCGGTTTTGTATTTAATTCAAATAGGACCAAGTTTTGTATAATAAGAAATCAAACAAAAATTAAAGCTGATGAAGCCAATTTTGCTCTAAGATTTTGTCAAAAACTTTGCACTTTTATTAGGGTAAATGCTTTTAATCTCAAGCAAAAGTGTTGGTAATACACTTGTATGTTGGGCGCCATATATAGATTAACAGACTTTGTACTATAACGATAAATCTCAGATACTCTGCTGTATAAATAGATCGATTAAATTACTTATCACAGGTGTTCTAATCATTTTGGCATTGTGTAAACTTTTGGTTCATCTTGATTATTTGTGGGTTAAAGTGTAGAATGTACCCGAAGAAGCATCTGTAATATACTTGAAGTTGGTTACTACAGTATGCGTTATGAAAATTTTTCATATTTCAAAAATTTTACAATATCTTTAAAGTGAACACACTTTAGTAATAACTTCTATGTACTTGTCTCATATATATGTATATAAAACATACATGTATTCATACAAATATACATATTTGCAAGTAGATATATTTTGATTAAACATGCATACGCTTGCATTCATTTAAATTTGTGTGTTTTGAACTAAAATTCTTGTTTTGGTTTCAGGTGGCATGTATGTAGTTGTTGTTCTTGTTTATACATATGAGTACCGAATGCTTGTACTTTGTATTCGGTTCTATTTTAAATGTACATTAGCGTGGGTCAAATTCGAATTTTGTAGTATTTTGCTTGGGAGAGGTGTACAAGTGCAGTAGATAAAAAAAAAAAAATGGTTTTGGAAAGTTCCCGGCAAATCGGAAATGCTCTTTGACATGCGCTTTTTATCTGAAAACCTTAGATTTTCGGACAAAGCGAGTAAATATTTTTTTGTAATCAAATTTGTTTTCGAAAAATAATTCTACTTGATGAGAAAAACAATTATTTCTTGATGATAAAAACAAGCGGAAGTTTCGATCGTACAAAATTTGCGATCTTTTCAGCGAATTGTTAGGAAAAAAAGTAAATTTTATCTACTATTAGTGATATAAAAAAAATTTGCTATTTTTAAAAATTTCGGAATTTTAAATGAAAAGCGCCAATTGAATATTAATTTCGATTCGGCTAAAAATGATCAAAAATGTTTTTGTCATCTATCCGCAACGTGTTTACCCCTGCTCTAACCGAAATTCCACCACAGACCGAATTTGACCCACCCTAATGTGAATACATATGTATGTGTTGAAACAAATTGAAACTCGTTAGTGTCACCAAATGTTTCAAACAATTTTGTGGGCGTTGTGGTATTTTTGGGTTACTTGACATATGACAGTTGGAAAAATGGGTAAATAACCCATTATTTAATTGTAGTTGAAATAAAAAAAGTTTTTCATTTATGTGGAAATAAAATTAAAATTAAAGAAAATGTGAATGTGAGAGAGTAGTCCATTCTGGTTTTCAACATACGCTACTGAAGTTCGAGTTTTATATGTGCTAGTCTTGAATTAAGGATTATGTTAGACCACAATCTTTAGTTCCTTAAGCAATGCAGCTGAGAATTTTTATTTGAAAAATTTTCACTCTGTTTCAAAATAATTTTTAACATATCTATAGCAAATTCATATAGAAATGTTTAAATTATTTGGATACATATTAAAATTTTACAAGAAACACATATGTGTTTTTTCAAACACATTTTCCTCACTTTGATTTGATTATGAATTTTGGGTTGGGGGATGGTACTTGGCTTGTTTAAAATTTCCCCAAAGAAAATCCGGTAATTAAAATAGTTGCGGGCGAAATAATGCGTTTGCCAAACATGAGCCTCAGCATAGCATGGGATTGTTGATTCGAAAAATACAATTCAACTATTTTGGTACATTGTTCGATAGTGTAGTATTTTATAATAAATTCTTCAAGTATTCTTTATAAAATGCTGAAAAAACAAAAAAAAAATTAAAAAAGTTATAAAGAATTCGAACTTTATAGCTATATATAGCTCATGCTGCGTCAAGCACCATTTATCTAAGACCCCAAGAAGTATTTATAGGTTCTTATGAAAATCTAAGACAATATAGCCAGGTCTGTCCTTCCATCTGTCGAAACACCGACAGCTTCTAAGGAAAAACTTTAGAAAGCTAAAAGTTTGCCGAAGCTGTTGGAACTACCAAAAACATCAGACTTTATTTTTTCAGTGTGTGCAATATTATTGAGTTGGTAAAATAAAAAAGGTATAGTAAGAATTAGTGTTAAAATTTGAGACAATTTGAATATGATTTTTAAGTTTTTTTTTTTGTTTTTTTACTTTTGAATCTGATCAATATTTTTTCTTTTTTTTTCAGGTATGTACAAAATTATCTACATAAATTTCATAAATTTGGGGGTAAGTTAAGTCAAAATTTTGTAGTTAATTTCTTAACCACTACATGGAGAGAGTACAAGTATGTGCTGATATTTATAACTACCAAAAATAACGGACCTAGAACCATCTTTAGTATATCAATAATGTGTCCACGTAAACCTTGTATTCATGTAAACCTTGTATTTAGAAACTTATACCTCAGGTATTGCTTCCTCATCCATACTTTTTGCAAGTTGTTTTTGTACCGTAAAATAAAAAGCAGCAAAAAGTAAAAAATTTTAACGTTTAGTTCTAAAAACCTTTAGACCAATATTTTGACATTCGCTAAGCTATATAATGTTGTCTAAGAGGAATTCTAAAAAGGTTTTGAAAAAATATAGAAAATCTAAGTTTACTTTTGCAAATATTATCCCCTTCTCTGTAATTGTATTTATTTAAAACACTGGTAATAAATACATACACATTTACATATACAAAAGCGAGCTCAGCATCATCTTCAGTTATAATACTTACCACTTCCTTCCTTGGCTTACATTATAAGACGTATCATCATGACACATTCTCATTTACAACATTTACATTTTTATCATCTTCATTGAATATATTTATTTTTTTTTACATAAAAAGATTTCATTATATTTATAACATTACTTTCGAGTATAATATCTAAGATCCTTATTTATCTCAATATATGCGCCAAGTATTTCCCTATTGCATCTACATATTATTCAACAATAATCAACATTTTCATCAAAGTCATAATCTTTAGCTAGCTGCGTATTCAGCTGCTGAACCTGCATTATTAGAAGTAGTATGCAGTCAGTCAGTCGTAGTAATAGCATACAGATGCAGTCGCATCAATGGTATCATCAACGTCATCATCATTTGTAAAAGATGATTTCCTTTTTCCTGTCTTTAGTTTTTCATATACATTTTCATTTTTAATATTGTCCTTTATTTTTTCAAGTTGTTGCTGTTGTCGTTAAACCTCCTTTCATAGTCAACATTTGCAATTGTCGCAAACTACTTGAGATCTGTTATACATAACCAGAAGCAAAAAAAAAAATATACTAATGTTTGTTGTTACTACCTAGAACAAGAACTTCCTTAAGTTGTTTTTATAATCCTGCAGTAGGGACCATTAGGTAAAAAAGTGGAATCTTAATGAAAAAAATTAGCAAAAAAGGCACCCTTCATATACCATAAGTCACTACTAAATCTATGTCTAATATATTTGACTTTAGAACCCATGTGTGTGCAAACAAGAATTCATCTTAAAAAGTGTTTCTGAATAGAGCGGTTGTTACAAATATTAGCACAAACCGATTATACCCTATCAACGTAGTGGTTGCATTAAATCGCAATTTAACTTAACCGCGGCTACGTTTGAAATTAGTGCGGTTAATCGCAAAATTAATAATAAGCAAGAACTAAATAAAAAAATAAAAGCCGAATTCAGTTGAACTGCGTTTACATTACGCTCTAAATCTAGTTTAAACTACACTTTTAAATCTACATCGCGTAAAATAGTATATACGGTACCATATAATCGAAATCCGGTTTAAACTAGACTTTCAACGTAATGTAAATGCATTAAAGAAAATTTTGCAAATAAAACCCATTTTTTTAAATTTTATAAAACCCCCGTATATGGTTAAATATGCGTAATGAAATGATCCAAAAAAAAAACTTTTGATGAGCTATTAAAGGCTTACAGCCATATGCATAGACATTCATTTGATTCTTATAACAGCCGTATAAGGAAAATTTGTTGTTTACATGTTAATTTATTTTTAATAAGAATAGATGGCTTTATGAAAGGTTTATTTTTTACACATTTGATTACTTGACATTATATTTCTTCGCCTAAGCACGATAAAATTTTCCGTACGTGTCACAATTTCTGTCATCAATTTTTCCCGAATTAGCACATTTATTACTGCAACAGAATTTTTTTTCAAACGATTTTCTACTCTTGAAAAACTTAAAAATAAAAAAAAAATTACAAAATATTTAATAATTTGTTTTTGGTTGTATTATTTTTACAAAATTTACAAATTAAATTTCGACGTTCTTCTCCTTTTTATTTTAATCTACTAAACTTAAATTTAGTTAAATAATTTCAGTAATGGTACCCTTACTTTTCTAATATTTTGTTTCAATGTATAATGTAAATTGTTTTATTTTTGTAATGATGGTTGAAAATCAGTTTACATTTCATTCCGCATACGTTATCTAAAATTCATATTTTTTTTTCTACAAAACAACAAATATTGTACAATTTATCAACAGTTTTAAAGATATGACCGATTTGCTGAGAGGTCCATGGGCAACAATTTTTTTCCGCATGGGCGCCATATATCGTCTTTCGAATTTAGCTGCTAAGACCCAAGGGTAGGGTTACACATAATTTTTTAACAATTTTAACAATATTTTCTAGTTTCTCTTGTTTTTTGTTGCACTTGCGTGCTTGTTGCATTAAATCCCTTCAACTCCTCTGTTATGCACCTGTCATCAAATATTCCGCTATAGCTTTGTATTTAATAAGAACATATAAAATAATCACCACAAGGGAAGCTTCCCAATCCTTACACGGTATTTGTGTTAACATCTTAATATATATAAAGAGAAGTTAATGTTCAAAGTTCAAGTGATAATTTAGTAGTAAATAATTAACTAAAGTGTACTACTTCGAAGTTCACTTAAGTAATTGTTTAGTTTCTCAGTCGTAAGCACTTAATAAAATCTCGGCAAATTTGTTATTTAATAAAATTATGGCCATAAACTTGAATTAAATTTTAGGTTTGTTTTTTCAAATTTTTTATCAATAAATATAACTGCTTGCAAAAATCGCGTATCCGCACTTACCTGACTTTTCTTTGGTTTTTGTACGAAAGTTGTTTTCGTATATGGTATTCGCCGGAACGCGAATGAGAGCAAGTATATTGTGTGCCTTGCTCTACCTTTACTAACAAACAAATAGATAGATAATTCATTTGTTAGCTTTTGTTGTTTTTAATATTTTATCGAATTGAAAATACATATATAAAAAAATTTCAAATATATATGCTTACATTTTAAAGAGAAAAGCCAAGAATTTCTATGACTTCGCAGCATTTTTATATATTCATAATTTTTAAGCAACTATATCAGCCCGATTCTCAATAAAAATTCCCTGGGAATTTTTTCCCTATTCCCTGTTACCCTATTCTTAACAAAATCTCCCCGGGAATTTTTTCCCTTTTCCCTTTCCTCCTATTCTAAACGAACTTCGAAAATGGGAAACTCTTCCCCGGGAAAAAAGTAGGTATTACAAATGTCAATAAAAGGGAGAATGCGATAGAATTTTTTTTGAATTATTCCGCCAAAAAATTGAATGTGAGCTTTGTGCAAAAATGTAAGTATTTAAATTTTTCTATAGAAAATTAAATAATTATTCTTATTTTAATTATTATTATGCCATTATTCTTACTTTTGGGTCGAAAATATCAAATAAGCGACAAATTGAGTTACTTCTGAACACAATGCAAACGCACCCAGATATTGCATGCGGTTTCCATAAAGGAAGTAAGGAGGAGGCAGCAGAGTTTGGCGCAATTGGAGACGGAATTGAATTATATAAAAGTTTTAAAAATTAAGAAAGACGATTCGGAAGAGCTAAAACGGCATAATTTAGTGATGGAAAAGTTGAGGCTTGCAGAAGTAGAAGACAAAATAGAGAAAAATCGAAGATGTTAGAATTAGAAGAATTAAGACATAATTATTGAGTACAAATGAAATGTGAACTGAATTTATATTTAAAAGATTTAGAATTTAAGTTTGTTTTGCTTTCAAAGCTGTAGTTTAAGTTTTGTTTTGCTTTTGGAGTTTATTAATTTAAATTTTTATTGTTTTTGAAGTTTTCTTTTATTTTTTTTTTAATATACACAAATATATAAATATATTTGTACATATGCAAATATACAATGAATTATAAATTATTTCCAATATTATTTCTAAAATTTTGTGCAACAGTTAAATACTGCGGCGAGACTTAGGGCATAAGATTACTTTCTTGGGTATTTAAACTCTCCGAAACTTCACTATCAATAAAAACGGTATTACATTTAAAATAAATGCATATGTTGTGTAATGCAGAGTAAACGTTGACAATTTTAAATAAATTCTTTTTTATTTTTTATTTGCTTAAAACGAATTACATTTAACAACCAAAACCAAACGTCAAAAAGCAAAACAGCTGATTTCGAAAATTCGTAATTCCTTCTCCCTTATTATTCTTTTCCCTTTCTGTTAAGAATAGGAGGATTTTATTCTCGAGAAAAATTAATTCCCCGGGAATTTTTTCCCAGGGAATATTTAGAATCGGGCTGTATAACTACTTAGCAAGTCTATGTCTACTCAAATTTGTAAAATTAAAAAAAATACAATACTTTTATGAGTTTAATGAGAAGTATCTTTGTCTGAATTTCAAAGAGAATTTTTCGATTTTATGAAAGAAATATTATGTTGACATATGTTTTCTATATGTCGTTTTATGTCAGAGTTTAGGAGGACGAACAAGTGGGATTGAAGAAAAACGGGCCAACCTTTGATTGGGCGGTTTCCCTTGTCAGTTATTCCTTCATTTTTTCTCAACATTAGGCAAGTAAAGTGGAATTGTAGCTAAAACACAGCCACATTCATAGTACTTTTTACTTAGCATAAAAATTGTGGTAGTTTCAATTGTATCAAATCTTATAGAGTAGGTAATAGAGTTTTGTTAAAGTTGCTTTGGTAGCAAAATGAAAAGCTTATGGTTGGTTATTTGGATTGGGAGGATGCACAACAACACCAAAAGTTTGTTTAGCTGTTGCATTTACTTTGGCTCTAAACTTCTGTGATGACAATAATGACTACAGTTGCAATGACAACGACTATGATGATGGCTACACAATGTCAGCAAACTATACAACTATGTAGTGATATCACTAATGGTATTGATGACACTGGAGTTCTTGTTGCTGCTGCTCCAATATAGTTGACGTTTAGAACATACAACAAAAAGGACTATACTTCAGTTCTTTGTAGATATTTGTATAAGCCATAAGGATAGTGAAGGTAGAGTAGTTTCTTTTATTAGTTTTTTCTTTCTAGTTTTATTTTTTGTTTATTTGTCGTGTTCTCTCTATAGATAGAGCAAGTTTAACTTTGGCTTAAGGATAAGTACCCAGCAAAAGGTAAATTATATTTATTCTACGTGGCTTAAATATGTTTCATACCAAACAAATAGTAAGCAACTGCTTAAGTAGAAATGACTTCTCTATGTTATTTTAGTTTAGTAATTTCAATAGTAAAGTATTTGCTGTTGTGGTTGTCAAGTTAGAAGTTGAGGCTAAAGTTGCCGTTTTCAATTTTATTTAAAAAATTGTTATTTTTTTTTTTTGTCTGTCCCCACGTTTACTTGTCTTTATTCGATTTTAATTTTTTATTATTTACTTGCCAAAATAGTAAATAGTACGAAAAATAAGTAATGAGTTCAAAATAATAAAATAATATTTTTTCTGGTAAAAATAGTACTTTTGTAAGAAAACAAAGTTGCCAAATATCAACTTCGTTTTCTTAAGTATATTTAGTGTAAAAAATATATTGCATTATAATTAAAAAATGATGTCTTAATAACGACATAACACGCAAAGAAAAAACATATATTTTTGGGTTTATTATTTTTTAACCATAGTTGGCACAATAATAATAAAATTCCTATTATTTTGTCATATAATGATATTGTAAAGTGGAGTATCATGTTATGATTGAATTATAATCCTAGCTATTATTATATACTCCTAGCTATTATTACATGATCCCAAGTGATCATAAAATCGCCCACAATGATTAAAATCATGCTATGATGATTTCGAATCCCCAATAATGTTTAATTATATCTTTTCTTTACGTGATGAATGCCGTGAATTAAATAAGTGAATTAAGATTATTTTCTTTTTAACATTTTTATTTATACCATTTAAATATAAAATATTTTTTTTCGTACTGTAAAATATATCCCGGAATATGCGGAAAGGTATATATTTACATAGAACTTTTTTAATTAGCGATTTTTATATTTTTTTTAAATACAGTGTTATTGGGGATTTTTTTTATTTACTATGCAAAATTATATCCTGTAAGTGATGGCCTTTTTCTGCTTCGCACCTAGGTGCTCTTTGTAACACATTTTCCACAACTTTTACCATAATTTCGGGTGTAATGGCAATTACATTACGAATGTTGATTTTAAGTTTGGGAATGGATCTTTCTTTTATATATTCCCATAGAAAACAGTCAGGGGCTGTTAAATCTGGCGAACGTGCAGGCCAGTTAAAATCGCTTCTGCGCAGAAAAATGCTTTGTTCCATAATTTAGTGCTCCATTTTAAATTCCCCAGTCTTCTTTACAAAATGCTGAAAAAAAATAAAAAAAAATATTTAAAAAAAAAGAGTAAAAAATTGTTAAAAAAGGCTGTAAAGAATTCAAACCATATAGATCATTTAATGAAAAGACTTAAGTATTTAAATATTAAATTACCATTAAATAAACTTTCGATTGGAAAATCTTTGTATATACAGCACGCTGTTATACGAGTAGTATACTGTAGAGCAAGGGTGTCAGTCCTATGCGCTTGATGCTTATTTGTTTTTGTAAAAGCGCTTAGCTATAGGCTGTGTGTTTTAATACACATAGAGCACTTGGCATACAAAACACACAAACAACTTTGCCTTATTAGTTTTTTTTTGTCGTTCCTCACTGTATATTCGCAAGTGCAAAGCAACAGCACTTTCGTATGCTTTGCTGGTAAACATTGACGACAGCGATCATCAATGTAGATTTTGTTTAATGTATGATATGAAATATTATTTTTTCTTTGTATGTTTTGGTTTTTACTGTAAAAAATATTTAATCAAAATTATTTATTCTTCAAATGTATTGGAGTTTGCTCTTCCATAAGGAACTTTTGTGCACCCCTGCTGTAGAGTATACTCTGCATACTGTAGTACCCACAATAAACAAAATTAATTTTGCGATCCTCTTTAAAATTTGTAAATAATTTCCAATTTTCGATAGTAAATCAGCTTTCTAAGGACTTAATAGTGATCAGGTCTTCTTTTGTTTGGCTTAGAATTGATAAAAAATACCAAAGAAGTAGTCTGGCACAAAAAAAATTGAAAATTTCACGCATATGGCAATCTGTTCCGATTTTCTATATCCCATACCTTTTTTACCCTTGGCTCCATACTTGGTACATTTATTTACATAAATATGATACAGAAATGTTTCCATCTATTTTCTTACTGTCCCTATTTTTATTCACATTCGACTATAGGAAATTATAATACTTTTCAATGTTGTTTTTTTCAATTGCAACAACAAAGTTTGAATTGTTGCTTAAAATGAAGATTTGTTGCTGTACTATAATCTAAAAATAATATTGTTAGCTTCTTTCCAAAATGTATGTGTTTTTTACTTCAAATTTGTTGCATGCAAGTGTCCCTATTTTTTTTCGCACATAACTGTACGTCAATATACGTCGAAAATTAAGAAATGCCACTAATTTGGCTCGCTAGCTAGCCTGTCAGCTTACTGTCTGCTCTCCTGGGTGCTCCCTGGATGCCAGCTGGCTGGTTAGCTGGGTTCGCTAACTAGCCAGCCAGCTCACTAACTAGCTAGCCAGCTCGCTAGCTAGCCAGCCAGCTCGCTAGATAGCCAGCCAGCCCGCTAGCCTGCCACCCAGCCCGCTAGCCTGCCACCCAGCTAGCTAGCCCGCTAGCTAGCCTGCCACCCAGCTAGCTAGCCCGCTAGCCTGCCAGCCAGCTAGCTAGCCGGGCAGACTGGGCGTATAGATTGGGTCAACACAAATTCTCTGGAGCGAACGAGGAAAATCAACGAGATTAAGGAAAATGCCAGGAGAAATACACTGGCCAAATGGCAGGAACGATGGAATCAGGACGAGAACGGGAGAAGGATATACACTCTTATCCCAAACATAAGGGTCTGGATGGAGAGGCAGCATGGGAACATGGGCTATTTCTTGACTCAGGCCATGACGAACCATGGTAGTTTAAATAAATACCTATATAGATTTAAGGTAAAGCAGACGAGCAGCTGTGACTCATGCGGAGCGCAGGAAGAGAATGCGGAGCATATACTCTTCGAATGTGGAAAGTGGTCGGAGGAGAGACAAACCTTGAATAATATGCTTGGTTTGACCTTGACTCGCGGGAATATGGTTAACGTGATGCTGGAATCTTCAAGTGCATGGAAGTTATGTGAGGACTATATCAACAGAATTTTGAAGGAGAGATGCTCTGTGGTTCCGAACCTCCTTGCTTAGGGGAAGAAAGGAGGACGTAGGAACATTGCGGAAATAAAACCCCCCGTCCTAATGAAATGCTGACGCGGTTCCGGGGTGGAGTTGGGAGAGTTATCGTAGGGCCAGTAGATAATAGCGCGCTACGTCCACAGTTAAAGAGCCAGCTAGCCTGCCAGCCAGCTAGCTAGCCCCCTAGCCAGCTAGCCCCCTAGCCAGCTAGCCCGCTAGCCAGCTAGCCCGCTAGCCAGCTAGCCCGCTAGCCAGCTAGCCCGCTAGCCAGCTAGCCCGCTAGCCCACTAGCCGCTAGCCCACTAGCCACTAGCCCGCTAGCTAGCCCACTAGCCCGCTAGCTAGCCCACTAGCTAGCCCACTAGCCAGCCAGCTAGCCCGCTAGCCAGTTAGCCCGCTAGCCAGCCAGCTAGCCCACTAGCCAGCAAGCCCGCTAGCTAGCCAGCTAGCCCGCTAGCCAGCCAGCCAACTAGCCCGCTAGCCAGCCAGCTAGCCAGCCCGCTAGCCGGCCAGCTAGCCCGCTAGCTAGCCCGCTAGCCAGCCAGCTAGCCCGCTAGCTAGCCAGCTAGCCCGCTAGCCAGCTAGCCAGCCAGCTAGCCCGCTAGCTAGCCAGCTAGCCCGCTAGCCAGCCTGCTAGTCAGCTAGCCAGCCAGCTGCTAGCCCGCTGCTAGCCCGCTAGCTAGCCAGCCAGCTAGCCCGCTAGCCGGCCAGCTAGCCCGCTAGCCGGCCAGCTAGCCCGCTAGCTAGCCAGCTAGCCCGCTAGCTAGCCAGCTAGCCCGCTAGCCAGCCAGCTAGCCCGCTAGCTAGCCAGCTAGCCTGCTAGTCAGCTAGCTAGCCAGCTGCTAGCCAGCCCGATAGCTCGCTAACCAGCCAGCTATCTAGCCCGCTAGCCACTAGCTAGCCAGCTAGCTAGCCAGCTAGCTAGCCCGCTAGCTAGCCCGCTAGCCAGCCAGCTAGCTAGCCCTCTAGCCAGCCAGCTAGCTAGCCCGCTAGCCAGCCAGCTAACTAGCCCGCTAGCCAGCCAGCTAGCCCGCAAGCCAGCTAGCTAGCCCGCTAGCCAGCCAGATAGCCAGCCAGCTAGCCAGCCAACTAGCCCGCTATCCAGCCAGCTAGCCCGCTAGCCAGCCCGCTAGCCAGCAAGCTAGCCTGCTAGCCAGCTAGCCCGCTAGCCAGCTAGCCAGCTAACCAGCTAGCCAGCTAACCAGCAAGCCCGCTAGCCAGCTACCCGCTAGCCAGCTACCCGCTAGCTAGCCAGCCAACTAGCCCGCTATCCAGCCAGCTAGCTAGCCCGCTAGCTAGCCCGCTAGCCAGCCAGCTAGCCCGCTAGCTCTGTGGTTCCGAACCTCCTTGCTTAGGGGAAGAAAGGAGGACGTAGGAACATTGCGGAAATAAAACCCCCCGTCCTAATGAAATGCTGACGCGGTTCCGGGGTGGAGTTGGGAGAGTTATCGTAGGGCCAGTAGATAATAGCGCGCTACGTCCACAGTTAAAGAGCCAGCTAGCCTGCCAGCCAGCTAGCTAGCCCCCTAGCCAGCTAGCCCCCTAGCCAGCTAGCCCGCTAGCCAGCTAGCCCGCTAGCCAGCTAGCCCGCTAGCCAGCTAGCCCGCTAGCCAGCTAGCCCGCTAGCCCACTAGCCAGCTAGCCCGCTAGCCAGCTAGCTAGCTAGCCCACTAGCCCGCTAGCTAGCCCACTAGCCCGCTAGCTAGCCCACTAGCTAGCCCACTAGCCAGCCAGCTAGCCCGCTAGCCAGTTAGCCCGCTAGCCAGCCAGCTAGCCCACTAGCCAGCAAGCCCGCTAGCTAGCCAGCTAGCCCGCTAGCCAGCCAGCCAACTAGCCCGCTAGCCAGCCAGCTAGCCAGCCCGCTAGCCGGCCAGCTAGCCCGCTAGCTAGCCCGCTAGCCAGCCAGCTAGCCCGCTAGCTAGCCCGCTAGCCAGCTAGCCAGCCAGCTAGCCCGCTAGCTAGCCAGCTAGCCCGCTAGTCAGCTAGCCAGCCAGCTGCTAGCCCGCTGCTAGCCCGCTAGCTAGCCAGCCAGCTAGCCCGCTAGCCGGCCAGCTAGCCCGCTAGCCGGCCAGCTAGCCCGCTAGCCGGCAGCTAGCCCGCTAGCTAGCCAGCTAGCCCGCTAGCCAGCCAGCTAGCCCGCTAGCTAGCCAGCTAGCCTGCTAGTCAGCTAGCTAGCCAGCTGCTAGCCAGCCCGATAGCTCGCTAACCAGCCAGCTATCTAGCCCGCTAGCCACTAGCTAGCCAGCTAGCTAGCCCGCTAGCTAGCCCGCTAGCCAGCCAGCTAGCTAGCCCTCTAGCCAGCCAGCTAGCTAGCCCGCTAGCCAGCCAGCTAACTAGCCCGCTAGCCAGCCAGCTAGCCCGCAAGCCAGCTAGCTAGCCCGCTAGCCAGCCAGATAGCCAGCCAGCTAGCCAGCCAACTAGCCCGCTATCCAGCCAGCTAGCCCGCTAGCCAGCCCGCTAGCCAGCAAGCTAGCCTGCTAGCCAGCTAGCCCGCTAGCCAGCTAACCAGCTAGCCAGCTAACCAGCTAGCCAGCTAACCAGCAAGCCCGCTAGCCAGCTACCCGCTAGCCAGCTACCCGCTAGCTAGCCTGCCAGCTACCCGCTAGCTAGCCAGCCAACTAGCCCGCTATCCAGCCAGCTAGCTAGCCCGCTAGCTAGCCCGCTAGCTAGCCCGCTAGCCAGCCAGCTAGCTAGCCCGCTAGCCAGCCCGCTAGCCAGCTAGCTAGCCCGCTAGCCAGCCCGCTAGCCAGCTAGCTAGCCCGCTAGCTAGCCCGCTAGCCAGCCAGCTAGCTAGCCCGCTAGCCAGCCCGCTAGACAGCTAGCTGGCTGGCTAGCGGGCTAGCTAGCGGGCTAGCTAGCTGGCTAGCGGGCTCTCTCTTTAAATGTGGACGTAGTGATAGCGCGCTATCATCTAGTGGCCCTACGATAACTCTCCCAACTCCACCCCGGAACCGCGTCAGCATTTCCTCAGGACGGGGGGTTTTATTTCCGCAATGTTCCTACGTCCTTCTTTCTTTCCCTAAGCAAGGAGGTTCGGAACCTCAGAGCATCTCTCCTTCAAAATCCTGTTGATATAGTCCTCACATAACTTCCATGCACTTGAAGATTGCAGCATCACGTTAACCATATTACCGCGAGTCAAGGTCAAACCAAGCACATTATTCAAGGTTTGTCTCTCCCCCGACCACTTTCCACACTCGAAGAGTATATGCTCCGCATCCTCTTCCAGCGCTCCGCATGAGTCACAGCTGCTCGTCTGCTTTATCCTAAATCTATGTAGGTATTTATTAAAACTACCATGGTTCGTCATGGCCTGAGTCAAGAAATAGCCCATGCTCCCATGCTTTCTCTCCATCCAGACCCTTATGTTTGGGATAAGGCTGTATGTCCATCTTCCTTTCTCGTCCTGATTCCATCTTTCCTGCCATTTGGCCAGTGTATTTCCCCTGGCATTTTCCCTTATCTCGTTGATTTTCCTCGTTCGCTCCAGAGGATTCGTGTTGACCCAATCTATCCGCCCAGTCTGGGTGTATATTTCATCCCTTTCGAGTATTAATAAGTCTATCGGTGGTAGACCCGCAAGCACTAAAGCCGCACTTGTGAATACCGTACGGTACGCTGAGGTGATACGGAGGGCACTAACTCTCTGCGGTCTCTGTAATTCCCTTATGTTGTACTTTCAACTCAGTGCCCTGCTAAAGGTCGGGGCAGCAGCGGGCTAGCCAGCCAGCTAGCCCGCTAGCCCGCTAGCCAGCTAGCTAGCCCGCTAACCAGCTAGCTAGCCTGCTAGCCCGCTAGCCAGCTAGCTAGCTATCCAGCTAGCCCGCTAGCCAGCCAGCTAGCTAGCCCGCTAGCTAGCCCGCTAGCCAGCCCGCTAGCCAGCTAGCTAGCCCGCTAGCTAGCTAGCTAGCCCGCTAGCTAGCCCGCTAGCTAGCCCGCTAGCCAGCTAGCTAGCCCTCTAGCCAGCTAGCTAGCCCGCTAGCCAGCCCGCTAGCCAGCTAGCTAGCCCGCTAGCTAGCTAGCTAGCCCGCTAGCTAGCCCGCTAGCCAGCCAGCTAGCTAGCCCGCTAGCTAGCCCGCTAGCCAGCCAGCTAGCTAGCCCGCTAGCCAGCCAGCTAGCTAGCCCGCTAGCTAGCCCGCTAGCCAGCCAGCTAGCTAGCCCGCTAGCCAGCTAGCCCGCTAGCTAGCCCGCTAGCCAGCTAGCTAGCCCGCTAGCCAGCCAGCTAGCTAGCCCGCTAGCTAGCCCGCTACCTAGCCCGCTAGCCAGCTAGCCCGCTACCCAGCTAGCCAGCTAGCCCGCTAGCTAGCCCGCTAGCTAGCCCGCTATCCAGCCAGCTAGCTAGCCCGCTAGCTAGCCCGCTAGCCAGCCAGCTAGCTAGCCCGCTAGCCAGCCCGCTAGCCGGCTAGCTAGCCCGCTAGCCAGCCCGCCAGCCAGCTAGCTAGCCAGCCCGCTAGCCAGCTAGCTGGCCAGCCCGCTAGCCAGCTAGCTAGCCAGCCCGCTAGCCAGCTAGCTAGCCCGCTAGCTAGCCCGCTAGCTAGCCCGCTTGCCAGCCAGCTAGCCAGCTAGCTAGCCCGCTAGCCAGCTAGCTAGCCAGCCAGCTAGCCCGCTAGCTAGTCCCGTTAGCCAGCTAGCTAGCCCGCTAGCCAGCTAGCTAGCCCGCTAGCCAGCCAGCTAGCCAGCCAGCTAGCCCGCTAGCCAGCCAGCCAGCTAGCCCGCTAGCCAGCCAGCCAGCTAGCCCGCTAGCCAGCCAGCCAGCTAGCCCGCTAGCCAGCCAGCCAGCTAGCCCGCTAGCCAGCCAGCTAGCTAGCTCGCTAGCCTAGCTAGCTAGCACGCTAGCCAGCTAGCTAGCCCGCTAGCCAGCTAGCCCGCTAGCCAGCCAGCTAGCTAGCCCGCTAGCTAGGCTAGCCAGCCAGCTAGCCCGCTAGCTAGCCAGCTAGCTAGCCAGCCAGCTAGCTAGCCCGCTAGCCAGCTCGCTTGCCAGCCAGTTAGCCCGCTAGCTAGCCAGCTCGCTTGCCAGCCAGCTAGCCAGCCAGCTAGCCCGCTAGCCAGCCAGCTAGCCCGCTAGCCAGCTAGCTAGCCAGCCAGCTAGCCAGCCAGCTAGCCCGCTAGCCAGCTAGCCAGCCAGCTAGCCCGCAAGCTAGCCCGCTAGCTAGCCCGCTAGCCAGCCCTCTAGCCAGCTAGCTAGCCCGCTAGCCAGCTAGCTAGCCCGCTAGCTAGCCCGCTAGCTAGCCCGCTAGCTAGCCCGCTAGCTAGCCCGCTAGCTAGCCCGCTAGCTAGCCCGCTAGCTAGCCAGCCAGCTAGCTAGCCCGCTAGCTAGCCAGCTAGCCAGCCCGCTAGCCAGCTAGCTAGCCCGCTAGCCGGCTAGCTAGCCCGCTAGCCAGACAGCTAGCCAGCCAGCTAGCCAGCCCGCTAGCCAGCTAGCTAGCCAGCTAGCTAGCTAGCCCGCTAGCCAGCTAGCTAGCCCGCTAGCTAGCCAGCCAGCTAGCTAGCCAGCTAGCCAGCCCGCTAGCCAGCTAGCTAGCCCGCTAGCCAGCCAGCTAGCTAGCCCGCTAGCCAGCCAGCTAGCTAGCCCGCTCGCCAGCCAGCCAGCTAGCCAGCTAGCTAGCCCGGGCTAGCTGGCTAGCGGGCTAGCTAGCTGGCTGGCTAGCTAGCTGGCTAGCTAGCTGGCTGGCTAGCTGGCTGGCTAGCTAGCGGGCTAGCTGGCTGGCAAGCGGGCTAGCTAGCCCGCTAGCCAGCCCGCTAGCTAGTCCCGCTAGCCAGCTAGCTAGCCCGCTTGCCAGCCAGCTAGCCCGCTAGCCAGCTAGCTAGCCAGCTAGCTAGCCCGCTAGCCAGCCAGCTAGCCCGCTAGCCAGCCAGCTAGCCCGCTAGCCAGCCAGCTAGCCAGCCAGCTAGCTAGCCAGCTTGCCAGCCAGCTAGCCAGCTAGCCAGCTAGCCAGCTAGCTAGCCCGCTAGCCAGCTAGCTAGTCAGCCAGCTAGCTAGCCCGCTAGCCAGCCAGCTAGCCCGCTAGCTAGCCAGCTCGCTTGCCAGCCAGCTAGCCAGCCAGCTAGCCCGCTAGCCAGCCAGATAGCCAGCCAGCTAGCCCGCTAGCCAGCCAGATAGCCAGCCAGCTAGCCCGCTTGCCAGCCCGCTAGCTAGTCCCGCTAGCCAGCTAGCTAGCCCGCTAGCCAGCTAGCTAGCCCGCTAGCCAGCCAGCTAGCCAGCCAGCTAGCTAGCCCGCTAGCCAGCCAGCTAGCTAGCCCGCTAGCCAGCTTGCCAGCCCGCTAGCTAGCTACAGCTAGCTAGCCAGCCAGCTAGCTAGCCCGCTAGCCAGCCGCTAGCCAGCCAGCTAGCCAGTCAGCTAGCCCGCTAGCTAGCCAGCTAGCCCGCTAGCCAGCCAGCTAGCCCGCTAGCTAGCCAGCTCGCTTGCCAGCCAGCTAGCCAGCCAGCTAGCCCGCTAGCCAGCCAGATAGCCAGCCAGCTAGCCCGCTTGCCAGCCCGCTAGCTAGTCCCGCTAGCCAGCTAGCTAGCCCGCTAGCCAGCTAGCTAGCCCGCTAGCCAGCCAGCTAGCCAGCCAGCTAGCTAGCCCGCTAGCCAGCTTGCCAGCCCGCTAGCTAGCTACAGCTAGCTAGCCAGCCAGCTAGCTAGCCCGCTAGCCAGCCGCTAGCCAGCCAGCTAGCCAGTCAGCTAGCCCGCTAGCTAGCCAGCTAGCTCGCTTGCCAGCCAGTTAGCCCGCTAGCTAGCCAGCTCGCTTGCCAGCCAGCTAGCCAGCCAGCTAGCCCGCTAGCCAGCCAGCTAGCCCGCTAGCCAGCTAGCTAGCTAGCCCGCTAGCCAGCTAGCTAGCTAGCCAGCCAGCTAGCCAGCCAGCTAGCCCGCTAGCCAGCTAGCTAGCCAGCTAGCTAGCCAGCTAGCTAGCCCGCTAGCCAGCTAGCCAGCCAGCCAGCTAGCCCGCTAGCCAGCTAGCTAGCCAGCTAGCTAGCCCGCTAGCCAGCTAGCCAGCCAGCCAGCTAGCCCGCTAGCCAGCTAGCTAGCCAGCTAGCTAGCCCGCTAGCTAGCCCGCTAGCCATCTAGCTAGCCCGCTAGCTAGCCCGCTAGCCAGCCCGCTAGCCCGCTAGCCAGCCCGCTAGCCAGCTAGCTAGCCCGCTAGCCAGCTAGCTAGCCCGCTAGCCAGCCAGCCAGCCAGCTAGCCCGCTAGCCAGCTAGCTAGCCAGCTAGCTAGCCCGCTAGCCAGCTAGCTAGCCCGCTAGCCAGCTAGCTAGCCCGCTAGCCAGCTAGCTAGCCCGCTTGCCAGCCAGCTAGCCCGCTAGCCAGCTAGCTAGCCCGCTTGCCAGCCAGCTAGCCCGCTAGCCAGACAGCTAGCTAGCCCGCTAGCCAGCCCGCTAGCCCGCTAGCCAGCCCGCTAGCCAGCTAGCTAGCCCGCTAGCTAGTCCCGCTAGCCAGCTAGCTAGCCCGCTAGCCAGCTAGCTAGCCCGCTTGCCAGCCAGCTAGCCCGCTTGCCAGCCAGCTAGCCCGCTAGCCAGCTAGCTAGCCCGCTAGCCAGCTAGTTAGCCCGCTAGCCAGCTAGCTAGCCCGCTAGCCAGCTAGCTAGCCCGCTAGCCAGCCAGCTAGCCCGCTAGCCAGCCAGCTAGCCCGCTAGCTAGCCAGCTCGCTTGCCAGCCAGCTAGCCAGCCAGCTAGCCCGCTAGCCAGCCAGCTAGCCCGCTAGCCAGCCAGCTAGCCAGCCAGCTAGCCCGCTAGCCAGCCAGCTAGCCCGCTAGCCAGCTAGCTAGCCAGCCAGCTAGCCAGCCAGCTAGCCCGCTAGCCAGCCAGCTAGCCCGCAAGCTAGCCCGCTAGCTAGCCCGCTAGCCAGCCCTCTAGCCAGCTAGCTAGCCCGCTAGCCAGCTAGCTAGCCCGCTAGCTAGCCCGCTAGCTAGCCAGCCAGCTAGCTAGCCCGCTAGCTAGCCAGCCAGCTAGCTAGCCAGCTAGCCAGCCCGCTAGCCAGCTAGCTAGCCCGCTAGCCGGCTAGCTAGCCCGCTAGCCAGACAGCTAGCCAGCCAGCTAGCCAGCCCGCTAGCCAGCTAGCTAGCTAGCCCGCTAGCCAGCCCTCTAGCCAGCTAGCTAGCCAGCCAGCTAGCTAGCCAGCTAGCCAGCCCGCTAGCCAGCTAGCTAGCCCGCTAGCCAGCCAGCTAGCTAGCCCGCTAGCCAGCCAGCTAGCTAGCCCGCTCGCCAGCCAGCCAGCTAGCCCGCTAGCCAGCTAGCTAGCCCGGGCTAGCTGGCTAGCTGGCTAGCGGGCTAGCTGGCTAGCGGGCTAGCTAGCTGGCTGGCTAGCTAGCTGGCTAGCTAGCTGGCTGGCTAGCTGGCTGGCTAGCTAGCGGGCTAGCTGGCTGGCAAGCGGGCTAGCTAGCCCGCTAGCCAGCCCGCTAGCTAGTCCCGCTAGCCAGCTAGCTAGCCCGCTTGCCAGCCAGCTAGCCCGCAAGCCAGCTAGCTAGCCCGCTAGCCAGCTAGCTAGCCAGCCAGCTAGCCAGCTAGCTAGCCCGCTAGCCAGCCAGCTAGCCCGCTAGCCAGCCAGCTAGCCCGCTAGCCAGCCAGCTAGCCAGCCAGCTAGCTAGCCAGCTTGCCAGCCAGCTAGCCAGCTAGCCAGCTAGCTAGCCCGCTAGCCAGCTAGCTAGCCAGCTAGCTAGTCAGCCAGCTAGCTAGCCCGCTAGCCCGCTAGCCAGCCAGCTAGCCCGCTAGCTAGCCAGCTCGCTTGCCAGCCAGCTAGCCAGCCAGCTAGCCCGCTAGCCAGCCAGATAGCCAGCCAGCTAGCCCGCTTGCCAGCCCGCTAGCTAGTCCCGCTAGCCAGCTAGCTAGCCCGCTAGCCAGCTAGCTAGCCCGCTAGCCAGCCAGCTAGCCAGCCAGCTAGCTAGCCCGCTAGCCAGCTTGCCAGCCCGCTAGCTAGCTACAGCTAGCTAGCCAGCCAGCTAGCTAGCCCGCTAGCCAGCCGCTAGCCAGCCAGCTAGCCAGTCAGCTAGCCCGCTAGCTAGCCAGCTAGCTCGCTTGCCAGCCAGTTAGCCCGCTAGCTAGCCAGCTCGCTTGCCAGCCAGCTAGCCCGCTAGCCAGCCAGCTAGCCCGCTAGCCAGCTAGCTAGCTAGCCAGCCAGCTAGCCAGCCAGCTAGCCCGCTAGCCAGCCGCTAGCCAGCCAGCTAGCCAGTCAGCTAGCCAGCTAGCCAGCCAGCTAGCCCGCTAGCCAGCCGCTAGCCAGCCAGCTAGCCAGTCAGCTAGCCCGCTAGCTAGCCAGCTAGCCCGCTAGCTAGTCCCGCTAGCCCGCTAGCTAGCCCGCTTGCCAGCCAGCTAGCCCGCTAGCCAGCTAGCTAGCCAGCTAGCTAGCCCGCTAGCCAGCCAGCTAGCCAGTCAGCTAGCCCGCTTGCTAGCCAGCTAGCTCGCTTGCCAGCCAGTTAGCCCGCTAGCTAGCCAGCTCGCTTGCCAGCCAGCTAGCCAGCCAGCTAGCCCGCTAGCCAGCCAGCTAGCCCGCTAGCCAGCTAGCTAGCTAGCCAGCCAGCTAGCCAGCCAGCTAGCCCGCTAGCCAGCCGCTAGCCAGCCAGCTAGCCCGCTAGCTAGCCAGCTAGCCCGCTAGCTAGTCCCGCTAGCCCGCTAGCTAGCCCGCTTGCCAGCCAGCTAGCCCGCTAGCCAGCTAGCTAGCCAGCTAGCTAGCCCGCTAGCCAGCTAGCCAGCCAGCCAGCTAGCCCGCTAGCCCGCTAGCCAGCTAGCTAGCCCGCTAGCTAGCCCGCTAGCCATCTAGCTAGCCCGCTAGCTAGCCCGCTAGCCAGCCCGCTAGCCCGCTAGCCAGCCCGCTAGCCAGCTAGCTAGCCCGCTAGCCAGCTAGCTAGCCCGCTAGCCAGCCAGCCAGCCAGCTAGCCCGCTAGCCAGCTAGCTAGCTAGCCCGCTAGCCAGCTAGCTAGCCCGCTAGCCAGCTAGCTAGCCCGCTAGCCAGCTAGCTAGCCCGCTAGCCAGCTAGCTAGCCCGCTTGCCAGCCAGCTAGCCCGCTAGCCAGCTAGCTAGCCCGCTTGCCAGCCAGCTAGCCCGCTAGCCAGCCAGCTAGCTAGCCCGCTAGCCAGCCCGCTAGCCCGCTAGCCAGCCCGCTAGCCAGCTAGCTAGCCCGCTAGCTAGTCCCGCTAGCCAGCTAGCTAGCCCGCTAGCCAGCTAGCTAGCCCGCTTGCCAGCCAGCTAGCCCGCTTGCCAGCCAGCTAGCCCGCTAGCCAGCTAGCTAGCCCGCTAGCCAGCTAGCTAGCCCGCTAGCCAGCTAGCTAGCCCGCTAGCCAGCTAGCTAGCCCGCTAGCCAGCCAGCTAGCCCGCTAGCTAGCCAGCTCGCTTGCCAGCCAGCTAGCCAGCCAGCTAGCCCGCTAGCCAGCCAGCTAGCCCGCTAGCCAGCCAGATAGCCAGCCAGCTAGCCCGCCAGCCAGCCAGCTAGCCCGCTAGCCAGCTAGCTAGCCCGCTAGCCAGCTAGCTAGCCCGCTAGCCAGCTAGCTAGCCCGCTAGCCAGCTAGCTAGCCCGCTTGCCAGCCAGCTAGCCCGCTTGCCAGCCAGCTAGCCCGCTAGCCAGCTAGCTAGCCCGCTAGCCAGCTAGTTAGCCCGCTAGCCAGCTAGCTAGCCCGCTAGCCAGCTAGCTAGCCCGCTAGCCAGCCAGCTAGCCCGCTAGCTAGCCAGCTCGCTTGCCAGCCAGCTAGCCAGCCAGCTAGCCCGCTAGCCAGCCAGCTAGCCCGCTAGCCAGCCAGATAGCCAGCCAGCTAGCCCGCCAGCCAGCCAGCTAGCCCGCTAGCCAGCTAGCTAGCCCGCTAGCCAGCTAGCTAGCCCGCTAGCCAGCTAGCTAGCCCGCTAGCCAGCCAGCTAGCTAGCCCGCTAGCCAGCCCGCTAGCCAGCTAGCTAGCCCGCTAGCTAGTCCCGCTAGCCAGCTAGCTAGCCCGCTAGCCAGCTAGCTAGCCCGCTTGCCAGCCAGCTAGCCCGCTAGCCAGCTAGCTAGCCCGCTAGCCAGCTAGCTAGCCCGCTAGCCAGCTAGCCAGCCAGCTAGCTAGCTAGCTAGCCAGCTAGCTAGCCAGCCAGCTAGCTAGCCCGCTAGCCAGCTAGCCCGCTAGCCAGCTAGCCAGCTAGCTAGCCAGCCAGCTAGCCCGCTAGCTAGCCCGCTAGCCAGCCAGCTAGCCAGCCAGCTAGCCAGCCAGCTAGCCCGCTAGCTAGCCAGCTAGCCCGCTAGCGGGCTGGCTAGCGGGCTAGCTGGCTGGCTCGCTTGCCAGCCAGCTAGCCAGCTAGCCAGCTAGCTAGCCCGCTAGCCAGCTAGCTAGCCCGCTAGCTAGCCCGCTAGCCAGCTAGCTAGCCAGCTAGCTAGCCCGCTAGCCAGCTAGCTATCCCGCTAGCCAGCTAGCTAGCTGGCCCGCTAGCCAGCTAGCTAGCCCGCTAGCCAGCTAGCTAGCCCGCTAGCTAGCCCGCTAGCCAGCTAGCTAGCCAGCTAGCTAGCCCGCTAGCCAGCTAGCTATCCCGCTAGCCAGCTAGCTAGCTGGCCCGCTAGCCAGCTAGCTAGCCCGCTAGCCAGCTAGCTAGCTAGCTAGCCCGCTAGCTAGTCCCGCTAGCCAGCTAGCTAGCCCGCTAGCCAGCTAGCCAGCCAGCCAGCTAGCCCGCTAGCCAGCCAGCCAGCTAGCCCGCTAGCCAGCCAGCTAGCTAGCTCGCTAGCCAGCTAGCTAGCCCGCTAGCCAGCTAGCCCGCTAGCCAGCCAGCTAGCTAGCCCGCTAGCTAGGCTAGCCAGCCAGCTAGCCCGCTAGCTAGCCCGCTAGCCAGCTAGCTAGCCAGCTAGCTAGCCAGCCAGCTAGCTAGCCCGCTAGCCAGCTCGCTTGCCAGCCAGTTAGCCCGCTAGCTAGCCAGCTCGCTTGCCAGCCAGCTAGCCAGCCAGCTAGCCCGCTAGCCAGCCAGCTAGCCCGCTAGCCAGCTAGCTAGC
This sequence comes from Eustalomyia histrio, assembly GCA_949748255.1. NCBI lineage: Eukaryota > Metazoa > Arthropoda > Insecta > Diptera > Anthomyiidae > Eustalomyia > Eustalomyia histrio. Next base: position 154,604,225 of record OX456524.1, on the reverse strand, counting down.
CAGCCAGCTAGCCAGCCAGCTAGCCCGCTAGCCAGCCAGCTAGCCCGCAAGCTAGCCCGCTAGCTAGCCCGCTAGCCAGCCCTCTAGCCAGCTAGCTAGCCCGCTAGCCAGCTAGCTAGCCCGCTAGCTAGCCCGCTAGCTAGCCCGCTAGCTAGCCCGCTAGCTAGCCAGCCAGCTAGCTAGCCCGCTAGCTAGCCAGCCAGCTAGCTAGCCAGCTAGCCAGCCCGCTAGCCAGCTAGCTAGCCCGCTAGCCGGCTAGCTAGCCCGCTAGCCAGACAGCTAGCCAGCCAGCTAGCCAGCCCGCTAGCCAGCTAGCTAGCCAGCTAGCTAGCTAGCCCGCTAGCCAGCCCTCTAGCCAGCTAGCTAGCCAGCTAGCCAGCCCGCTAGCCAGCTAGCTAGCCCGCTAGCCAGCCAGCTAGCTAGCCCGCTAGCCAGCCAGCTAGCTAGCCCGCTCGCCAGCCAGCCAGCTAGCCCGCTAGCCAGCTAGCTAGCCCGGGCTAGCTGGCTAGCTGGCTAGCGGGCTAGCTGGCTAGCGGGCTAGCTAGCTGGCTGGCTAGCTAGCTGGCTAGCTAGCTGGCTGGCTAGCTGGCTGGCTAGCTAGCGGGCTAGCTGGCTGGCAAGCGGGCTAGCTAGCCCGCTAGCCAGCCCGCTAGCTAGTCCCGCTAGCCAGCTAGCTAGCCCGCTTGCCAGCCAGCTAGCCCGCAAGCCAGCTAGCTAGCCCGCTAGCCAGCTAGCTAGCCAGCCAGCTAGCCAGCTAGCTAGCCCGCTAGCCAGCCAGCTAGCCCGCTAGCCAGCCAGCTAGCCCGCTAGCCAGCCAGCTAGCCCGCTAGCCAGCCAGCTAGCCAGCCAGCTAGCTAGCCAGCTTGCCAGCCAGCTAGCCAGCTAGCCAGCTAGCTAGCCCGCTAGCCAGCTAGCTAGCCAGCTAGCTAGTCAGCCAGCTAGCTAGCCCGCTAGCCCGCTAGCCAGCCAGCTAGCCCGCTAGCTAGCCAGCTCGCTTGCCAGCCAGCTAGCCAGCCAGCTAGCCCGCTAGCCAGCCAGATAGCCAGCCAGCTAGCCCGCTTGCCAGCCCGCTAGCTAGTCCCGCTAGCCAGCTAGCTAGCCCGCTAGCCAGCTAGCTAGCCCGCTAGCCAGCCAGCTAGCCAGCCAGCTAGCTAGCCCGCTAGCCAGCTTGCCAGCCCGCTAGCTAGCTACAGCTAGCTAGCCAGCCAGCTAGCTAGCCCGCTAGCCAGCCGCTAGCCAGCCAGCTAGCCAGTCAGCTAGCCCGCTAGCTAGCCAGCTAGCTCGCTTGCCAGCCAGTTAGCCCGCTAGCTAGCCAGCTCGCTTGCCAGCCAGCTAGCCCGCTAGCCAGCCAGCTAGCCCGCTAGCCAGCCAGCTAGCCAGCCAGCTAGCCCGCTAGCCAGCCGCTAGCCAGCCAGCTAGCCAGTCAGCTAGCCAGCTAGCCAGCCAGCTAGCCCGCTAGCCAGCCGCTAGCCAGCCAGCTAGCCAGTCAGCTAGCCCGCTAGCTAGCCAGCTAGCCCGCTAGCTAGTCCCGCTAGCCCGCTAGCTAGCCCGCTTGCCAGCCAGCTAACCCGCTAGCCAGCTAGCTAGCCAGCTAGCTAGCCCGCTAGCCAGCCAGCTAGCCAGTCAGCTAGCCCGCTAGCTAGCCAGCTAGCTCGCTTGCCAGCCAGTTAGCCCGCTAGCTAGCCAGCTCGCTTGCCAGCCAGCTAGCCAGCCAGCTAGCCCGCTAGCCAGCCAGCTAGCCCGCTAGCCAGCTAGCTAGCTAGCCAGCCAGCTAGCCAGCCAGCTAGCCCGCTAGCCAGCCGCTAGCCAGCCAGCTAGCCCGCTAGCTAGCCAGCTAGCCCGCTAGCTAGTCCCGCTAGCCCGCTAGCTAGCCCGCTTGCCAGCCAGCTAGCCCGCTAGCCAGCTAGCTAGCCAGCTAGCTAGCCCGCTAGCCAGCTAGCCAGCCAGCCAGCTAGCCCGCTAGCCAGCTAGCTAGCCAGCTAGCCCGCTAGCCAGCTAGCTAGCCCGCTAGCTAGCCCGCTAGCCATCTAGCTAGCCCGCTAGCTAGCCCGCTAGCCAGCCCGCTAGCCCGCTAGCCAGCCCGCTAGCCAGCTAGCTAGCCCGCTAGCCAGCTAGCTAGCCCGCTAGCCAGCCAGCCAGCCAGCTAGCCCGCTAGCCAGCTAGCTAGCTAGCCCGCTAGCCAGCTAGCTAGCCCGCTAGCCAGCTAGCTAGCCCGCTAGCCAGCTAGCTAGCCCGCTAGCCAGCTAGCTAGCCCGCTAGCCAGCTAGCTAGCCCGCTTGCCAGCCAGCTAGCCCGCTAGCCAGCTAGCTAGCCCGCTTGCCAGCCAGCTAGCCCGCTAGCCAGCCAGCTAGCTAGCCCGCTAGCCAGCCCGCTAGCCCGCTAGCCAGCCCGCTAGCCAGCTAGCTAGCCCGCTAGCTAGTCCCGCTAGCCAGCTAGCTAGCCCGCTAGCCAGCTAGCTAGCCCGCTTGCCAGCCAGCTAGCCCGCTTGCCAGCCAGCTAGCCCGCTAGCCCGCTTGCCAGCCAGCTAGCCCGCAAGCCAGCTAGCTAGCCCGCTAGCCAGCTAGCTAGCCAGCCAGCTAGCCAGCTAGCTAGCCCGCTAGCCAGCCAGCTAGCCCGCTAGCCAGCCAGCTAGCCCGCTAGCCAGCCAGCTAGCCAGCCAGCTAGCTAGCCAGCTTGCCAGCCAGCTAGCCAGCTAGCCAGCTAGCTAGCCCGCTAGCCAGCTAGCTAGCCAGCTAGCTAGTCAGCCAGCTAGCTAGCCCGCTAGCCCGCTAGCCAGCCAGCTAGCCCGCTAGCTAGCCAGCTCGCTTGCCAGCCAGCTAGCCAGCCAGCTAGCCCGCTAGCCAGCCAGATAGCCAGCCAGCTAGCCCGCTTGCCAGCCCGCTAGCTAGTCCCGCTAGCCAGCTAGCTAGCCCGCTAGCCAGCTAGCTAGCCCGCTAGCCAGCCAGCTAGCCAGCCAGCTAGCTAGCCCGCTAGCCAGCTTGCCAGCCCGCTAGCTAGCTACAGCTAGCTAGCCAGCCAGCTAGCTAGCCCGCTAGCCAGCCGCTAGCCAGCCAGCTAGCCAGTCAGCTAGCCCGCTAGCTAGCCAGCTAGCTCGCTTGCCAGCCAGTTAGCCCGCTAGCTAGCCAGCTCGCTTGCCAGCCAGCTAGCCCGCTAGCCAGCCAGCTAGCCCGCTAGCCAGCTAGCTAGCTAGCCAGCCAGCTAGCCAGCCAGCTAGCCCGCTAGCCAGCCGCTAGCCAGCCAGCTAGCCAGTCAGCTAGCCAGCTAGCCAGCCAGCTAGCCCGCTAGCCAGCCGCTAGCCAGCCAGCTAGCCAGTCAGCTAGCCCGCTAGCTAGCCAGCTAGCCCGCTAGCTAGTCCCGCTAGCCCGCTAGCTAGCCCGCTTGCCAGCCAGCTAACCCGCTAGCCAGCTAGCTAGCCAGCTAGCTAGCCCGCTAGCCAGCCAGCTAGCCAGTCAGCTAGCCCGCTAGCTAGCCAGCTAGCTCGCTTGCCAGCCAGTTAGCCCGCTAGCTAGCCAGCTCGCTTGCCAGCCAGCTAGCCAGCCAGCTAGCCCGCTAGCCAGCCAGCTAGCCCGCTAGCCAGCTAGCTAGCTAGCCAGCCAGCTAGCCAGCCAGCTAGCCCGCTAGCCAGCCGCTAGCCAGCCAGCTAGCCCGCTAGCTAGCCAGCTAGCCCGCTAGCTAGTCCCGCTAGCCCGCTAGCTAGCCCGCTTGCCAGCCAGCTAGCCCGCTAGCCAGCTAGCTAGCCAGCTAGCTAGCCCGCTAGCCAGCTAGCCAGCCAGCCAGCTAGCCCGCTAGCCAGCTAGCTAGCCCGCTAGCTAGCCCGCTAGCCATCTAGCTAGCCCGCTAGCTAGCCCGCTAGCCAGCCCGCTAGCCCGCTAGCCAGCCCGCTAGCCAGCTAGCTAGCCCGCTAGCCAGCTAGCTAGCCCGCTAGCCAGCCAGCCAGCCAGCTAGCCCGCTAGCCAGCTAGCTAGCTAGCCCGCTAGCCAGCTAGCTAGCCCGCTAGCCAGCTAGCTAGCCCGCTAGCCAGCTAGCTAGCCCGCTAGCCAGCTAGCTAGCCCGCTAGCCAGCTAGCTAGCCCGCTTGCCAGCCAGCTAGCCCGCTAGCCAGCTAGCTAGCCCGCTTGCCAGCCAGCTAGCCCGCTAGCCAGCCAGCTAGCTAGCCCGCTAGCCAGCCCGCTAGCCCGCTAGCCAGCCCGCTAGCCAGCTAGCTAGCCCGCTAGCTAGTCCCGCTAGCCAGCTAGCTAGCCCGCTAGCCAGCTAGCTAGCCCGCTTGCCAGCCAGCTAGCCCGCTTGCCAGCCAGCTAGCCCGCTAGCCAGCTAGCTAGCCCGCTAGCCAGCTAGCTAGCCCGCTAGCCAGCTAGCTAGCCCGCTAGCCAGCTAGCTAGCCCGCTAGCCAGCCAGCTAGCCCGCTAGCTAGCCAGCTCGCTTGCCAGCCAGCTAGCCAGCCAGCTAGCCCGCTAGCCAGCCAGCTAGCCCGCTAGCCAGCCAGATAGCCAGCCAGCTAGCCCGCCAGCCAGCCAGCTAGCCCGCTAGCCAGCTAGCTAGCCCGCTAGCCAGCTAGCTAGCCCGCTAGCCAGCTAGCTAGCCCGCTAGCCAGCTAGCTAGCCCGCTAGCCAGCTAGCTAGCCCGCTAGCCAGCTAGCTAGCCCGCTAGCCAGCCAGCTAGCCCGCTAGCCAGCTAGCTAGCCCGCTTGCCAGCCAGCTAGCCCGCTAGCCAGCCAGCTAGCTAGCCCGCTAGCCAGCCAGCTAGCTAGCCCGCTAGCCAGCCAGCTAGCTAGCCCGCTAGCCAGCCAGCTAGCTAGCCCGCTAGCCAGCCCGCTAGCCAGCTAGCTAGCCCGCTAGCTAGTCCCGCTAGCCAGCTAGCTAGCCCGCTAGCTAGCCCGCTTGCCAGCAAGCTAGCCCGCTAGCCAGACAGCTAGCTAGCCCGCTAGCCAGCCCGCTAGCCCGCTAGCCAGCCCGCTAGCCAGCTAGCTAGCCCGCTTGCCAGCCAGCTAGCCCGCTTGCCAGCCAGCTAGCCCGCTAGCCAGCTAGCTAGCCCGCTAGCCAGCTAGTTAGCCCGCTAGCCAGCTAGCTAGCCCGCTAGCCAGCTAGCTAGCCCGCTAGCCAGCCAGCTAGCCCGCTAGCTAGCCAGCTCGCTTGCCAGCCAGCTAGCCAGCCAGCTAGCCCGCTAGCCAGCCAGCTAGCCCGCTAGCCAGCCAGATAGCCAGCCAGCTAGCCCGCCAGCCAGCCAGCTAGCCCGCTAGCCAGCTAGCTAGCCCGCTAGCCAGCTAGCTAGCCCGCTAGCCAGCTAGCTAGCCCGCTAGCCAGCTAGCTAGCCCGCTAGCCAGCCAGCTAGCTAGCCCGCTAGCCAGCCCGCTAGCCAGCTAGCTAGCCCGCTAGCTAGTCCCGCTAGCCAGCTAGCTAGCCCGCTAGCTAGCCCGCTAGCCAGCTAGCTAGCCCGCTAGCCAGCCAGCTAGCCCGCTAGCTAGCCAGCTCGCTTGCCAGCCAGCTAGCCAGCCAGCTAGCCCGCTAGCCAGCCAGCTAGCCCGCTAGCCAGCCAGATAGCCAGCCAGCTAGCCCGCCAGCCAGCCAGCTAGCCCGCTAGCCAGCTAGCTAGCCCGCTAGCCAGCTAGCTAGCCCGCTAGCCAGCTAGCTAGCCCGCTAGCCAGCTAGCTAGCCCGCTAGCCAGCCAGCTAGCTAGCCCGCTAGCCAGCCCGCTAGCCAGCTAGCTAGCCCGCTAGCTAGTCCCGCTAGCCAGCTAGCTAGCCCGCTAGCTAGCCCGCTAGCCAGCTAGCTAGCCCGCTTGCCAGCCAGCTAGCCCGCTAGCCAGCTAGCTAGCCCGCTAGCCAGCTAGCTAGCCCGCTAGCCAGCTAGCTAGCCCGCTAGCCAGCTAGCCAGCCAGCTAGCTAGCTAGCTAGCCAGCTAGCTAGCCAGCCAGCTAGCTAGCCAGGTAGCTAGCCAGCCAGCTAGCTAGCCCGCTAGCCAGCTAGCCCGCTAGCCAGCTAGCCCGCTAGCCAGCTAGCTAGCCAGCCAGCTAGCCCGCTAGCTAGCCCGCTAGCCAGCCAGCTAGCCAGCCAGCTAGCCAGCCAGCTAGCCAGCCAGCTAGCCCGCTAGCTAGCCAGCTAGCCCGCTAGCGGGCTGGCTAGCGGGCTAGCTGGCTAGCTAGCCAGCTAGCCAGCCAGCTAGCCAGCAAGCCCGCTAACCAGCCAGCTAGCCCGCTAGCCAGCTAGCTAGCCCGCTAGCCAGCTAGCTAGCCCGCTAGCCAGCTAGCTAGCCCGCTAGCTAGCCCGCTAGCCAGCTAGCTAGCCAGCTAGCTAGCCCGCTAGCCAGCTAGCTATCCCGCTAGCCAGCTAGCTAGCTGGCCCGCTAGCCAGCTAGCTAGCCCGCTAGCCAGCTAGCTAGCCCGCTAGCCAGCTAGCTAGCTAGCCCGCTAGCTAGTCCCGCTAGCCAGCTAGCTAGCCCCGCTAGCCAGCTAGCTAGCCCGCTAGCCAGCTAGCCAGCCAGCCAGCTAGCCCGCTAGCCAGCCAGCTAGCTACCTCGCTAGCCTAGCTAGCTAGCACGCTAGCCAGCTAGCTAGCCCGCTAGCCAGCTAGCCCGCTAGCCAGCCAGCTAGCTAGCCCGCTAGCTAGGCTAGCCAGCCAGCTAGCCCGCTAGCTAGCCCGCTAGCCAGCTAGCTAGCCAGCTAGCTAGCCAGCCAGCTAGCTAGCCCGCTAGCCAGCTCGCTTGCCAGCCAGTTAGCCCGCTAGCTAGCCAGCTCGCTTGCCAGCCAGCTAGCCAGCCAGCTAGCCCGCTAGCCAGCCAGCTAGCTAGCCAGCCAGCTAGCCAGCCAGCTAGCCCGCTAGCCAGCTAGCCAGCCAGCTAGCCCGCAAGCTAGCCCGCTAGCTAGCCCGCTAGCCAGCCCTCTAGCTAGCTAGCTAGCCCGCTAGCCAGCTAGCTAGCCCGCTAGCTAGCCCGCTAGCTAGCCCGCTAGCTAGCCCGCTAGCTAGCCAGCCAGCTAGCTAGCCCGCTAGCTAGCCAGCCAGCTAGCTAGCCCGCTAGCTAGCCAGCCAGCTAGCTAGCCAGCTAGCCAGCCCGCTAGCCAGCTAGCTAGCCCGCTAGCCGGCTAGCTAGCCCGCTAGCCAGACAGCTAGCCAGCCAGCTAGCCAGCCCGCTAGCCAGCTAGCTAGCCAGCTAGCTAGCTAGCCCGCTAGCCAGCCCTCTAGCCAGCTAGCTAGCCCTCTAGCCAGCTAGCTAGCCCGCTAGCTAGCCAGCCAGCTAGCTAGCCAGCTAGCCAGCCCGCTAGCCAGCTAGCTAGCCCGCTAGCCAGCCAGCTAGCTAGCCCGCTAGCCAGCCAGCTAGCTAGCCCGCTCGCCAGCCAGCCAGCTAGCCCGCTAGCCAGCTAGCTAGCCCGGGCTAGCTGGCTAGCTGGCTAGCGGGCTAGCTAGCTGGCTGGCTAGCTAGCTGGCTAGCTAGCTGGCTGGCTAGCTGGCTGGCTAGCTAGCGGGCTAGCTGGCTGGCAAGCGGGCTAGCTAGCCCGCTAGCCAGCCCGCTAGCTAGTCCCGCTAGCCAGCTAGCTAGCCCGCTTGCCAGCCAGCTAGCCCGCAAGCCAGCTAGCTAGCCCGCTAGCCAGCTAGCTAGCCAGCCAGCTAGCCAGCTAGCTAGCCCGCTAGCCAGCCAGCTAGCCCGCTAGCCAGCTAGCCAGCCAGCTAGCCAGCCAGCTAGCCCGCTAGCCAGCCAGCTAGCCCGCTAGCCAGCTAGCTAGCCAGCCAGCTAGCCAGCCCGCTAGCCAGCTAGCCAGCCAGCTAGCCAGCCAGCTAGCCCGCTAGCCAGCCGCTAGCCAGCCAGCTAGCCAGTCAGCTAGCCAGCTAGCCAGCCAGCTAGCCCGCTAGCCAGCCGCTAGCCAGCCAGCTAGCCAGTCAGCTAGCCCGCTAGCTAGCCAGCTAGCCCGCTAGCTAGTCCCGCTAGCCCGCTAGCTAGCCCGCTTGCCAGCCAGCTAGCCCGCTAGCCAGCTAGCTAGCCAGCTAGCTAGCCCGCTAGCCAGCCAGCTAGCCAGTCAGCTAGCCCGCTAGCTAGCCAGCTAGCTCGCTTGCCAGCCAGTTAGCCCGCTAGCTAGCCAGCTCGCTTGCCAGCCAGCTAGCCAGCCAGCTAGCCCGCTAGCCAGCCAGCTAGCCCGCTAGCCAGCTAGCTAGCTAGCCAGCCAGCTAGCCAGCCAGCTAGCCCGCTAGCCAGCCGCTAGCCAGCCAGCTAGCCCGCTAGCTAGCCAGCTAGCCCGCTAGCTAGCCCGCTAGCCAGCTAGCTAGCCAGCTAGCTAGCCAGCCAGCTAGCTAGCCCGCTAGCCAGCTCGCTTGCCAGCCAGTTAGCCCGCTAGCTAGCCAGCTCGCTTGCCAGCCAGCTAGCCAGCCAGCTAGCCCGCTAGCCAGCCAGCTAGCCCGCTAGCCAGCTAGCTAGCCAGCCAGCTAGCCAGCCAGCTAGCCCGCTAGCCAGCTAGCCAGCCAGCTAGCCCGCAAGCTAGCCCGCTAGCTAGCCCGCTAGCCAGCCCTCTAGCTAGCTAGCTAGCCCGCTAGCCAGCTAGCTAGCCCGCTAGCTAGCCCGCTAGCTAGCCCGCTAGCTAGCCCGCTAGCTAGCCACCAGCTAGCTAGCCCGCTAGCTAGCCAGCCAGCTAGCTAGCCAGCTAGCCAGCCCGCTAGCCAGCTAGCTAGCCCGCTAGCCGGCTAGCTAGCCCGCTAGCCAGACAGCTAGCCAGCCAGCTAGCCAGCCCGCTAGCCAGCTAGCTAGCCAGCTAGCTAGCTAGCCCGCTAGCCAGCCCTCTAGCCAGCTAGCTAGCCCTCTAGCCAGCTAGCTAGCCCGCTAGCTAGCCAGCCAGCTAGCTAGCCAGCTAGCCAGCCCGCTAGCCAGCTAGCTAGCCCGCTAGCCAGCCAGCTAGCTAGCCCGCTAGCCAGCCAGCTAGCTAGCCCGCTCGCCAGCCAGCCAGCTAGCCCGCTAGCCAGCTAGCTAGCCCGGGCTAGCTGGCTAGCTGGCTAGCGGGCTAGCTAGCTGGCTGGCTAGCTAGCTGGCTAGCTAGCTGGCTGGCTAGCTGGCTGGCTAGCTAGCGGGCTAGCTGGCTGGCAAGCGGGCTAGCTAGCCCGCTAGCCAGCCCGCTAGCTAGTCCCGCTAGCCAGCTAGCTAGCCCGCTTGCCAGCCAGCTAGCCCGCAAGCCAGCTAGCTAGCCCGCTAGCCAGCTAGCTAGCCAGCCAGCTAGCCAGCTAGCTAGCCCGCTAGCCAGCCAGCTAGCCCGCTAGCCAGCTAGCCAGCCAGCTAGCCAGCCAGCTAGCCCGCTAGCCAGCCAGCTAGCCCGCTAGCCAGCTAGCTAGCCAGCCAGCTAGCCAGCCCGCTAGCCAGCTAGCCAGCCAGCTAGCCAGCCAGCTAGCCCGCTAGCCAGCCGCTAGCCAGCCAGCTAGCCAGTCAGCTAGCCAGCTAGCCAGCCAGCTAGCCCGCTAGCCAGCCGCTAGCCAGCCAGCTAGCCAGTCAGCTAGCCCGCTAGCTAGCCAGCTAGCCCGCTAGCTAGTCCCGCTAGCCCGCTAGCTAGCCCGCTTGCCAGCCAGCTAGCCCGCTAGCCAGCTAGCTAGCCAGCTAGCTAGCCCGCTAGCCAGCCAGCTAGCCAGTCAGCTAGCCCGCTAGCTAGCCAGCTAGCTCGCTTGCCAGCCAGTTAGCCCGCTAGCTAGCCAGCTCGCTTGCCAGCCAGCTAGCCAGCCAGCTAGCCCGCTAGCCAGCCAGCTAGCCCGCTAGCCAGCTAGCTAGCTAGCCAGCCAGCTAGCCAGCCAGCTAGCCCGCTAGCCAGCCGCTAGCCAGCCAGCTAGCCCGCTAGCTAGCCAGCTAGCCCGCTAGCTAGTCCCGCTAGCCCGCTAGCTAGCCCGCTTGCCAGCCAGCTAGCCCGCTAGCCAGCTAGCTAGCCAGCTAGCTAGCCAGCTAGCTAGCCCGCTAGCCAGCTAGCCAGCCAGCCAGCTAGCCCGCTAGCCAGCTAGCTAGCCAGCTAGCCAGCTAGCTAGCCCGCTAGCTAGCCCGCTAGCCATCTAGCTAGCCCGCTAGCTAGCCCGCTAGCCAGCCCGCTAGCCCGCTAGCCAGCCCGCTAGCCAGCTAGCTAGCCCGCTAGCCAGCTAGCTAGCCCGCTAGCCAGCCAGCCAGCCAGCTAGCCCGCTAGCCAGCTAGCTAGCCAGCTAGCTAGCCCGCTAGCCAGCTAGCTAGCCCGCTAGCCAGCTAGCTAGCCCGCTTGCCAGCCAGCTAGCCCGCTAGCCAGCTAGCTAGCCCGCTTGCCAGCCAGCTAGCCCGCTAGCCAGCCAGCTAGCTAGCCCGCTAGCCAGCCCGCTAGCCCGCTAGCCAGCCCGCTAGCCAGCTAGCTAGCCCGCTAGCTAGTCCCGCTAGCCAGCTAGCTAGCCCGCTTGCCAGCCAGCTAGCCCGCTTGCCAGCCAGCTAGCCCGCTAGCCAGCTAGCTAGCCCGCTAGCCAGCTAGCTAGCCCGCTAGCCAGCTAGCTAGCCCGCTAGCCAGCCAGCTAGCCCGCTAGCTAGCCAGCTCGCTTGCCAGCCAGCTAGCCAGCCAGCTAGCCCGCTAGCCAGCCAGATAGCCAGCCAGCTAGCCCGCCAGCCAGCCAGCTAGCCCGCTAGCCAGCCAGATAGCCAGCCAGCTAGCCCGCCAGCCAGCCAGCTAGCCCGCTAGCCAGCTAGCTAGCCCGCTAGCCAGCTAGCTAGCCCGCTAGCCAGCTAGCTAGCCCGCTAGCCAGCTAGCTAGCCCGCTAGCCAGCTAGCTAGCCCGCTAGCCAGCTAGCTAGCCCGCTAGCCAGCTAGCTAGCCCGCTAGCCAGCTAGCTAGCCCGCTAGCCAGCCAGCTAGCCCGCTAGCCAGCTAGCTAGCCCGCTTGCCAGCCAGCTAGCCCGCTAGCCAGCCAGCTAGCTAGCCCGCTAGCCAGCCAGCTAGCCCGCTAGCCAGCTAGCTAGCCCGCTTGCCAGCCAGCTAGCCCGCTAGCCAGCCAGCCAGCTAGCCCGCTAGCCAGCCAGCTAGCTAGCCCGCTAGCCAGCCAGCTAGCTAGCCCGCTAGCCAGCCCGCTAGCCAGCTAGCTAGCCCGCTAGCTAGTCCCGCTAGCCAGCTAGCTAGCCCGCTAGCTAGCCCGCTAGCCAGCTAGCTAGCCCGCTTGCCAGCCAGCTAGCCCGCTAGCCAGCTAGCTAGCCCGCTAGCCAGCTAGCTAGCCCGCTAGCCAACTAGCTAGCCCGCTAGCCAGCTAGCCAGCCAGCTAGCTAGCTAGCTAGCCAGCTAGCTAGCCAGCCAGCCAGCTAGCTAGCCAGCTAGCTAGCCAGCCAGCTAGCTAGCCCGCTAGCCAGCTAGCCCGCTAGCCAGCTAGCCCGCTAGCCAGCTAGCCCGCTAGCCAGCTAGCTAGCCAGCCAGCTAGCCCGCTAGCTAGCCCGCTAGCCAGCCAGCTAGCCAGCCAGCTAGCCAGCCAGCTAGCCCGCTAGCTAGCCAGCTAGCCAGTCAGCTAGCCCGCTAGCTAGCCAGCTAGCTCGCTTGCCAGCCAGTTAGCCCGCTAGCTAGCCAGCTCGCTTGCCAGCCAGCTAGCCAGCCCGCTAGCCCGCTAGCCAGCCCGCTAGCCAGCTAGCTAGCCCGCTAGCTAGTCCCGCTAGCCAGCTAGCTAGCCCGCTAGCCAGCTAGCTAGCCCGCTTGCCAGCCAGCTAGCCCGCTTGCCAGCCAGCTAGCCCGCTAGCCAGCCCGCTAGCCCGCTAGCCAGCCCGCTAGCCAGCTAGCTAGCTAGCCAGCCAGCCAGCCAGCTAGCCCGCTAGCCAGCTAGCTAGCCAGCTAGCTAGCCCGCTAGCCAGCTAGCTAGCCCGCTAGCCAGCTAGCTAGCCCGCTAGCTAGCCCGCTAGCCATCTAGCTAGCCCGCTAGCTAGCCCGCTAGCCAGCCCGCTAGCCCGCTAGCCAGCCAGCCAGCCAGCTAGCCCGCTAGCCAGCTAGCTAGCCAGCTAGCTAGCCCGCTAGCCAGCTAGCTAGCCCGCTTGCCAGCCAGCTAGCCCGCTAGCCAGCTAGCTAGCCCGCTTGCCAGCCAGCTAGCCCGCTAGCCAGCCAGCTAGCTAGCCCGCTAGCCAGCCCGCTAGCCCGCTAGCCAGCCCGCTAGCCAGCTAGCTAGCCCGCTAGCTAGTCCCGCTAGCCAGCTAGCTAGCCCGCTAGCCAGCTAGCTAGCCCGCTTGCCAGCCAGCTAGCCCGCTTGCCAGCCAGCTAGCCCGCTAGCCAGCTAGCTAGCCCGCTAGCCAGCTAGCTAGCCCGCTAGCCAGCTAGCTAGCCCGCTAGCTAGCCCGCTAGCCAGCTAGCTAGCCAGCTAGCTAGCCCGCTTGCCAGCTAGCTATCCCGCTAGCCAGCTAGCTAGCCAGCTAGCTAGCTGGCCCGCTAGCCAGCTAGCTAGCCCGCTAGCCAGCTAGCTAGCCCGCTAGCCAGCTAGCTAGCCCGCTAGCTAGTCCCGCTAGCCAGCTAGCTAGCCCGCTAGCCAGCTAGCCAGCCAGCTAGCTAGCCAGCCAGCTAGCCCGCTAGCCAGCTAGCCAGCTAGCTAGCCCGCTAGCCAGCTAGCTAGCCCGCTAGCCAGCCAGCTAGCCCGCTAGCCAGCTAGCTAGCCCGCTTGCCAGCCAGCTAGCCCGCTAGCCAGCCAGCTAGCTAGCCCGCTAGCCAGCCCGCTAGCCAGCCAGCTAGCCCGCTAGCCAGCTAGCTAGCCCGCTTGCCAGCCAGCTAGCCCGCTAGCCAGCCAGCTAGCTAGCCCGCTAGCCAGCCCGCTAGCCAGCTAGCTAGCCCGCTAGCTAGTCCCGCTAGCCAGCTAGCTAGCCCGCTAGCTAGCCCGCTAGCCAGCTAGCTAGCCCGCTTGCCAGCCAGCTAGCCCGCTAGCCAGCTAGCTAGCCCGCTAGCCAGCTAGCTAGCCAGCCAGCTAGCTAGCCCGCTAGCCAGCTAGCTAGCCAGCCAGCTAGCTAGCCCGCTAGCCAGCTAGCCCGCTAGCCAGCTAGCCCGCTAGCCAGCTAGCCCGCTAGCCAGCTAGCTAGCCAGCCAGCTAGCCCGCTAGCTAGCCCGCTAGCCAGCCAGCTAGCCAGCCAGCTAGCCCGCTAGCTAGCCAGCTAGCCCGCTAGCGGGCTGGCTAGCGGGCTAGCTGGCTGGCTCGCTTGCCAGCCAGCTAGCCAGCAAGCCCGCTAACCAGCCAGCTAGCTAGCCCGCTAGCTAGCCCGCTAGCTAGCCCGCTAGCCAGCTAGCTAGCCAGCTAGCTAGCCCGCTTGCCAGCTAGCTATCCCGCTAGCCAGCTAGCTAGCCAGCTAGCTAGCTGGCCCGCTAGCCAGCTAGCTAGCCCGCTAGCCAGCTAGCCAGCTAGCTAGCCCGCTAGCTAGTCCCGCTAGCCAGCTAGCTAGCCCGCTAGCTAGCCCGCTAGCCAGCTAGCTAGCCCGCTTGCCAGCCAGCTAGCCCGCTAGCCAGCTAGCTAGCCCGCTAGCCAGCTAGCTAGCCAGCCAGCTAGCTAGCCCGCTAGCCAGCTAGCTAGCCAGCCAGCTAGCTAGCCCGCTAGCCAGCTAGCCCGCTAGCCAGCTAGCCCGCTAGCCAGCTAGCCCGCTAGCCAGCTAGCCCGCTAGCCAGCTAGCTAGCCAGCCAGCTAGCCCGCTAGCTAGCCCGCTAGCCAGCCAGCTAGCCAGCCAGCTAGCCCGCTAGCTAGCCAGCTAGCCCGCTAGCGGGCTGGCTAGCGGGCTAGCTGGCTGGCTCGCTTGCCAGCCAGCTAGCCAGCCAGCTAGCCAGCAAGCCCGCTAACCAGCCAGCTAGCCCGCTAGCCAGCTAGCTAGCCCGCTAGCTAGCCCGCTAGCTAGCCCGCTAGCCAGCTAGCTAGCCAGCTAGCTAGCCCGCTTGCCAGCTAGCTATCCCGCTAGCCAGCTAGCTAGCTGGCCCGCTAGCCAGCTAGCTAGCCCGCTAGCCAGCTAGCTAGCCCGCTAGCCAGCTAGCTAGCCCGCTAGCTAGTCCCGCTAGCCAGCTAGCTAGCCCGCTAGCCAGCTAGCCAGCCAGCTATCCCGCTAGCCAGCTAGCTAGCCAGCCAGCTAGCCCGCTAGCCAGCTAGCCAGCTAGCTAGCCCGCTAGCCAGCTAGCTAGCCCGCTAGCCAGCCAGCTAGCCCGCTAGCCAGCTAGCTAGCCCGCTTGCCAGCCAGCTAGCCCGCTAGCCAGCCAGCTAGCTAGCCCGCTAGCCAGCCCGCTAGCCAGCTAGCTAGCCCGCTAGCTAGTCCCGCTAGCCAGCTAGCTAGCCCGCTAGCTAGCCCGCTAGCCAGCTAGCTAGCCCGCTTGCCAGCCAGCTAGCCCGCTAGCCAGCTAGCTAGCCCGCTAGCCAGCTAGCTAGCCAGCCAGCTAGCTAGCCCGCTAGCCAGCTAGCTAGCCAGCCAGCTAGCTAGCCCGCTAGCCAGCTAGCCCGCTAGCCAGCTAGCCCGCTAGCCAGCTAGCTAGCCAGCCAGCTAGCCCGCTAGCTAGCCCGCTAGCCAGCCAGCTAGCCAGCCAGCTAGCCCGCTAGCTAGCCAGCTAGCCCGCTAGCGGGCTGGCTAGCGGGCTAGCTGGCTGGCTCGCTTGCCAGCCAGCTAGCCAGCCAGCTAGCCAGCAAGCCCGCTAACCAGCCAGCTAGCCCGCTAGCCAGCTAGCTAGCCCGCTAGCTAGCCCGCTAGCTAGCCCGCTAGCCAGCTAGCTAGCCAGCTAGCTAGCCCGCTTGCCAGCTAGCTATCCCGCTAGCCAGCTAGCTAGCCAGCTAGCTAGCTGGCCCGCTAGCCAGCTAGCTAGCCCGCTAGCCAGCTAGCTAGCCCGCTAGCCAGCTAGCTAGCCCGCTAGCTAGTCCCGCTAGCCAGCTAGCTAGCCCGCTAGCCAGCTAGCCAGCCAGCTAGCCCGCTAGCCAGCTAGCTAGCCAGCCAGCTAGCCCGCTAGCCAGCTAGCCAGCTAGCTAGCCCGCTAGCCAGCTAGCTAGCCCGCTAGCCAGCCAGCTAGCCCGCTAGCCAGCTAGCTAGCCCGCTTGCCAGCCAGCTAGCCCGCTAGCCAGCCAGCTAGCTAGCCCGCTAGCCAGCCCGCTAGCCAGCTAGCTAGCCCGCTAGCTAGTCCCGCTAGCCAGCTAGCTAGCCCGCTAGCTAGCCAGCTAGCCAGCTAGCTAGCCCGCTTGCCAGCCAGCTAGCCCGCTAGCCAGCTAGCTAGCCCGCTAGCCAGCTAGCTAGCCAGCCAGCTAGCTAGCCCGCTAGCCAGCTAGCTAGCCAGCCAGCTAGCTAGCCCGCTAGCCAGCTAGCCCGCTAGCCAGCTAGCTAGCCAGCCAGCTAGCCCGCTAGCTAGCCCGCTAGCCAGCCAGCTAGCCAGCCAGCTAGCCCGCTAGCTAGCCAGCTAGCCCGCTAGCGGGCTGGCTAGCCAGCTAGCCCGCTAGCCAGCTAGCCCGCTAGCCAGCTAGCCCGCTAGCCAGCTAGCCCGCTAGCCAGCTAGCCCGCTAGCCAGCTAGCCCGCTAGCCAGCTAGCCCGCTAGCCAGCTAGCCCGCTAGCCAGCTAGCTAGCCAGCCAGCTAGCCCGCTAGCTAGCCCGCTAGCCAGCCAGCTAGCCAGCCAGCTAGCCCGCTAGCTAGCCAGCTAGCCCGCTAGCGGGCTGGCTAGCGGGCTAGCTGGCTGGCTCGCTTGCCAGCCAGCTAGCCAGCCAGCTAGCCAGCAAGCCCGCTAACCAGCCAGCTAGCCCGCTAGCCAGCTAGCTAGCCCGCTAGCTAGCCCGCTAGCTAGCCCGCTAGCCAGCTAGCTAGCCAGCTAGCTAGCCCGCTTGCCAGCTAGCTATCCCGCTAGCCAGCTAGCTAGCCAGCTAGCTAGCTGGCCCGCTAGCCAGCTAGCTAGCCCGCTAGCCAGCTAGCTAGCCCGCTAGCCAGCTAGCTAGCCCGCTAGCCAGCTAGCTAGCCCGCTAGCTAGTCCCGCTAGCCAGCTAGCTAGCCCGCTAGCCAGCTAGCCAGCCAGCTAGCCCGCTAGCCAGCTAGCTAGCCAGCCAGCTAGCCCGCTAGCCAGCTAGCTAGCCCGCTAGCCAGCCCGCTAGCCAGCCCCCTAGCCAGCTAGCTAGCCCGCTAGCCAGCCCGCTAGCCAGCCCCCTAGCCAGCTAGCTAGCCCGCTAGCCAGCCAGCTAGCCCGCAAGCTAGCCCGCTAGCCAGCCAGCTAGCCAGCCCGCTAGCCAGCCAGCTAGCCAGTCAGCTAGCCAGCTAGCTAGCCCGCTAGCTAGCCAGCTAGCTAGCTAGCTAGCCCGCTAGCTAGCCAGCTAGCTAGCTAGCTAGTCCGCTAGCTAGCCCGCTAGCCAGCTAGCTAGCCCGCTAGCCAGCCCGCTAGCCAGCCCGCTAGCCAGCCAGCTAGCTAGCCCGCTAGCCAGCCCGCTAGCCAGCTAGCTAGCCAGCCAGCTAGCCCGCTAGCTAGTCCCGCTAGCCAGCTAGCTAGCCCGCTTGCCAGCCAGCTAGCCCGCTAGCCAGCTAGCTAGCCCGCTAGCCAGCTAGCTAGCCCGCTAGCCAGCTAGCTAGCCCGCTAGCCAGCTAGCTAGCCCGCTAGCCAGCTAGCTAGCCCGCTAGCCAGCCAGCTAGCCCGCTAGCTAGCCAGCTCGCTTGCCAGCCAGCTAGCCAGCCAGCTAGCCCGCTAGCCAGCCAGCTAGCCCGCTAGCCAGCCAGCTAGCCCGCTAGCCAGCCAGATAGCCAGCCAGCTAGCCCGCTAGCCAGCCAGCCAGCTAGCCCGCTAGCCAGCCAGCCAGCTAGCCCGCTAGCCAGCTAGCCAGCTCGCTTGCCAGCCAGCTAGCCCGCTAGCCAGCCAGCTAGCCCGCTAGCCAGCCAGATAGCCAGCCAGCTAAGCTAGCCCGCTAGCCAGCCAGCTAGCCCGCTAGCCAGCTAGCTAGCCCGCTAGCCAGCTAGCTAGCCCGCTAGCCAGCCAGCTAGCCCGCTAGCCAGCTAGCTAGCCCGCTTGCCAGCCCGCTAGCCAGCCAGCTAGCTAGCCCGCTAGCCAGCCAGCTAGCTAGCCCGCTAGCCAGCCAGCTAGCTAGCCCGCTAGCCAGCCCGCTAGCCAGCTAGCTAGCCCGCTAGCTAGTCCCGCTAGCCAGCTAGCTAGCCCGCTAGCTAGCCCCGCTAGCCAGCTAGCTAGCCCGCTAGCCAGCTAGCTAGCCCGCTTGCCAGCCAGCTAGCTAGCCCGCTAGCCAGCTAGCTAGCCCGCTAGCCAGCTAGCCAGCCAGCTAGCTAGCTAGCTGGCTGGCTGGCTGGCTGGCTAGCTAGCTGGCTAGCGGGCTAGCTGGCTGGCTAGCGGGCTGGCTAGCGGGCTAGCTGGCTGGCTAGCGGGCTGGCTAGCGGGCTAGCTGGCTGGCTAGCTGGCTGGCAAGCGAGCTGGCTAGCTAGCGGGCTAGCTAGCTGGCTAGCTGGCTGGCAAGCGGGCTAGCTAGCTGGCTAGCTAGCTGGCTAGCGGGCTAGCTGGCTGGCTAGCGGCCTAGCTGGCTGGCTAGCGGGCTAGCTGGCTGGCTAGCGGGCTAGCTGGCTGGCTAGCGGGCTAGCTGGCTGGCTAGCGGGCTAGCTGGCTGGCTAGCGGGCTAGCTGGCTGGCTAGCGGGCTAGCTGGCTGGCTAGCGGGCTAGCTGGCTGGCTAGCGGGCTAGCTAGCGGGCTGGCTAGCGGGCTAGCTAGCGGGCTGGCTAGCGGGCTAGCTAGCGGGCTAGCTGGTTGGCTAGCGGGCTAGCTGGTTGGCTAGCGGGCTAGCTGGTTGGCTAGCGGGCTAGCTGGCTGGCTAGCGGGCTAGCTGGTTGGCTAGCGGGCTAGCTGGCTGGCTAGCGGGCTAGCTGGCTGGCTAGCGGGCTAGCTGGCTGGCTAGCGGGCTAGCTGGCTGGCTAGCGGGCTAGCTGGCTGGCTAGCGGGCTAGCTGGCTGGCTAGCGGGCTAGCTTTCTGGCTAGCGGGCTAGCTTTCTGGCTAGCTAGCTAGCTGGCTAGCGGGCTAGCTTGCTAGCGGGCTAGCTTGCTGGCTAGCTAGCTAGCGGGATGGCTAGCTGGTTGCGGGCTAGCTGGCTAGCGGGCTAGCTAGCTGGTTGCGGGCTAGCTAGCTGGCTAGCGGGCTAGCAAGCTGGCTAGCGGGCTAGCAAGCTGACTAGCGGGCTAGCTAGCCAGCTAGCTAGCCCGCTAGCCATCTAGCTAGCTGGCTAGCTAGCGGGCTAGCTAGCTGGCTAGCGGGCTAGCTAGATGGCTAGCGGGCTAGCTTGTTGGCTAGCGGGCTAGCTAGATGGCTAGCGGGCTAGCTTGTTGGCTAGCGGGCTAGCTGGCTGGCTGGCTGGCTAGCGGGCTAGCTGGTTGGCTAGCGGGCTAGCTGGCTGGCTAGCGGGCTAGCTGGCTGGCTAGCGGCCTAGCTGGCTGGCTAGCGGCCTAGCTGGCTAGCTAGCGGGCTAGCTAGCTGGCTAGCGGGCTAGCTAGCTAGCTGGCTGGCGGGCTAGCTAGCTGGATAGCTGGCTAGCTAGCTAGCTAGCGGGCTAGCTAGCTGGCTAGCGGGCTAGCTAGCTAGCTGGCTAGCTAGCTAGCTAGCGGGCTAGCTGGCTAGCTAGCTGGCTAGCTGGCTAGCTAGCTGGCTAGCGGGCTAGCTGGCTGGCTAGCTAGCGGGCTAGCTAGCTGGCTAGCGGGCTAGCTAGCTAGCTGGCTAGCGGGCTAGCTAGCTAGCTGGCTAGCGGGCTAGCTAGCTGGCTAGCGGGCTAGCTGGCTGGCTAGCTAGCGGGCTAGCTAGCTGGCTGGCTAGCTAGCGGGCTAGCTAGCTGGCCCGCTAGTCAGCTTGCTAGCCCGCTAGCCAGCTTGCTAGCCCGCTAGCCAGCTAGCTAGCCCGCAACCAGCTAGCTAGCCAGCTAGCCCGCTAGCCAGCCAGCTAGCCAACCAGCTAGCCAGACAGCTAGCCCGCTAGCCAGCCAGCTAGCCCGCTAGCCAACCAGCTAGCCCGCTAGCCAGCCAGCCAGCTAGCTAGCTAGCTGGCTGGCTGGCTGGCTGGCTAGCGGGCTAGCTAGCTGGCTAGCGGGCTAGCTTGTTGGCTAGCGGGCTAGCTTGTTGGCTAGCGGGCTAGCTAGCGGGCTGGCTAGCGGGCTAGCTAGCTGGCTAGCGGGCTAGCTAGATGGCTAGCGGGCTAGCTAGATGGCTAGCGGGCTAGCTAGCTGGCTAGCGGGCTAGCTAGCTGGCTAGCGGGCTAGCTTGTTGGCTAGCGGGCTAGCTTGTTGGCTAGCGGGCTAGCTGGCTGGCTGGCTGGCTGGCTAGCGGGCTAGCTGGTTGGCTAGCGGGCTAGCTGGCTGGCTAGCGGGCTAGCTGGCTGGCTGGCTGGCTAGCGGGCTAGCTGGCTGGCTGGCTGGCTAGCGGGCTAGCTGGCTGGCTAGCGGGCTGGCTGGCTAGCGGGCTGGCTGGCTAGCGGGCTAGCTGGCTGGCTAGCGGGCTAGCTGGCTGGCTAGCGGGCTAGCTGGCTGGCTAGCGGGCTAGCTGGCTGGCTAGCGGGCTAGCTAGCGGGCTGGCTAGCGGGCTAGCTAGCGGGCTAGCTGGTTGGCTAGCGGGCTAGCTGGTTGGCTAGCGGGCTAGCTGGCTGGCTAGCGGGCTAGCTGGTTGGCTAGCGGGCTAGCTGGCTAGCTGGTTGGCTAGCTAGCGGGCTAGCTGGTTGGCTAGCGGGCTAGCTGGTTGGCTAGCGGGCTAGCTGGCTGGCTAGCGGGCTAGCTGGTTGGCTAGCGGGCTAGCTGGTTGGCTAGCGGGCTAGCTGGTTGGCTAGCGGGCTAGCTGGTTGGCTAGCGGGCTAGCTGGTTGGCTAGCGGGCTAGCTGGTTGGCTAGCGGGCTAGCTGGTTGGCTAGCGGGCTAGCTGGTTGGCTAGCGGGCTAGCTGGTTGGCTAGCGGGCTAGCGGGCTAGCTGGCTGGCTAGCGGGCTAGCTGGTTGGCTAGCGGGCTAGCTGGCTGGCTAGCGGGCTAGCTGGCTGGCTAGCGGGCTAGCTGGTTGGCTAGCGGGCTAGCTGGTTGGCTAGCGGGCTAGCTAGCGGGCTAGCTGGTTGGCTAGCGGGCTAGCTGGCTGGCTAGCGGGCTAGCTGGTTGGCTAGCGGGCTAGCTGGTTAGCGGGCTAGATAGCTGGCTAGCTGGCTGGCTAGCGGGCTAGCTAGCTGGCTAGCGGGCTGGCTAGCGGGCTAGCTAGCTGGCTA
Source organism: Eustalomyia histrio (assembly GCA_949748255.1). Taxonomy (NCBI): domain Eukaryota; kingdom Metazoa; phylum Arthropoda; class Insecta; order Diptera; family Anthomyiidae; genus Eustalomyia; species Eustalomyia histrio. Next base: position 154,584,114 of record OX456524.1, on the reverse strand, counting down.
GCGGGCTAGCTAGCGGTCTAGCTAGCTGGCTAGCGGGCTAGCTAGCTGGCTAGCTAGCTGGCTAGCTAGCTAGCTGGCTGGCTAGCGGGCTAGCAAGCTAGCTGGCTGGCTAGCTAGCGGGCTGGCTAGCTAGCTGGCTGGCTAGCTAGCTGGCTAGCGGGCTAGCTAGCTGGCTAGCGGGCTAGCTGGCTGGCTAGCGGGCTGGCTAGATGGCTAGCGGGCTAGCTAGCTGACTAGCGGGCTAGCTAGATGGCTAGCGGGCTAGCTAGCTGGCTAGCGGGCTAGCTAGCTGGCTAGCGGGCTAGCTAGCGGGCTAGCTGGTTGGCTAGCGGGCTAGCTGGTTGGCTAGCGGGCTAGCTGGTTGGCTAGCGGGCTAGCTGGCTGGCTAGCGGGCTAGCTGGTTGGCTAGCGGGCTAGCTGGCTAGCTGGTTGGCTAGCTGGCGGGCTAGCTGGTTGGCTAGCGGGCTAGCTGGTTGGCTAGCGGGCTAGCTGGCTGGCTAGCGGGCTAGCTGGCTGGCTAGCGGGCTAGCTGGCTGGCTAGCGGGCTAGCTGGCTGGCTAGCGGGCTAGCTGGCTGGCTAGCGGGCTAGCTAGCGGGCTAGCTGGTTGGCTAGCGGGCTAGCTGGTTGGCTAGCGGGCTAGCTGGTTGGCTAGCGGGCTAGCTGGTTGGCTAGCGGGCTAGCTGGTTGGCTAGCGGGCTAGCGGGCTAGCTGGCTGGCTAGCGGGCTAGCTGGTTGGCTAGCGGGCTAGCTGGCTGGCTAGCGGGCTAGCTGGCTGGCTAGCGGGCTAGCTGGTTGGCTAGCGGGCTAGCTAGCGGGCTAGCTGGTTGGCTAGCGGGCTAGCTGGCTGGCTAGCGGGCTAGCTGGTTGGCTAGCGGGCTAGCTGGTTAGCGGGCTAGATAGCTGGCTAGCTGGCTGGCTAGCGGGCTAGCTAGCTGGCTAGCGGGCTAGCTAGATGGCTAGCGGGCTAGCTAGATGGCTAGCGGGCTAGCTAGCTGGCTAGCGGGCTAGCTAGCTGGCTAGCGGGCTAGCTAGCTGGCTAGCGGGCTAGCTAGCGGGCTAGCTTGTTGGCTAGCGGGCTAGCTGGCTGGCTGGCTGGCTGGCTGGCTAGCGGGCTAGCTGGTTGGCTAGCGGGCTAGCTGGCTGGCTAGCGGGCTAGCTGGCTGGCTAGCGGGCTGGCTAGCTAGCTGGCTAGCGGGCTAGCTAGCTGGCTAGCGGGCTAGCTAGATGGCTAGCGGGCTAGCTAGATGGCTAGCGGGCTAGCTAGCTGGCTAGCGGGCTAGCTAGCTGGCTAGCGGGCTAGCTAGCTGGCTAGCGGGCTAGCTTGTTGGCTAGCGGGCTAGCTGGCTGGCTGGCTGGCTGGCTAGCGGCCTAGCTGGTTGGCTAGCGGGCTAGCTGGCTGGCTAGCGGGCTGGCTGGCTAGCGGGCTGGCTGGCTAGCGGTCTAGCTGGCTGGCTAGCGGCCTAGCTGGCTGGCTAGCGGCCTAGCTGGCTGGCTAGCGGCCTAGCTGGCTGGCTAGCGGCCTAGCTGGCTGGCTAGCGGGCTAGCTGGCTGGCTAGCGGGCTAGCTGGCTGGCTAGCGGGCTAGCTGGCTGGCTAGCGGGCTAGCTGGCTGGCTAGCGGGCTAGCTGGCTGGCTAGCGGGCTGGCTAGCGGGCTAGCTAGCGGGCTAGCTGGTTGGCTAGCGGGCTAGCTGGTTGGCTAGCGGGCTAGCTGGTTGGCTAGCGGGCTAGCTGGCTGGCTAGCGGGCTAGCTGGTTGGCTAGCGGGCTAGCTGGCTGGCTAGCGGGCTAGCTGGTTGGCTAGCTAGCGGGCTAGCTGGTTGGCTAGCTAGCGGGCTAGCTGGTTGGCTAGCGGGCTAGCTGGTTGGCTAGCGGGCTCCTTAAATGTGGACGTAGTGATAGCGCGCTATCATCTAGTGGCCCTACGATAACTCTCCCAACTCCACCCCGGAACCGCGTCAGCATTTCATCAGGACGGGGGGTTTTATTTCCGCAATGTTCCTACGTCCTCCTTTCTTCCCCTAAGCAAGGAGGTTCGGAACCACAGAGCATCTCTCCTTCAAAATCCTGTTGATATAGTCCTCACATAACTTCCATGCACTTGAAGATTGCAGCATCACGTTAACCATATTACCGCGAGTCAAGGTCAAACCAAGCACATTATTCAAGGTTCGTCTCTCCCCCGACCACTTTCCACACTCGAAGAGTATATGTTCCGCATCCTCTTCCAGCGCTCCGCATGAGTCACAGCTGCTCGTCTGCTTTATCCTAAATCTATGTAGGTATTTATTAAAACTACCATGGTTCGTCATGGCCTGAGTCAAGAAATAGCCCATGCTCCCATGCTTTCTCTCCATCCAGGCCCTTATGTTTGGGATAAGGCTGTATGTCCATCTTCCTTTCTCGTCCTGATTCCATCTTTCCTGCCATTTGGCCAGTGTATTTCTCCTGGCATTTTCCCTTATCTCGTTGATTTTCCTCGTTCGCTCCAGAGGATTCGTGTTGACCCAATCTATCCGCCCAGTCTGGGTGTATATTTCATCCCTTTCGAGTATTAATAAGTCTATCGGTGGTAGACCCGCAAGCACTAAAGCCGCACTTGTGGATACCGTACGGTACGCTGAGGTGATACGGAGGGCACTAACTCTCTGCGGTCTCTGTAATTCCCTTATGTTGTACTTCCAACTCAGTGCCCTGCTAAAGGTCGGGGCAGCATAAAGGAGTTGGGAGTGTACTACGCTGTTTATAAGTTTCCTTATCTGCGGCTTCGGGCCACCACAGTTAGGCATTATCCTGGCCAGTAATGTCGCCGTTCTCAAGGCCTTGTCACGAATGTTAAGTACGTGCTGCTTAAAGCGAAGATTATCATCCAATTGTACACCCAGGTAACTCAAGCTCCGTTTAAAGGGTATCCCACTACCCTGCAGTCGTATCCTTGGGACTTCAAAAACCCTACGATCCGTCACCAAAATTGCCTCCGTCTTTGGCACTGCAAGTTCCAGGCCGTTTCTCCTCAGCCATCTGTTACAACGACACAAGCTATCATTAACAATTATCCCAATCAATTCGGCACTTCGCCCGTTCACGACAAGAGCAATATCATCCGCATAGCCCACCAGTTTCGCGCCCGGTTGTAGGTCCAGATTCAAGAGACCATCGTACATCACGTTCCAAAGGAAAGGTCCCAAGACTGAGCCCTGAGGCACCCCCGCTGTTATCCGGTATCTCTCCATACAGTTCTTGGTCTCATACAAAAGGATCCTATTGTTGAGATAATCTGCCACTATGTTGTAGAGATAATCGTCTACACCCCTGCTCCTGAAAGCCTGTAATATCACTCTCCACTTCGCCGTGTTAAACGCGTTTTTCACATCCAATGTTATTATTGCGCAGTATTCTCCCGTTGTTTTGGCACGTATCGCACTTTTGCAAACCTCGGCTATGGCATCTACGGTACTCCTTCCCCTGCGAAAACCATATTGCCTGGCGGATAGGCCCCCAAGGTTTTCAATGCGTTCCTCCAACCGTTTTAACATCACGCACTCCAATAGTTTTCCTATTGAGTCCAGCATGCAGAGTGGTCTGTAAGTGCTAGGCTCATCTAGTGGTTTATTCCCTTTCCGCAACAAAACTAACCTCTGTATCTTCCATTTAGTAGGAAAGATCCCGTTCACTAGACATGAGTCAAAAACTCCGAGTAAAAGTTCCGGCCATATGCCACATACCATCTTTATGACCTCGTTCGGTATGCCGTCTGGTCCTGGGCCCTTTCCCATGCTCAATTTGCCGCATGCTTGTCTGATTTCATCCACGTTCAAAGGGATGTATTCGTCGACCTCTAACTTTGGTGCACTAGTCAGCCCATCCTCATCAAAAGGAAAAAGCGTCTCCACTATAGTTCTCGCCCACTCTGGTTCCTTAATGCCAGGTATAGGTCTAATCACGCCCAGCTTCTTCATTGCAATCCTGTACGGTTTGCCCCATGGATCCATATCTATTTCATTACATAGCTCCGTCCAGCACCTTCTCTTACTGTCCTTTATGGCCGCCCTTAGGGTCTTGCGCGCCGCCCTGTATTCCCGCATTAGGACCAGGTTATCATGATTACGTGTCGACGCCCTACGTGCTGCAAGGCATTTTGCCCTCAGCTCACGTATCTCGTCACTCCACCAGTAAACTGGGCGCTTGCCACCATATTTCCGAACCCTTGGCATTGCGACATTACAAGCCTTTGTAAGTGTCCTGGTCAGAGACTCTGCGGCATCTTCCACATCCAATATCTCGGACCGGTTGGCCACGTTTCTCTCCTTAGCACGTGTGATATACTCGGACAATTTTCCAACATCCAGCTTCCTGACATTCCATCTTGGGAGGTCCACATCCCGCTGATACGTATTAGAATGGTCATCTATATTAAACGAAACGTACTGGTGGTCACTCAAGGTAAGATCCTCCAGCACCATCCAATCCATGCTCCCGCTGTAGAGGTTCGTTGTCCCAAAAGTAATGTCGATAACACTTCCACCCGTTCCCCTCCGAAAGGTGAGTTTATCTCCGGCATTAAATACCGTGAGCCCAAGACCAGCAATCATATCACCCACCGCACTACCCCTATTATCAAGGGTCCTGGAGCCCCATTCAGGGGATTTGGCATTGAAATCACCTCCAATGACCACCTTATATTCCGAAGACCTGATGGAAACATCAAGTACACTGAGAGCCTCTGCAAATAGATCATAATCCATATTCGGTGAGTAGTAGCAACTATATACCCTAATATTGCCCACTGTTGCATATACAAAGCCAGCGTTGCATTCGTTAACCTCGCTAACTATAAAACTCCTGTTCCTTATCATGATGGCCGCGCGATGATTCGTGTCCTCGTACCAAACCTGAGATGGTAGGTTTCCATACGGTTCGCTAATCAACAGTATGTCCGTATTATCCTCTGTCGCCTTCTGTATCATCAGGTCTTGTGCTTCCCTTCCTCGTCCGAGATTTATCTGCAGGAATCTCATAATCATTCCGCGGAATCTCATAATCATTTAGCGGGCTAGCTGGCTGGCTAGCGGGCTAGCTGGCTGGCTAGCGGGCTAGCTGGCTGGCTAGCGGGCTAGCTGGCTGGCTAGCGGGCTAGCTGGCTGGCTAGCGGGCTAGCTAGCGGGCTAGCTGGTTGGCTAGCGGGCTAGCTGGTTGGCTAGCGGGCTAGCTGGTTGGCTAGCGGGCTAGCTGGTTGGCTAGCGGGCTAGCGGGCTAGCTGGCTGGCTAGCGGGCTAGCTGGTTGGCTAGCGGGCTAGCTGGCTGGCTAGCGGGCTAGCTGGTTGGCTAGCGGGCTAGCTGGCTGGCTAGCGGGCTAGCTGGTTGGCTAGCGGGCTAGCTGGCTGGCTAGCGGGCTAGCTGGTTGGCTAGCGGGCTAGCTGGTTGGCTAGCGGGCTAGCTAGCGGGCTAGCTGGTTGGCTAGCGGGCTAGCTGGCTGGCTAGCGGGCTAGCTGGTTGGCTAGCGGGCTAGCTGGTTAGCGGGCTAGATAGCTGGCTAGCTGGCTGGCTAGCGGGCTAGCTAGCTGGCTAGCGGGCTGGCTAGCGGGCTAGCTAGCTGGCTAGCGGGCTAGCTAGCGGTCTAGCTAGCTGGCTAGCGGGCTAGCTAGCTGGCTAGCGGGCTAGCTAGCTGGCTAGCTAGCTGGCTGGCTGGCTAGCGGGCTAGCAAGCTAGCTGGCTGGCTAGCTAGCTGGCTGGCTAGCTAGCGGGCTGGCTAGCTAGCTGGCTGGCTAGCTAGCTGGCTAGCGGGCTAGCTAGCTGGCTAGCGGGCTAGCTGGCTGGCTAGCGGGCTGGCTAGCTAGCTGGCTAGCGGGCTAGCTAGCTGGCTAGCGGGCTAGCTAGATGGCTAGCGGGCTAGCTAGATGGCTAGCGGGCTAGCTAGCTGGCTAGCGGGCTAGCTAGCTGGCTAGCGGGCTAGCTAGCTGGCTAGCGGGCTAGCTTGTTGGCTAGCGGGCTAGCTGGCTGGCTGGCTGGCTGGCTGGCTAGCGGGCTAGCTGGTTGGCTAGCGGGCTAGCTGGCTGGCTAGCGGGCTAGCTGGCTGGCTAGCGCGCTGGCTGGCTAGCGGGCTGGCTGGCTAGCGGGCTGGCTGGCTAGCGGTCTAGCTGGCTGGCTAGCGGCCTAGCTGGCTGGCTAGCGGCCTAGCTGGCTGGCTAGCGGCCTAGCTGGCTGGCTAGCGGCCTAGCTGGCTGGCTAGCGGGCTAGCTGGCTGGCTAGCGGGCTAGCTGGCTGGCTAGCGGGCTAGCTGGCTGGCTAGCGGGCTAGCTGGCTGGCTAGCGGGCTGGCTAGCGGGCTAGCTAGCGGGCTAGCTAGCGGGCTAGCTGGTTGGCTAGCGGGCTAGCTGGTTGGCTAGCGGGCTAGCTGGCTGGCTAGCGGGCTAGCTGGTTGGCTAGCGGGCTAGCTGGCTGGCTAGCGGGCTAGCTGGTTGGCTAGCTAGCGGGCTAGCTGGTTGGCTAGCGGGCTAGCTGGTTGGCTAGCGGGCTCCTTAAATGTGGACGTAGTGATAGCGCGCTATCATCTAGTGGCCCTACGATAACTCTCCCAACTCCACCCCGGAACCGCGTCAGCATTTCATCAGGACGGGGGGTTTTATTTCCGCAATGTTCCTACGTCCTCCTTTCTTCCCCTAAGCAAGGAGGTTCGGAACCACAGAGCATCTCTCCTTCAAAATCCTGTTGATATAGTCCTCACATAACTTCCATGCACTTGAAGATTGCAGCATCACGTTAACCATATTACCGCGAGTCAAGGTCAAACCAAGCACATTATTCAAGGTTCGTCTCTCCCCCGACCACTTTCCACACTCGAAGAGTATATGTTCCGCATCCTCTTCCAGCGCTCCGCATGAGTCACAGCTGCTCGTCTGCTTTATCCTAAATCTATGTAGGTATTTATTAAAACTACCATGGTTCGTCATGGCCTGAGTCAAGAAATAGCCCATGCTCCCATGCTTTCTCTCCATCCAGGCCCTTATGTTTGGGATAAGGCTGTATGTCCATCTTCCTTTCTCGTCCTGATTCCATCTTTCCTGCCATTTGGCCAGTGTATTTCTCCTGGCATTTTCCCTTATCTCGTTGATTTTCCTCGTTCGCTCCAGAGGATTCGTGTTGACCCAATCTATCCGCCCAGTCTGGGTGTATATTTCATCCCTTTCGAGTATTAATAAGTCTATCGGTGGTAGACCCGCAAGCACTAAAGCCGCACTTGTGGATACCGTACGGTACGCTGAGGTGATACGGAGGGCACTAACTCTCTGCGGTCTCTGTAATTCCCTTATGTTGTACTTCCAACTCAGTGCCCTGCTAAAGGTCGGGGCAGCATAAAGGAGTTGGGAGTGTACTACGCTGTTTATAAGTTTCCTTATCTGCGGCTTCGGGCCACCACAGTTAGGCATTATCCTGGCCAGTAATGTCGCCGTTCTCAAGGCCTTGTCACGAATGTTAAGTACGTGCTGCTTAAAGCGAAGATTATCATCCAATTGTACACCCAGGTAACTCAAGCTCCGTTTAAAGGGTATCCCACTACCCTGCAGTCGTATCCTTGGGACTTCAAAAACCCTACGATCCGTCACCAAAATTGCCTCCGTCTTTGGCACTGCAAGTTCCAGGCCGTTTCTCCTCAGCCATCTGTTACAACGACACAAGCTATCATTAACAATTATCCCAATCAATTCGGCACTTCGCCCGTTCACGACAAGAGCAATATCATCCGCATAGCCCACCAGTTTCGCGCCCGGTTGTAGGTCCAGATTCAAGAGACCATCGTACATCACGTTCCAAAGGAAAGGTCCCAAGACTGAGCCCTGAGGCACCCCCGCTGTTATCCGGTATCTCTCCATACAGTTCTTGGTCTCATACAAAAGGATCCTATTGTTGAGATAATCTGCCACTATGTTGTAGAGATAATCGTCTACACCCCTGCTCCTGAAAGCCTGTAATATCACTCTCCACTTCGCCGTGTTAAACGCGTTTTTCACATCCAATGTTATTATTGCGCAGTATTCTCCCGTTGTTTTGGCACGTATCGCACTTTTGCAAACCTCGGCTATGGCATCTACGGTACTCCTTCCCCTGCGAAAACCATATTGCCTGGCGGATAGGCCCCCAAGGTTTTCAATGCGTTCCTCCAACCGTTTTAACATCACGCACTCCAATAGTTTTCCTATTGAGTCCAGCATGCAGAGTGGTCTGTAAGTGCTAGGCTCATCTAGTGGTTTATTCCCTTTCCGCAACAAAACTAACCTCTGTATCTTCCATTTAGTAGGAAAGATCCCGTTCACTAGACATGAGTCAAAAACTCCGAGTAAAAGTTCCGGCCATATGCCACATACCATCTTTATGACCTCGTTCGGTATGCCGTCTGGTCCTGGGCCCTTTCCCATGCTCAATTTGCCGCATGCTTGTCTGATTTCATCCACGTTCAAAGGGATGTATTCGTCGACCTCTAACTTTGGTGCACTAGTCAGCCCATCCTCATCAAAAGGAAAAAGCGTCTCCACTATAGTTCTCGCCCACTCTGGTTCCTTAATGCCAGGTATAGGTCTAATCACGCCCAGCTTCTTCATTGCAATCCTGTACGGTTTGCCCCATGGATCCATATCTATTTCATTACATAGCTCCGTCCAGCACCTTCTCTTACTGTCCTTTATGGCCGCCCTTAGGGTCTTGCGCGCCGCCCTGTATTCCCGCATTAGGACCAGGTTATCATGATTACGTGTCGACGCCCTACGTGCTGCAAGGCATTTTGCCCTCAGCTCACGTATCTCGTCACTCCACCAGTAAACTGGGCGCTTGCCACCATATTTCCGAACCCTTGGCATTGCGACATTACAAGCCTTTGTAAGTGTCCTGGTCAGAGACTCTGCGGCATCTTCCACATCCAATATCTCGGACCGGTTGGCCACGTTTCTCTCCTTAGCACGTGTGATATACTCGGACAATTTTCCAACATCCAGCTTCCTGACATTCCATCTTGGGAGGTCCACATCCCGCTGATACGTATTAGAATGGTCATCTATATTAAACGAAACGTACTGGTGGTCACTCAAGGTAAGATCCTCCAGCACCATCCAATCCATGCTCCCGCTGTAGAGGTTCGTTGTCCCAAAAGTAATGTCGATAACACTTCCACCCGTTCCCCTCCGAAAGGTGAGTTTATCTCCGGCATTAAATACCGTGAGCCCAAGACCAGCAATCATATCACCCACCGCACTACCCCTATTATCAAGGGTCCTGGAGCCCCATTCAGGGGATTTGGCATTGAAATCACCTCCAATGACCACCTTATATTCCGAAGACCTGATGGAAACATCAAGTACACTGAGAGCCTCTGCAAATAGATCATAATCCATATTCGGTGAGTAGTAGCAACTATATACCCTAATATTGCCCACTGTTGCATATACAAAGCCAGCGTTGCATTCGTTAACCTCGCTAACTATAAAACTCCTGTTCCTTATCATGATGGCCGCGCGATGATTCGTGTCCTCGTACCAAACCTGAGATGGTAGGTTTCCATACGGTTCGCTAATCAACAGTATGTCCGTATTATCCTCTGTCGCCTTCTGTATCATCAGGTCTTGTGCTTCCCTTCCTCGTCCGAGATTTATCTGCAGGAATCTCATAATCATTCCGCTGCATTATTTCCCCTATTGCTTACGCACGCAGCACTACCAATATAATGACGAACATCCACCAAGCCACTATCTTGGCATAATACACATCTCGTCTCCTCTCTACATTCCTTTGACCTGTGTCCCGGGTTACAGCATTTCCTGCACAGATCACCTCTATCCGTGCCCCTACTAGCGGGCTAGCTGGCTGGCTAGCGGGCTAGCTGGCTGGCTAGCGGGCTAGCTGGCTGGCTAGCGGGCTAGCTGGCTGGCTAGCGGGCTAGCTGGCTGGCTAGCGGGCTAGCTGGCTGGCTAGCGGGCTAGCTTTCTGGCTAGCGGGCTAGCTTTCTGGCTAGCTAGCTAGCTGGCTAGCGGGCTAGCTAGCTGGTTGCGGGCTAGCTAGCTGGCTAGCGGGCTAGCAAGCTGAATAGCGGGCTAGCTAGCCCGCTAGCTAGCCCGCCAGCTAGCTAGCTGGCTAGCTAGCGGGCTAGCTAGCGGGCTAGCTAGCTGGCTAGCGGGCTAGCTTGTTGGCTAGCGGGCTAGCTTGTTGGCTAGCGGGCTAGCTGGCTGGCTGGCTGGCTAGCGGGCTAGCTGGTTGGCTAGCGGGCTAGCTGCCTGGCTAGCGGGCTAGCTGGCTGGCTAGCGGGCTGGCTGGCTAGCGGGCTAGCTGGCTGGCTAGCGGCCTAGCTGGCTGGCTAGCGGCCTAGCTGGCTGGCTAGCGGGCTAGCTGGCTGGCTAGCGGGCTAGCTGGCTGGCTAGCGGGCTAGCTGGCTGGCTAGCGGGCTAGCTGGCTGGCTAGCGGGCTAGCTGGCTGGCTAGCGGGCTAGCTAGCGGGCTGGCTAGCGGGCTAGCTAGCGGGCTGGCTAGCGGGCTAGCTAGCGGGCTGGCTAGCGGGCTAGCTAGCGGGCTGGCTAGCGGGCTAGCTAGCGGGCTGGCTAGCGGGCTAGCTAGCGGGCTAGCTGGTTGGCTAGCTGGTTGGCTAGCGGGCTAGCTGGTTGGCTAGCGGGCTAGCTGGTTGGCTAGCGGGCTAGCTGGTTGGCTAGCGGGCTAGCTGGTTGGCTAGCGGGCTAGCTGGCTGGCTAGCGGGCTAGCTGGTTGGCTAGCGGGCTAGCTGGCGGGCTAGCTGGCGGGCTAGCTGGCTGGCTAGCGGGCTAGCTGGTTGGCTAGCGGACTAGCTGGTTGGCTAGCGGGCTAGCTGGTTGGCTAGCGGGCTAGCTAGCGGGCTAGCTGGTTGGCTAGCGGGCTAGCTGGCTGGCTAGCGGGCTAGCTGGTTGGCTAGCGAGCTAGCTGGTTAGCGGGCTAGATAGCTGGCTAGCTGGCTGGCTAGCGGGCTAGCTAGCTGGCTAGCTAGCGGGCTGGCTAGCTAGCTGGCTGGCTAGCGGGCTGGCTAGCTAGCGGGCTGGCTAGCTAGCTGGCTGGCCAGCTAGCTGGCTGGCTAGCTAGCTGGCTAGCGGGCTAGCTGGCTGGCTAGCGGGCTGGCTGGCTAGCGGGCTACCTGGCTGGCTAGCGGGCTAGCTGGCTGGCTAGCGGGCTAGCTGGCTGGCTAGCGGGCTAGCTAGCTGGCTAGCGGGCTAGCTAGCTAGCTGGCTAGCTAGCTAGCTGGCTGGCTAGCGGGCTAGCAAGCTAGCTGGCTGGCTAGCGGGCTGGCTAGCTAGCGGGCTGGCTAGCTAGCTGGCTGGCCAGCTAGCTGGCTGGCTAGCTAGCTGGCTAGCGGGCTAGCTAGCGGGCTGGCTAGCTAGCTGGCTAGCGGGCTAGCTGGCTGGCTAGCGGGCTAGCTAGCTAGCTGGCTAGCGGGCTAGCTGGCTGGCTAGCGGGCTAGCTGGTTGGCTAGCGGGCTAGCTGGTTGGCTAGCGGGCTAGCGAGCTAGCTGCTTAGCGGGCTAGATAGCTGGCTAGCTGGCTGGCTAGCGGCCTAGCTAGCTGGCTAGCGGCCTAGCTAGCTGGCTAGCGGCCTAGCTAGCTGGCTAGCTGGCTGGCTGGCTAGCGGGCTGGCTAGCGGGCTAGCTAGATGGCTAGCGGGCTAGCTGGCTGGCTAGCGGGCTAGCTGGTTGGCTAGCGGGCTAGCTGGTTGGCTAGCGGGCTAGCTGGCTGGCTAGCGGGCTAGCTGGCTGGCTAGCGGGCTGGCTGGCTAGCGGGCTACCTGGCTGGCTAGCGGGCTAGCTGGCTGGCTAGCGGGCTAGCTGGCTGGCTAGCGGGCTAGGTGGCTGGCTAGCGGGCTAGCTGGCTGGCTAGCGGGCTAGCTGGCTGGCTAGCGGGCTAGCTAGCGGGCTGGCTAGCGGGCTAGCTAGCGGGCTAGCGGGCTAGCTGGTTGGCTAGCGGGCTGGCTAGCGGGCTAGCTGGCTGGCTAGCGGGCTAGCTGGTTGGCTAGCGGGCTAGCTGGTTGGCTAGCGGGCTAGCTGGCTGGCTAGCGGGCTAGCTGGCTGGCTAGCGGGCTAGCTGGCTGGCTAGCGGGCTAGCTGGTTGGCTAGCGGGCTAGCTGGCTGGCAAGCGGGCTAGCTAGCTGGCTAGAAGGCTGGCTAGCTGGCTAGCGGGACTAGCTAGCGGGCTAGCTAGCCGGCTGGCTAGCTGGCTAGCTAGCTGGCTGGCTAGCTAGCTAGCGGGCTAGCTAGCTGGCTAGCGGGCTAGCTAGCTGGCTAGCGGGCTAGCTAGCTGGCTAGCGGGCTAGCTAGCTAGCTGGCTAGCGGGCTAGCTGGCTGGCTAGCGGGCTAGCTAGCGGGCTAGCTAGCTGGCTAGCGGGCTAGCTGGCTGGCTAGCTAGCTGGCTAGCTGGCTGGCTAGCTGGCTAGCGGGACTAGCTAGCGGGCTAGCTAGCTGGCTAGCGGGCTAGCTGGCTGGCTAGCGGGCTAGCTAGCTGGCTAGCGGGCTAGCTGGCTGGCTAGCTGGCTAGCGGGACTAGCTAGCGGGCTAGCTAGCGGGCTAGCTAGCTGGCTAGCGGCCTAGCTAGCTGGCTGGCTAGCGGGCTAGCTAGCTGGCTAGCGGGCTGGCTAGCGGACTAGCTAGCGGGCTAGCTAGCTGGCTAGCTAGCTGGCCAGCTGGCTAGATAGCTGGGTAGCGGGCTAGATAGCTGGCTAGCGGGCTAGATAGCTGGCTAGCGGGCTAGATAGCTGGCTAGATAGCTAGCTGGCTAGCGGGCTAGCTAGCTGGCTAGCGGGCCTAGTGGGCTAGCTAGCTGGCTAGCGGGCTAGCTAGCGGGCTAGCTAGCTGGCTAGCTAGCGGGCTGGCTAGCGGGCTAGCTAGCGGGCTGGCTAGCGGGCTAGCTAGCTGGCTGGCTAGCAGGCTAGCGGGCTAGATAGCTGGCTAGCGGGCTAGATAGCTGGCTAGCGGGCTAGATAGCTGGCTAGCGGGCTAGATAGTTGGCTAGATAGCTGGCTAGCGGGCTAGATAGCTGGCTAGCGGGCTAGATAGCTGGCTAGCGGGCTAGAAAGCTGGCTAGCGGGCTAGATAGCTGGCTAGCGGGCTAGATAGCTGGCTGGCTAGCGGGCTAAATGGCTGGCTGGCTAGCTAGCGGGCTAGCGAGCTAGCTGGTTAGCGGGCTAGATAGCTGGCTAGCTGGCTGGCTAGCGGGCTAGCTGGCTGGCTGGCTGGCTAGCGGGCTAGCTGGCTGGCTGGCTGGCTAGCTGGCTGGATGGCTAGCTAGCGGGCTAGCTGGATGGCTAGCTAGCGGGCTAGCTGGCTATCTAGCAGGTTAGCTGGCTAGCTAGTTGTCTATCGGGCTAGCTGGATGGCTAGCTAGCGGGCTAGCTGGCTATCTAGCAGGTTAGCTGGCTAGCTAGTTGTCTATCGGCTAGCTTGCGGGCAGTTGGATGGCTAGCTAGCAGGTTAGCTGGCTATCTAGCAGGTTAGCTGGCTAGCTAGTTGTCTATCGGGCTAGCTAGCTGGTTAGTGGCTGGCTAGCTAAAAAAAATTCAGAGCTATATGACTCATAGTTGGTAAATAATATCAGGAAAATAACGCAGCATAATAATGCTACTAATTTAACTTTCGACCTGGCAGTCGACATTACTAAATGATTTTTGAATTGTTAGATCAATTACAAGCAAATTGTGTTTATTTTAACCCAATGAAATAAGGAACCAAACCCTAGTTGACTTTCAACCAGACTGATGTATTTTATAGTCTGAATGCCCGACGTGAAACTTTAATACTCATTTAAAATATCAAATAATAACAGTCAATAGTCGCTAAATTTTAATTTGTTGTCGTTAGTCGTCAGTTGTGTTTAATTTCTCATTTGAAACATTATTCTATTATCTCGTTTTGCTTAAAATTAGTTGGTTAAAAAACTGTTGTAATTATTTTTGGTTTTTTATAGTAAATTTATAAAAATGAAAACTTAAATCCAATTAGACAAATAACGGTATTATAAGTAACACAAAAGAGAAAAACTATTTACAAGCAAAAGTGAATTATTGTTTGCATTTGTGCGTTTTTTTTTGCACTAATTAAATTCGTGCATGTTACTAACAATCCAATATAATAAAAGATACGAAAAATAAGCTTAAAGTGTAGAGATGCCAGATATCTCAACATTATTTGAAGTCGATTTTAATATGAATAAAAAGTCTAAAAATACTTTAATTTATCGAAAAAGTGTTTTTGTTTTCGTATTTGATCAAAAACATAAGTTCGTAATTAAACCATAACATGTATTCTTTGTTAAGTAAAGTCTTTAGTTAAAAATTTGTAAATTCATACAAATTTTAACAGAATTTTTTTTTTTGTAAAATTACGAATTTTTAATTGAAAACTTTGCAATTTTGACATACATATTTTGTTTAAAGTCTAAAACTAATTCTCTCAAAGTAAATATCTGAATTTTTTAGAATGATATTTTTTCTGCGTCGATTAAATTTTGTGTTGTCGAATATGAAAATTTTTGAATTAAAACTTTTAGTGCTACTCTAATATGGCATCACTATTTGTCTAACAGCATCAAGAACACAATCAACATGCAACTTTATAAGCCATTACAACGTATAAAATAACGCAAAAGAAAAAAAAATAATGAAATCGAATTTAACAAAAAATAAAATTGTATAAAATGTAGTTTTGTTTTATATATATTTTTTTCTCTTTACAGAAAAAATGTTTAAAATGTAAATTTTTAATTCAATTTTATGGAGTATCTACAGTTATTTTAACACTACTACTTTGCCGAATAAGAACAACTAAAAACATATATTTTAAAAATGGCAGGCAAATAAAGCCTGGCATTCCGAGTATATAATGAAATGACGCGCCAAACGTAGCCGACAGCACATTAAAATAATATCATTGAATGAATATGAATGCTTCATTCCTAAAAAGTATTCTGGAACGGGAGGGTCTATGTATGGAACAAAGAGTACGACTAACACCAAAATCATTACAGATTGGCAAAACATAAGGCACAGTAGCAAACTGAAATAAGAAGCTTATATGAAACAAGTAAAGCCGCGTTCATAATTATGGAATGACTTAATAAAGCTCCAGCATAGATTGAAATGTTAACTGTTCAAAATGCAGAATGGAGTTACATCAAAACAAATTTGACATTTTGATACTTTATATTTTCTTCATATTGTTATCTATTTTAAAGTATTTCTAGTTAAGTTTGATTTGTTTTTCCCCTTTTTTTACTAAAACTTAAAAGAAACCTAAATTTATATTTATTTTACACTTTTTCATATTTTTTTTAAATAAATGCGACTATAGTTTGCTAACAAATTTGGAGTATTTTTTTCTTATTTGGTAAGTATATCAAAAAAAAAAAAAATTTACACAGCTTTAGAACCTAGTGACCATATTTCCAATTTCTTCATAAATATACCCCTAAATCGGTGAAAAACAAAATTGCTAACTGATTTTTTAATTGCTCACCAATTTATTGACAAATATTGCAGGAAAATGATTTTAACCCATTCAAATTTTGGACCAAAACACTAGTTGATTTTCAACCAGACTCATTTTTATCAGAAAGTGCATTAGCTTTCCCTTCGCAGTTATGTTGTATAAAAACTTTTATAAAAATAGGCAAACTTCCACTCAGCAGTGGAAGCAGAATCAAAGTAGGTGTTAAAAAAATAGTACATGAAAAAGAACAAATCGAATTTTGTAGTTTTTTATTAAGAATAAATATAAAAAAAAAAAAATAATTCACCAAAATAAAACAAAAGAAGGAAATAAAAAAACTAGAATACCTATTTTATATCTGCGTATTAAAAAAAAATCTTAAAAAAAACTTTTCAACAACATAAAAAAACAAATCAAACTTTAAAAAAACGAAAGAATATATTCAAGCAGACTTGGTAATCATGAATTGAATGCATAAATGCAACAGCTTTTTGGTTTGGTTGCTGTTGCAAGCAAGCGCCATCTTTTTTTCGCAAGACACTTATCAAACAAAACAATAGTGGAGGAGTGGTAAGAGCAACACCGACAACAACAAAAACCTATTTCACCAAGAAAATAACTAATAAATATTCAATTATGTTGTTGTTTTCTTTTGCTTTTCGTGCTACTTCAACTCGTACTTTTTCTATTCACTTGTTTTTCAACATTTCACCGTTTCTGTTTTTTTTTTGCAATTTTTTTCTAGCATTATCACTTTTTGTATTGTTATAAAAATATTAAAAAGAAAAAATTGCACAAAAAAATAAACTATAAAACAAATGGTGGTTGCTAACATTTCTTAGTAGCTGACTTTAAAATAATACAAAAAAAAAAAAAACATGTCTGTTAAGATGTATTTCCTTGTTTTTATTTCCGCTTCCTGAACTGTTCTGCGCTTTTGTTGTTGTTTTCGTTGCCTGTTTTGCATTTTATTGTACTACTACATACCAACAACATGACACTTTGGTTGATCAAAATTAATTTTACTATTTGCAATTGCATTTAAATAAAAATGTTAAAAAAATGTTAATGAATTGAAAGAAAACTAAAATTAATTAATCAAACAAGGACGGAATTTAAGAGGGTTTGTGAAATAAATTTCTTAATTCTTTTTTTTATTAATTTAGTTTTCTAAAGAAAAGTTAGTAAGAGCTTATTTTATGTGATACAGTGGCTCAGTGGACAATTTATTTAAGTTTCATGGACTTGAACTTTTGACCAACTCTCGACTCAGCTGATCTTTTTTGTCTATAGAAGTGAAATTAAGCAAATTTTTGCTCAAAGAATTTTTGTTTTCAATTTAAATGCTTGAATAATGAACAGTGACCAAAGTTAGAAGTTTTAAAAGTTCATTTTTTTAACTTATTAATCCCATGGAATATTGCAACATCTTGAAACAGGTCGATCTTTGTTTTTTTTTTTGTATCTATCCAAATTTCTTTAAAATTGATTAATTTAACTGATAATACATTCCTTTTTACGGTTTTATTTTCAATTATTGTTAACTTACACACCAGAGAACTGCATTTGCTGATTAACAAAACGTTCATACGCAATCAACACAAGAATAAATTGTGTTTGCGTTCAAACGCTGAATATACTCCAACACACATATTTGTTGATGATTTTAAATCAATCAAACGATGTGCAAATTGTTTTGTCACTGGTTTATAATCATCGGTCGTTGTTAAACCATTGTTTTATTCTGTTCATTCGAGCCAACAATAATTATTTTGATGTAGAATAAATGAGAAAAAACAACAAACAACGTGTATGAGTGTAATCATAATTAAAACAAAATAGTTTCTTATCTATAAAAAGGGGGTGGTTTTGTAAAAAAAACGTTATATGTATATTAGGGTGGGTCTAAAATATGTTTTTTTTTTATAAATTTCATTAGGAATACCAAACATATTGTTCTTTGTGAATTTTTTTTTTTTAATTTAGGTCGACATCTCAGGCTCGCCCAATCCGGTTAAAGTTAAATATTGCCGAATTTTCCAATCAAAATAGATGAAAAAAAAAAAAAATTAGACAATATTTAAATTTTTCCGGATCAGGCAAGCCTGAGATATCGACCAAAATTTTTTTTTTCCAAAAAAATATTTATATTTCACAAATAAGAATATTTTTATTACTAATAAAAATTCTAAAAAAGCGGATTTTAGACCCACCCTAATATACATATAATGTTTTTCTACAAAACCACCCCCTTATAAAATGTGTCTCTATTTTGTTTTTATTATGAATAAACTCATACGCGTTGTTTGTTGTTTTTTCTGATATATTCAACGCTGACTTTTTGTAAAGTGATTACATTTGCATAAAACATAAACGACAGATGATTCACACTGATTCCAATTACGCGTTCAGTAACATGATGCTGATTTTATTCTACAGTGAATTTTGTTGAATTATTAAAAGTGAACAAGAATTTTTGTGTATGATTAAATCAAGAAAAAAAGTTGATTTTGCAGTTCTCTGTTACACACCTTAAAAAAGACAGACATCTTTTGACAAAATTAAAAAAAAAAAACAGTCTCAATGTTATTGTTTATTGATTAGATTTATTTTATTCTTCAATTTTAACACGCCATTTGTCTATTAAAAGCTAATAAAACAAAACAAAAAAAAAAACTGTTATAAAACTTACAATTTTTATCAAGTATTTTCCATGGTTGGCAGGCAAGCAATAAATGCTTATTGCAACGGTCCACAATACCGATATGTTGATATCTTTAAACGGCATGTGCGTTCCTTTATTACCGAGTGTATATTTCATAATTTATACTATTATAAATCGGTGTTTCGGTATTTGTTTCAGATTTTTCAAAATTAAACCATTAAATTAGCGTTATAAGCCGTTTCTAAAAAAAGACACACACCTTTCATGGAATTGCTTTATTTTTAATTTTCATATCGGTTTTACTACCATTATTTTGAAGAGGTATTGCTTGCCAACCATGGTATTTTCTCTTAAAAAATTACTTTTGTAAACTCTTGCACACTTCGTGTTATTGTTTTTTTTTTATGAAAATGTAACAAAGGAGAAAAAATATCATAAGAAAACTTTAACTACATATTCTGTTAATATTTGTCAACTACTACCAAAGAAAGCAAGCCGCGAATATATAATCATTTGACACTTTTGAAAATTTATAGAAAAACTGGGTTTGGTATTGCAAGACTTATTATGTTGACAACAATTAAATGAAATGTTACAACGCTAAAAGTGAAAGTGTTGTATGTTAACAAGAATTGAAACTTTTTTTGTTTAGGTGCCTTACAATGAAAAATTATTGAAAATCGACAGTTTCTCAAACAAAAAAAAAAAAAAACAAAAGATGTTAGTTGTTTTTAAATAAAATTTAAAGTCACATAATTAATCTTGTTATCAAAACAATGTTTCAAAAGATACGAGGTAGTTCATTTTAATTCAAAATTAACTAGATGTCAGAGAGAGTTGAATAAGAAACAATGATATTGAAAATACGTTTAAGCATTTATTAACAAATATAGGGGAGGATGTGGAAAATGGACATTATAATGAATTAAAAAAATTGAATTTTTTAATAAAATATCACCGCTTTTAGCAATTCATATTCTAGAAAGCGTATGTATCCGCTATTTATTGAAAGAAAGTATTTTTACTTACAATAAAAAAAATCTAAAAAAAGTTTTTTCTTGTGGTAATGTTTTTTTTTTTTTTTTTAAACAATATTTTTTTTACATTTTGAATTGGATAAATGTATCTAAAGTCAAATTTTTTAATACATTTTTCGAATAAAGAACTGATAGCCGCAAATACTTAAACATTCTTTAAGTACTTTTTGTGTTTTTTTATTTGCTTATAATGCGGTAAGAACTACTATTTTTTTTTATATCTATATTTTTTTACAATATTCCACTTTACCCCACCCATTCATACTGAATCACAAAGTACGTATTTTTGTTTTTTTTTTCAAGTTTTCAACTTTCAAATTCCATACAAATTTTAAATAGAAAACTTGAAAATAACGAAAATACGTATATTGGGGTTCAGTATGAATTATTTCTAAAATACGAAAACAAAGATGTTGAAATGTTAATTTAAATATGATTTTTTTTTACTTTAACTACAAACATATTTATTTTTATAAGATTTATGAATAATTTAATAATTTGATTTCAAAAGATAACATGTTAATTCAAATATGGGCATTTCCTCGGAATGGTCAACCAGGATCGAAAAATAAAATGTTGATAATCATCGACTTTTATTATTTATAATTATAAAAAAAAGTCTATGTTTTTATAATATAATGGTTTCATAGCATATCTCAGCTGTTTACTTGCGGAAATTGAGCTGGAAACTGGAAAATTTTATATTTTCTTTTAAAACTACTTCTAAAGATATTTTTATTTTTAATTATTTTACATGCAAAAAATATGTTATATTTGCACTCTTTCTTCAAAATCTCTCTACTGCAATCAATTAAGAAGAGAAAAGTGTAAGGAGAACAAAAAAAGTTCGATTAACGGTTAATTTTTACTTTGTTTCTTATCTATATTTTAATCGTACGTTCGCGACCGAAAACATAATTTTTTTCTAATTGCTTTGCATTAAACGTCAACAGGTGTCAGACAAAACATATTTTAATTAAGTTCGGTGTCACTAATTTGTAAATAAAAAAAAATTTGGGTTACAATTTAAAAAAAACTTTTCTTTTATTTGCAATATCTCGTACGTTCGCGACCGTAAGTAATTTTTTTTAATAAACAATGCATTTATTTTCTTAACACCCAAATATACTTTCGTAGATGGTTAAAATATGTGATGAGTCGAAAAATGAAAAACAAAAGCGTTATATTAACAAAATTAAAAGCGATCCACAAAAACTAAAAATTTTACGCGAAAAAAGCTGCTGAGAGGATGCGAAAACGACGCTTAGCATTAACAAAAAATAAGAAGGTATTAGAACTAATACAAAAAAAAGAACGTGCAAGGTTGAAAGAATACCGACAAAAGAAGAAAAATGAAGCTCAAGAAGAAGATAAACATGAAGCGTATTCGTGTAAACAAACTCTGGGAAAAGCAATGAAAAAGGCTGAAAGGGCATTACCTAGTGATTTGAAAAAAAAATTTAAGTTATTAAAGGACTATTTAAGAAGTATGTCGAACCGGAAAATGACCAAAATAAAACTTCTACACAAGTTGATTTGGAATGGGAGAGGAAGCTGAAAGTGGTGAAAGACATTTACTTGCGTGAAGATATTAGCGTTCAGTCGGCACCCAAAAAGGACACCCTCGTTGTTGATGGACAAATTGTTGCTAAACGTTATATGCTGCTAACCGTATCGGAAGCTTACGAAGTTTATAAAAACGAATCAATTGAAGAATGCGTAAGTAAGACAAAATTTTTCAAATGTCGACCCAAACATGTTCAACTCTCGACCAAAATGCCGCATAACATGTGTGTATGTGTATTCATCACGCCAATTTTAGTTTTTTATTAAATGGTTGCGCAACAGTTGTACAGTCTTTTCCTAAAACCTTCGAAAGTTTTTTGCAATTAGCTTGCTGCAATATTAAGAATGAAAACTGTATGACCAACAATTGTGAAAACTGTACAAAAGATGTAAAATCTATTGTTCCAGTAAAATATTTAACAAAAATGGATGAAATCGTAAAATGGCAACACTGGCGGAAAGTAGACGATAGAATAACTTTGACTTACTCTGTTGCTCCGCTTTCAGATTTACTTCATGAGTTAGAAGTTCAGCTGCCTCTTTTTAAAAGACACTTCTTTGTAAAGCGAGATCAACAAAATTATTTTGAAGCCAAAAGGAAAAATATCAAGCCCGGAGAACTTGTGTTACAAATTGACTTCGCGGAAAATTATAGGCTGGTCTGCCAAAATGAAGTTCAAAGCGCGCATTTTAGCTATAAACAAGTTTTACTTGCGTCGCATGGATGCTTGACAAAACTATGTCATTTGCCGTAATAAGCGATAGTTTAAGTCACAGCAAAATCGATGTGTATGTTTTTATAACGAAGATTATTGAAGAAATTAAAACCCAACATGGAAAATTTCAAAACATATTGATTTTCTCGGACGGAAGTAGCTGTCAATTCAAAAATAAATTTATTTTTTGGAGCTTACCCGACTTAATGGCTGAATTCGCTTGTAAAACACTTGAGTGGAATTTCTTTGCAACATCACATGGGAAAGGTGCAGTCGATGGCGTTGGGGCAATTGTAAAGAGAAAGGTTTTCCAAATAACTAAAACAAAAAACATTGTTTTAAATGATGCATTGTCTTTTTACAACTGTGCCCATCACCACATTACTGGAATAAATATAATATATATTGGAGCTGATACAATTGATAAGATGTCCCCAACTTTACTTGAAAAATGGAATGATATACCGAATATTTCAGCTATCAGAATGATGCATTCGATTTTCTGTGATGAGGACTTTAAATTAAGCACAGCTCTAACGGCCTTTTCAATAAAAACCAAAATATCATAAATATTGTTAAAATTTCATTATTTCATATTAAATAAAATAGTCTATTTCTTGTTATAAGTGTTATTACACACTATAAATTGGGTATTACATTTTTTGTTGAGGAAATTTGAAGATATTTATCGGAAAATGCACGGTGATAATAATAAAAAATCATATGGAAAAATCGTACGTTCGCGACCAGTACGTTCGCGACCGGTACTTAAGTCAATTAAAGAAAAACTAATAGGGATATTTTTTTGTGTAAATACTAAATGCAGACCTACATTAATACACTTTTAAAATAAATTAATCGCTTTTGAATATACCGTTCCATTTCGCAGATTTTTATATTTCACTACTCTCAGCCAAAGTTGACTTCTATTTTGCGTACGTTCGTGACCACATGTTTATGACTATCATTATGAAAAATGAAACTCGATGAAAACCATCTTTTGCACTAAACATAGAGCTACCAAATTGCTATCGAATCGCAAAAAAAATTGCTAGGAAAAGTTTTGTTTTCTATATTCTTTGTACATCAAAAACCTACGAACGTACGTTCGTGACCCCAGGAAATGCCCATATAATATAATAATTTTTTTAATTGATTTAACTATGGTTTTTTTCTCTGTTCTTATTGATTTTAACAAAATTGCTCTTAAATATTGGTTTTGTATTTTATTTTTAAATTATACCTTATGTATATAGTATTTAAATCTAGTTGAATATTAAGTCTTTCCGGCCAACTCATAACCAAATAAAATTATGCAATTCTTAGATTTTTATTTCTATATTTATAAAAATCAACTTCTAACAAATCATTTGAAAATAATATGCTTGTATGTCCAGCTCATGCATAACTTAATAGCCTGACTATAACTTAGCAAATCTTATCTTATAAAAATATATAAAAGCGTTGAATTACAAATTTTTTCTAGCGCGGACAAACTAATAGTTGTAGGTATGATAAACCAATTATTTCAATACTTCGAGTAATATAAGAGGCACAATGTACAAAATTGGCTATAAATGTAATAAATATAACTATAGATTTGAATATGTATGCATTTCAATAATATAATTTTTTTTAATGTGGGGTTTGTTGGCTCAAACGCCAACTCACATAACTATAAACAGAGCGAACAAACGAACGTACTAGCAGTGTGCAGTTTAAACATTTAAACTGTTAAAGATCAACAATCAACAGGCGAAAAAAAAACATATAAGAGACCAAATATGCTGCTGCATGAATAGTTAGTTTGGATGACTGGATGTCTGACTAAAGGTTGAGTAGGAGGTTGGCTGTTGGCCACTTAAATACAAACATACACAGCGTGTTCATTTAAAAGATTATATCGCAAAACGCGTAAAATACTCAATACTTTTTAAGAAAAAAAACTATATAGTTCTTAAAAAAAAAAATACAAAATGATTCAGACCAACAACAAAGCAACATTTTTAAACATTTGGTAATTTAGGTATTTGAAAGCCCAACCCAATAGTCTATAAGCGCACACGGTGATCACGTAGCGAAAGAATTATTTCTAAAAGGGAAATAAAGGAGAATTAATTCGAATCAAGCTTAAGCTGAAATGTGAGCTATATGAACAGAGATAACTGATTCGTTGGAAAAAACTCAGTTTCGTACGTTTTTAGCAGCCGAATTATTTGGTTATTGTAATTGAATGTTTTTCTGAGACCGTGTTAACCGAATTTCCAAAGGTTTAAGAAAATGAAAAAAATTGTTTGTCTGACAAGGAAATTTCACCCTAATATACAAATTTTCGATTTAAAATTTGTATGGAATTTAAAAGTCGAACGCAAAGTAAATGACTGAACTTGTCAAAATTTGACAGTAGTCTATTAAAAGGTGCTACTTGATGGACGTAGTGTTGCATTTCATCTAAGTTTGAAAAGTCACGGACCTATTGTTCTGCCCTCGTATAACTGAAATTTTGTATATTTAACAGTTTCATTTTGAAGAAAACCAGTTTTAGGATAGATAGGATTGGAAATAGTATTTTTGGTGGATTTCAAGACAAATCCACCATTAATTAGATTTTAACTAAAAATATAAATATTTTATATGAAATCAAGTCTTTCCTTATCTTCCCTTTTCTTTGCAATTGCTAAGTAAATTCAACTAATATGCTTAAGGGTCAAACTGCATAATTTTGTAGTTTAGTTGTATACATATATTTTTCTCGTTTCTTAACCATTTTTGGTTATTTTAACCATATTTTTTTTTAAAGGTGGTTTTGATCAGTTTACCTGAAACCGTTTATTTATAATTGCCAACAATTTATGTTTTGAAGTACGTTGTTGTTTTCAATTACTTCATACCACCGCCAAAACAATATATGCTGCAACAACAACATACAAAATAATTGTAACCATAAACGTTTCATTCATTCATTCACTACTGATGGTTGGGTATGGTTTTAGATTTTCATTTTCAAACAATTGACAAAAACATAAAATATTGTACGTTTAACAATTTTTATGTTTAGTATCTTTTTGACCAAATGCTTCATGAATAGTTAGTTACAGCCGAGTGGAACAGTGAGTTGATGAGGGTTTGGGGGTAATTTTTTTTTCAGAAAATTAATTTAAAAAAAGTTTAGACTAGAGAAGAAAATTATCCAAGGTTAAGGATGTTTTGTGGTAAACGGTTAAACTCGTAGAAATGTTTTAAGGAAAAAATAGTGTTGAAGAACACAGGCCCGATTTTCAATTTCAGTCTTTAATTTTTTTTCTTAAACAATTATTCTAGATCAGGCCTTTTAAAACTCAATTCTTTAAAACAATTTTCAAATCTGATTTAAATTTTGACGTATTAATTCGCGAATTAATTTTTCTGATTGAATTATTTACTACCATGATTCAATCTTTATCTTATTAGAAGAATCAAGTTGATTTAAATAATTCTTTTTACAAATCAAAGGAAAAAATATTAATTATTAAATTTTAAATCAAAGAATCAAATCAATTTTGATTTGATTTACGAATCAAAAAAAAAAAAATTATTTTGATTATCGAATATGATTTGAATCGCGAATTAAAATATTTTTTTTTTAAATCACGATTAATTTAAGTTTAAACCCGAAGGGTTTCATGGAATTTTTATAAAACAGCCACAGGATGACTATATTTTTTTTTTTATCAATTTATATGATAATATAAAATAACAAACTTCACCCTGTGGCTGTTTTATAAAAATAGATACCTCGTGATGTCTGCCGAATCTGGCCTATTTCTATTATCGTAGTATATTAATATTCTAGTAGAGCAAACACTTTGTTCGTTTTGCCCTATCTCGCTTAATTTTCGAGTTACCGGCCATTTTAAAAAATTGCAATTTTACAAAATGGCTAATATCTAGTAAACAAATCGAGATTTGCAAGTCAATTTAAATGTTTTGTATTTTGTTTTAATCCGCAAATCAATATTTTTTAATACGAGAATTAAAAAAATAATTATGGTTGAAATGATTTGAGACAATTGAATCAAAAAAGATTCAAACTAAATTGATTCATTAATTATGATTTTAAGCCTGATTTATATATATTGAATCAACTCGAAATGAATTATTTTTTTCGCGAATTAATTCAATAAAGATTTATCTTTTTCAAGGTCTGTCATAAAATACTAATTTCATAAAATATTTCTAAATATCGTATGGAAAATTTTTCCCTCATCATTCCACTGTTCACCATTTGCACTTCATTTTAACAGTACTTATATAGTGTCGCATTTAATTCTTTATTTTTTTTTAGCTTTTTGTGGATTTTCTTTTAAAAAAAAAAAACAATTATCTAATGTTGCCTATCGTTTCTAAAAGCGTTTTAAAGCTGCGTTATTTAAGCATTTATAAAGTTTCATATTTAATGTGACCGCAAGAGATTCAATCGTTTAGATAGTGCTTTATAATGAGCCATTTAAAGTGCAATTTATTTTTTGTTTTAAAGTGTTGGCTGATTTTTGTTTTTTCGTTGGTTGGTTTGTTTATTTTCATGGCTTTAAATTTTTTTTTGCATTTTACCAAAAATTTATGGTTTTAGTATAGGTGAGGTCTACTACTTTTGGGGAGTATTTTCATAAAATTGTTTTTTTATTTTTTGCTCAGTTTCATGCGTGAGAAGGCAATTAAACAGAGTATTAGAAGCATTTATTATCAAACAAAATCTATGACTGGCTACTTAATAAAATGAAATGGTGAATTTTTTCCTATCGTATTGGATCTAAGCATTGGAGTACTACTAAGGTAGAATTTTCTATAGGAAAACAGGATACAACTTTAACAAAGTTTGGTAAACTAAATTTTACAATCATAAAAAACTTATGATATGAATTAATTTTGAATTATTATTATTTATTTTTATTATTATTTTTCGGCATTTGTAAATTAAATGTTACATTTTTTTTTACCAGTCACATTTTAATATTGTTAAATGACAAACCTGCTTTAATAATTGCTTATTTTCTTTTTGGCTTTTTTTCTTTTCAAAGTGAAATATTTTGAAAAACATACCATTGGGACAGTAAAAAATTATTAAAAAGTTTTCAAATGAAAAAAGTTTCGAGCATAAAACTAAAATTAGCCTCACTTAGTTTTCAGAGATAGCTTTTATTTGTTGGTAACCTAGTGTAATTCTTCTATTCTATCACTAAATTTAAACAACAATAATAACTACAGTGATACGAATGATTTCAATACAATATTGTGAATATTTATTTATATTAGTAGGTGAAATATTTTGTATAATTAAATGAATGTATTTTATAAAATAAATTTATGTACACACTACTAACTACTTACACACACACAGTTATACTTATGTAAATCTGCATATGTGTGTATGTGCATGCATAAACATGACTAAAAATGTAAACAACACATAATTTATGTTTATGTTGCAGTGTTGATTTTCAGTTTATTTTATTTTGTAGCGTTGGTAAATGTAAATTACTCATACGCATCATGAAAATAAATTTAACCCTTTAACTAGCGTCAAGAAGTTAAGCTTTTCAAGAAGTTAAGCTTTTCTAATAAAAAAAATAAAATTCGCTAAATTTTATCTAAAAAAATTTTCGTATGCAGTGTGCGGTTTGACAGTAAAAAATGAAATAATAAATATATATGTATTTATTTTTTTTCAAGTTTTCAACTTTCAAATTCCATACAAATTTTAAATCGAAAACTTGAAAATTACGAAAATATGTAATTTGGGGCTCAGTATGTATGAATGGGGTATAAACACAAATTTCAAACAACTTCCAAATTTTAGTAAAATCGGGTTAAATCTTGTCTTCATATACTAAACCCGCCTTCTCGCCAAAAGTAAGCAACAACTTATTTTTTATTGTTCCAAATACAAGGAAAAATATTTCATTGCAAAAAAAAACATAGACCAGTTATAGGGTAAATATTTGTATGAGCATAAATCTATAAAATTTTGTATGTACATTTCATATAAAAACACTAATACAATCTTTAACAAACACTCATCATATTTTAATATGATAATTTTTGAAGGACTTCTCCTCAAAATCCATACTACGCATCATCATCATTGTAGTAGAAAGCCGCCAATGTTATTTCTATGATGATGATCATTAAAATTGCTATAGTATTTTACTTTAATAGTAAAAACTAAACAAAGTTTTGTACACAAATACAGTTATTATTAATATATAAAATCCTACTATACATTTAAAAGATACAGTCGACTTTCTATTTTCAGAACAGAGGACACGATATACATATGTGTGTCTGTCCGATGTGGAAGTTCTCGTAGCTAGTTAAATATCAAATTATGAATTTACAATTTAAAACATTTTCTTACTTCAGAAAGCATCAACTGAATTTTATCGTTTCTAATTTATGGATTAAAGGTACCGACCGATTTACAATTGTCCAAAAAGGTCTACAAATTGGGAGCAAATAAATTGAAATTAATCTTTAAAATATGTTTAAAAATCATGAGCAATAATGATTTAGTTAAATGCTTAAAATTTTAGTTATGCTATACTCAAAATTAATAAAGTAACTGTAGTATGTATTTGTAATTGTTTGATTAGTATATTTTGTATACATACATATTTATGTATGTATGTATGAGTATGTATGTCCCTTTAAAAGCCACATTGTGGTTGCTACAATTTATACATACACTACACTACTCATAACCATAATTCGTATATATAACTGAATTTGCGTTTAGTTATTATATTTATACAATTGTTGTTGTTTTCATAAGCTCAATCCTTTTATATATCCCCTATTCCGTCTCTAGTTACTATCGTCCTTTTTGCTTTCCCTTTATTATTATGCACCAGTCATTCATTTATTATAGTAAACTTTATGGATAACCGCATTTTCTACTTCCGTTGCTTAAACTATTACACATATACAAATACATACACACAAATTTTAAGTGTATGTATATGTAGTTGTATCCCAGTTGGTCATTTTAAATGACGGGTGCAAAAGTGCTGACTAAAAATAGTTATGAAACTTCGTTACAAATATAAAGAAACTTCTTTATAAATATGATGAAAAATCTACATAAATATTTATGAATCTTTTTTAATAAATACAAATAAGCCATAAATCTTACTTTAGGCCTTTTAAAAATTGGCTTAAGTGTCTTAAGCTTTGCTTTGATATAAAACGAAATTTTGGAAATAAAAATTTTAAATTTTGAAAATTTTTGTTTCACACCGATTTGTTTAAGCCAACTGTATTTAAAAAATTCTTCATCACATTTATGAAAGGTTTCGTCACCAATTTACATTTATATGAAACGGCTTCATTATATTTATGAAATGTAACATTGCACGAAAATCTAGGAAGTTTATAATCATAAATATGACGAAGTGTTCTTTCTAAGTGTAATTCAACCAATAAAATTTTTCATTAAATTTACGAAATAAAAGTTGCTTAACCTTTAACTGTGGAGGTGCTGGTATATTTTAACCTCTCTTCATATTTTTATGTAATTTAAAAAAAAAAAGGTTTTTGAAATAAGGTGCCTGTTGTTAAAATGAATAAAAATATGTATTTTTTATTTTTTATTTAAAATTTACACACAGAGAAATTTTTTTAGTCTCCAACTGCAATTTGATTGCTACGTCTTAAATTAATTAATTTCCACAAATTAAATGCGGCTAATAAAATTAATTTTGGTTATGCTAATCGAATTTTTTGGTTGTAGCAATTAAAATACACTTTTCAATTCAGTTGGCTTTTTATTTTTGTGTGTGTAGTAGACTTTAAAAAAAATAATTAAGAATTGTTTTATTATTAAAATTAAAAGGGGTAAAATTTACCACCACCTCACTTTGTATGTCCAAAAACTTCCCCACACAGTTAAAGGCAAGCCCGTCGCCCAGTCAGCCCGTTGCAATATTTTTAGGAAATTTGGTGGAAAGATGCTATTAAAGATTGTAACTCAATAATTTTTGTCTCTACTTTAAAAACTTCTAAAAGTGAAATTGGGGAACTATAAAAAAAAATATGTCCTCCTAATTACTGGTCCCCTAATAAATAAATAATATATGAATCGGCCTATGCTCTGGTGTTAGACCTTTTTTGTAAGTATTTTATAATATTCGTTAACGAGACAATTTCAGCGACAAATGTCATAAATAAAATTTTTGAAAACCTCTGTTTTTGAAACAGTTGAAGATCATATCGTCTCATGACAATTTGGCCAATTGGGATACTTCCGTTTGCACTTTAGAAATCATGCAATTAATTAATTTGTGTAAATTGTTTACTTCGCATTAATTGAATTTGCATTTAAATTATGTGAGTTTTGCGCATCAAATATTTGCTAGTTTTTTCTTTTTTTTTTTTTTGAGATAAAAAAAACATGCATGCAATCAATATAATTGATAAAAATAATTGTTTAATTTATATAAAAATTTTAAATAAGGTAAAAGGATACAAAATAGTATGTGAAGTATTAAAACAATGCAAATGAGCAGGGCAGAGACTTTCATGCAAAAGCACGTTTGTAGGTAGTAGACTCAAAATGATTTTGACCAAATTACCTTTTCGAAATAAAGAATTTGCAAGAAAATTGTATCGATTTGTTCTTGCATATTTGGGTTAAAGTGCATATGTTTTTAAAATTATTTTTAATGCATATCTTTAAATTTGTCATCTGCTTAGATATTTATATTGGATCTCTCCTATATAATGGGATTTTTAAAAATCGGCAAATTTTAAGTGCATATTTTTTTATTTTCAGTGGTTATTTTAAATATTTCTTCAACTGCAAATTTTGTATCTTTTCTGCATATTTTAAGCGTATAATTTTTAATTGGGGGAACTTCAAACATCTTTTCTATACACAGACGTTTAAAAATGGTTGTACTCATTTTCAAGTTGGGCACCATTTACAAAGATATTTGTAAACGCAAAGTAAAAAATGCATTTTAATCTAAAAAAAATCCCCATATATTTTGTTCTCTACAAAATTCATCAAGTTTATTTTTTTATAAATATTTTTCAACATTTAATAAATTTCGCCTTTTTATAAAAATATGCACGGGTGTGCACAACAATAAATTGCACACAAATGATGACCATTGAGTACAAAATAGTTTAAAATTTTTATCGGTTTATATGTGCATACTACATATCAACTTAAGCATTTTTATGTGTCTGATTAATATGCAATTCATATAATTAGAATAGTTTTCAAAATATACTGCATTTTTAATGTTTATGTATTTTATATAAAATTTATTATCATTACAAATTTTAAACAAACATATACGCATACAAACATTTTAGTTATACACTAGAGGGGGGGTTTATTCAGAAAAATAGAAAAAGAAAACAAAATTTTAGCATTAGAGTATTAAATAGAAATCAAAATAAATTTGAAATTAAATTGTTTGTATAATTTAAAATTAAGGAAAATACCAAGAAATTTAAAAAAAAAATAAAAGAACAACTTACGTTAAAACTTGCAAATATTTACCAAGTTTTTAGCTGAAAAATGTAAAAATTGAATAAAATTTACCAAGTACTTACAAGTTCAGTTAATGCTTGCCCAAGGATTTTGATACATATAATTGAGCA
This sequence comes from Eustalomyia histrio, assembly GCA_949748255.1. Classification (NCBI taxonomy): domain Eukaryota; kingdom Metazoa; phylum Arthropoda; class Insecta; order Diptera; family Anthomyiidae; genus Eustalomyia; species Eustalomyia histrio. The sequence continues at coordinate 154,553,015 of OX456524.1, read as the reverse complement.
GAAAAGAGATAGAACAAATGCATCCAAAAGTGATTTGTAGACCAGGGTTACCTCAACGAAAATAAAGTGGGCGGTGATTATTTGTATGGTGCCAAATGATACATATGAGTCCTCAAAGTTTTTCATGTATTATTGAAGGAGAACAGACATGGCAAATCACGAAAAAATTGCATCAGCCGAAAATGTGTGGCCACAAAAGGTCGACTATACTTCTCAAGTAAAATTGGGGCACAATTATTATTAGACCTCGTATCAAAACAAAAAAAATCGCTCCATCCGATAATGTATGATCGTCAATGGGTTTAAAAGTTGATAACTAATGACCATCAAATAGTTTTTAATTTTACTTTCATTAAATTGCTACTGAAACAAATTGTCTATTTAGCAAACGTTGTACTCAACCACACACAATTTCAATCATCAACATCAATCATACTCAATAAAATGAATGAATATATTTAAAACTCAAGCGTTTAAATTCAAAAATTACCATTTACTTGATTAAACCAGCCGCAGTGATAGGAAATTTGCAAAGCTGAAAAAAACCTCTAAATGAAATCTAAACAAATCACCAGCATGAAATTTAAGATCATTTGAAATAGATTTGTAACAACAAAATTTGAACAAATCAACGCCCACATTATTCCAAATCTAACAAACAAAAGAAAACAGATGTTAAGACAAAACTTCAGGAAATAAAAAGGGGAAAAAGGGTGTCTTTTTTTTAAATAAACATGATTTGTGTGATATTCGGCACAGCATATACAATGTACTTTACTTGTACAGAGTTAAACAATTAAATTTTGTATAAATTTTGTGGTTTTTACACTAAAATGAGTCATTGTTTTCAAATCATTCATATGAAAATAATGACCACAAAATTAATTATATTACAAAAACACACAAAGATGGAAGTAAGGATATGTAGACAGACAGACGGACGGACGAACATTCGACGGGCAAACAAACATTTAATAAACTATTTTATATTCAAAACGCGTTTGAAAATATTTACAAAGAAAATTTAAAAAACCCCCCAAATAAGCATTTAGTAGATTTTTGTAAGCGGGTTATACAGAGTTGTTAGCTTTGTACAGCGTGTGGCTGACTGGACACACAGACTAGACCACCGCTATCTGTTAAAGCTTAGTCATTCATAATGGCCCACAAAACACCAAACACATAAATATTTAACAATTGACGCTGACATTAACAACTGCAATGTTTAACTACCTTCCATAATGATAAGAACAGCAACAACAACAACAACGACAAAAAGAGTTTGTTTTAAAAAAATTGTAAACTTAAAATTGTATTCAATATTCCATCTTCAATCTGAGAATCATAAAGTTGACTTGACCCCCAAATGTCATAAAACTGATAACCTTTTTGGAGAAGAGACGAAAAAACATATTTTAGCGATAAGCGGAAAAAAAATAAAAACAAACTGCATCTTTTAGCTGCAGAAGAAGCTGTGTGTCATAATGAACGAACAAACGAATATTGTCTGCAATGACTGCTTAGAGTTTGACTGCCTATCGCACACACACAATTTAATGAAGAGAAGGGAATAAAAATAGCACTTACAAGGAAACTCTTCCAGATGGGAATTCAGCTAAAATTCAGATAAGATGCTCAAATATAGACGGACTTTCTTAAAAATTTGCAAGCATGATTGACATTCAAAATCCAAATTTCAACCACAAGATAGCTCGTGCAAATACCTTCCATTTGAATGTAACTTTGAATGTTTTTATTTTTCAAAGTTACACTCAAAGCATAGTAAATTATGGAAAAATCATGATTTAAACTCTTTAAAGTTCGAATCAAATTTTTTTCACGGGAAAATCTGGGGTAATTAAGTTTTTTTTAAGAAATTCTTGTATATTAAATTTGCGTGAAACAAGTTGTATACAATTTTGACGTGAAATCGAAACAACTTATTATGCTAAACCAAGCGATCGGACAGAAAATAAAAAAAAAATAGGAGTTTGATAATTTTGTCTGCTCCAAACACAACAAATTTTTAAAATGAAATTGCAACAACATTATATTAAATAGAAACAACTTAAAAATCAAATTAAGTTTGTTTTCTTTTTAATTTAAATATGTTTCTATTTATTTTTAAAACTCAAAAACATAATCTTAAATGTTGACATATTAATTTAAATACGAAGAAGTTTGTTTTAACTATAATCATGTTTATTATATACACTATTTAATTTAAGTATGGCTTTGTGTATAACATATCCGAGTTTCAGTGAAATCGAAATTCTCACTAGAGTAATTTACATTTTTAGCTGATTTTGTGGAAAAATAAATGATCTGCTAAATGGTCCGATCTGCTCATTCTGGAGTAACTAACGAGACATTAACCTTTTTATAAAATGAAACTTATAAAGAAAACTTTCTCGCCAGTATATACTAGAGTGGACCGGAGTAGACGAAAAATTCGGTTCCGAAGGTATCAGATAAAATTGTAAAAAAAATTCTAAATCGGGAGAAAAAATTTTTTTTGAAAATCGGTTAATGTATTCCGTCTGCGGTAAGTGATCGTTGTTTCCGAGTTACGAAAAATTGCCAAAACTTCCATCAGTTAATTTATAGTTAAAGCAGATCGTTTAAAGAACAATTGTTGACCTATTTTAAAAACTTTTTAATTGATTTTAAAAACGTTGGGCATATTCGTGTTCAGCGTATCAAAATTAAAAACCATGGCGCATAATCATGGTTAAAACAAAGTATACTTTAGGAGTTCTAAAGTCGACTTTTCTTAAAAGTATACTTAAAGTCTACTATAGACAGGTTAAAATATACTTTAATCGTTAAAGCCTGCTTTAAAATTAAAACTACCTGAAGTTGGTTTTATCCAATTTGCAACTTGTACAACAGCTGTTTTTGTGAAAAAAAAAAAAAATTTGGAATTGCAATATATTGAAAGAAAAAATATATGGGATTTCACATAATTGTTATTAAGTTAAAAAATTTTTATTAATAAAAATGCACTTTTCTATATTTTTTTATAAAATTTTTCCTTTTCACATTTTGCAATTGCAAATCTTTTATTTTCACACTTTTCCTTTTTTGCAGGTTATATAAAATCAGCTGATCAATGTTGCCACTTGTTAATTTTTTAGTACAAAATGTATGCGGACATTTTGGTACATTTGATGTGATACCCATTTAACGCCAGTTCAACTTAAAACTGGCTTTATTCTGACTGTAATAGCAAAATAGATAACAGGTTTTTAATTTAGTATTTCTTAATAAAAAGCCTGACTATGATTACGGGCCAATGTATCACACGATATAATTTAACTGTCAGAAATTCCGGTAATTTTTGGAAACTCGGAAATTTCGATCGCAGTAATATAACTTTAGAATCAAACTTTTTTTAAAGTCCAGTTCACTCTAGTGTATATTTATGCTTCAAATTTGTATAGAAACTTTCTAGCACGTTTTCGAAAAGGCGATGTCTTTTAAGTAAGGTTTCTAGTAAAAAAATTGGGTTTTTCTAGGTTTCCGATTTTGTGACTCTTCGCGTTTCTAAACCATAATTCTATTTGGTAAATTTTACTGCATTGGTCGTTTGTATTTACACATCTGCCATTTGTTTTTGCAGCAAAATTTTACAAATTGTTGCTGTAATATACATATTTATTTATTGGTTTTTAATAGTTAAAAATCACTGGCAATTTCAATTTAAATAGATTTTAATGTATAATTTTAGAGATTTTAACAAACGCCACTTATTATGTTATTATAGTAAAATGTAAAGTTTAGTTTTTTAATTTGAAGTTTAAATCTTTTTACAATTAATTAACTAATTTTCATAACGCGATTTACAATACTTTAATTTTTTTTTGTATTTACAAGAATTTCTTAAAATTGCTACCGCATTGCGCTTGAAAGTAATAAAAAGTAGACATCGTCATTCAGTTGTAAAAAAAATTACTTTTAAATCCAAAGAAACAAACTAAAAATCTATAAAAATTTACAGACTGCTTTTTGAGTTTGAATTTATGCGAATAAAGTCTTAAAACAAATTGATAAAATTGTTAAAGATACAACAAAAAACAGACAAAAACTAGTTTATGTGAATAAATTTCAAAGTACTATTATTGAAGCAATAAAAATGCTATAAGCAAAAAGCTATTTTCTTTACAAGAATTCAAAATAACAACACGCAATAATGATGTACTCTTGTGTTGAAAAGGAGTTTTACGGAATGGGATATAATATAGTTACGATATATTTTGCTCCATGTCCCTATGAGTACGAGTAGAAAAATGTCTGTAACAAAATTTAATCCTAATCAATGCGTTAATAAAATCGCATCGTAGCTACAGCTACACTTGGATTTTATGATCAACTGTAGTCATTAAATACTGAAAATATACGAATAATTCTTTGTTGTTGATTCACAATGCCAGCAGGAGAGTTTAGTAGAAGAGGTTTCCCTATATTATACGACAAAGAAGCGTTGACATGTATTTACAAACCCTGTTCACACTGTACCTTGCACCATAGTATAAGAATTTTTTTTCAAATTGTTTTTATTTGGAATATTTGCCATAATATTGATAAAATAAGACACTGGATTAAATGTTGGTGTATGTATGTAATGCAAAGACTTGGGAAATTTTAACAAGTTTTTTACATTTTTCAGCTAAAAACTTGGAAAATTTTCCCAAAATTTTTCGTAATTTATACAACACTTTAGTTAGAGCCTTTTTAAGTACTAATCTTTTTGCAAATATATGTTTTTTTTTTTTTTTAATTTTGTGCAGTGTGCCCAGGCCACGGATTGTTGAATGGTTCGTCGTTGTTACTTTAATCGTTAGTTGTTTATTTTTGTTGGGTTTGAATTGTCTTTTAAAGGTTATCACTGTGTCATTTTAGTGACGATCTTTTTATGAAGCAAAAGAAAATATTGCGTTTTCTGTTCAATCCATGTACATGAAGTTTGAAACAATATTGTTATTGTTTTATGGTTAACAATACATGTAGTTGAGAGTAAAAATTTAGCAGCGTACAGCAATAATGTTAAGGATTTGTATATTTTCAAACACAAAGAAAATTAACTATATAGCTAGGCTGATACATGTATTTTGATCTGGCAAAAGATCTCCTCAGAACACGAAGTTTTAGAAAAGCCAAAAGAGGCAGAGCACTTAATCCTTATCATAGTCCTGCGGAAAAAGGACCTATCGCAGGACACGTCACGTGACCGGTTCATTGTGATAGGTACCGGTCATGGGACCGGTTTTTTATATGAAAAGGACTGGTCACTTTGATAGGGAGTGTTTTCATACGACACGACACAACTTCACGAACCGATATATTCGGATCAGCGCAGTAACAGGCATAAGATAAGTTTGGCTACAATTAATAAATAACCTTTAACTAAGAAATTGGTAAATTTTATCCCTTTTAATTTTACAAAAAAATTTAAATAAAAACATTTTTTCATAACTATTTGGCTGTTTTTTAAAAATAAGCTTTTACATTTTTAATTAAAAAATATTTTATAATTTTTTTAAAATTCAATATTTTTTAATTCATTTCAACAAAACGGGCATTTTATTTTCCAACCCCTTTTTTAACTTCGTAAATATGTAAAGAGGGGATAATATTTACCACCACCTCCACAGTAAAAGGTTAAATAAACATTCCAGGATTGACACAAATATATTTAAAAAATTAAATTTTTGGAATTTTTTAAAAAACTAAAAAATACAGAATAAAAAATTTAATTTAAAAAAAAAATTCCTTAAAATTAAGTTTTATTTTTTTTTTAATCTTCATTATTCAAGGTACTGCTTAGTTGAACAATATTGATAATACTACAAATTTTTAGGTTTCAAATGCAAGTATAAATATTTTAAATTAAAATTGCAATAAATAATCATATAATAGTTTGACCAACTAAACTATTAAACTCTATTATACAGTGAAAACTTCTAAAAACAAATAGCAAAAGAAGCGAAGAACTTATGCTATTATCATTACTAATATATTGAACAAACTTTGATGTCTGAAAGATAATTTAAGTCTATAATTTTTTGCTCATTGACATTAGAATTGTCCATTAATGGAATATGTCTTCTAAATCCTTGGGAATTTTTCGTTATCATTGAAATTTTACTACCATTAGATTGAATGTAGTGAAAATGTGAAAAATGTCAATACAATCTAATGGTAAAGAAATATCAATAGAAAAATTAACAAGTAAGAGCGGCTAAATTCGGCTATGCCGAATCTTATATACCCTTCACCATGGTTGGGAAAAAACTGAAGTTTATATATGGACATATATGAAATGGACAGATTTATATACGGACGCCTTTAAGAGGAAATTAACCATTTAGTTTGGAGATAAAACTTGGACTCGGGAAGATTTATGGTTCCAGAAAATATGTATTTTAAAAAAATGTATGTTTTGGGCATAACTTTTTTGTATCTGAACCGATATTTCCGAGTTTTTCAGCAAATATGTTATACTAAAGATTTTCGATCTTTTGCTATATAAGACGTATCCATAGGTCATAATACAGCTCTAGAATAGTGTTTGTTGTTTGTGTATAAAAGGTTAAGAGGTGAAAGAAAAGAATTTCAACAAATCGTTAAAAGAAATCACTAGAACTGCATGTGTTTTATTTCTACAAAATAGTTTGATTTAGCTGGCAAATTTGCATTTAGGATTTTATTTCGCTTTTTTATTAGAAATATTTGTAATTTTTTTAGCTTAATTTTAAAAATTTGAAGGAAAATAGTTTATAATTTTTTGTATAAATTATTATAAGTTATGACCTAAAATAGTTTCACTCAAAGGTAAATTATGTATAAAATTTTCTTAATATGTGAGAAATAAAATGGTTTAAAAATCTTTTTATTAATTCTTTTAAATCGGAGCAAAAAATAGAAATAAAACCGTTTGTATTTTGTTAGTATCAGAGGGTTTTTATACAAATTTTGATGTTTTTAGCCTATTTATGGATTATTTAATTATTAATATAAAATTTTATTTAAATTAATTATTAAATGTAAAAAAAAAAACAAAAAATAAACAAAAAAAAATCTTAACGAACCCGCGACCCTTTCACCTGTGGTGAAAGGTATAAAAACGTTTGTATTTTGTTTGTATCAGAGGGTTTTTATAAAAATGTTGATGTTTTTAGCCTATTTATGGATTATTTAATTATTAATATAAAATTTTATATAAATTAATTATTAAATGTTAAAAAAAACCAAAAATAAGCAAAAAAAAAAAAGTCTTAAGAAAATAATAAAAAAAAATGTAAAAAAAAGTGAATTGACCTCATCGAGATTTGAACCTCGAACTCCGCGTGCTTAGAGAAAAAACGTATTTGTGACATGGCGTCTAGACAACTGAGCTATTGAAGCTCACACAAAATCATCGTCAATAGATGTACATATATAAAAGTCTTCGTTCATTAGGGATTTGTTTAAGAGCTAACTATATTATACTTTTGCTAGCTTAAGCAAATGTACGAATACATGTAATCAAATGTGTATGACTATATTGTACTTAACAAACTTTTCGTTAAGTTTCGTCAAGTGTCAATTGCTTAAGCAAACAGCGAAACTGACCGCACTTTACTTAAGGAATCATATGTTTTTAGAAAAACTGTTAATGCAAAAAAAAAAAAACAAATTGCAATGTACGCGGAAAATATTTTTATAGAAAATTTAATTGAAAATGTTAAAAAACAAAAGGGCTAACTATATTATACTTTTGCTAACTTAAGCTACTGTCAAAAATTAACGAAAAGTCTGTCAAATGCTTAATCAACTTATTGGAGACTTTTGGGTGGCTACAATGTACTTTTTAAACTTAAATACTTACTACACTTAGTTGCAAATATATGAACTTTTGCAAAAACTGTTTTCTTCTTATATTTCCAAAATATATGTATATTTTCGAAAAATATTATTTAATGTGTTCAATTTACAAATATTTTACAATTAACAAGTAAATCTATATTAATTTTAAATAATTAAAAGAAACAAATGAAAACATAAATAAAAAAGTACTAAAAAATGCAACAGTGCTTGCATCTCAATCGAAAAACAAATACAAAACCCATCCCTTTTGTTATACATGCACGTTTGTTTTTTAACATTTTCAATTAAATTTTCTATAAAAATATTTTCCGCGTACATTGAAATTTGTTTTTTTTTTACATAAACCGTTTTTCTAAAAACACATGATTCCTTAAGTAAAGTGCGGTCAGTTTCGCTGTTTGCTTAAGCAAATGACACTTGACGAAACTTAACGAAAAGTTTGTTAAGTACAATATAGTCATACACATTTGATTACATGTATTCGCACATTTGCTTAAGCTAGCAAAAGTATAATATAGTTAGCTCTAAACGTGCATGTATAACAAAAGGGGTGGGTTTTGTATTTGTTTTTCGATTGAGATGCAAGCACTGTTGCATTTTTTAGTACTTTTTTATTTATGTTTTCATTTGTTTCTTTAAATTATTAAAAATTAATATAGATTTACTTGTTAATTGTAAAAAATTTATAAATTGAACACATTAAATAATATTTTTCGAAAAGATACATATATATTAGAAATATAAGAAGAAAACAGTTTTTGCAAAAGTACAAATATTTGCAACTAAGTGTAGTAAGTATTTAAGTTTAAAAAGTACATTTTAGCCACCCAAAAGTCTTCAATAAGTTGATTAAGCATTTGACAGACTTTTCGTTGATTTTTGACAGTAGCTTAAGTTAGCAAAAGTATAATATAGTTAGCCCTTTAGTTTTTATTTAAATGACAAATCTTTGTATGTGTGTTGTTTGTGTATAAAAGGTGGAGATGAAAGAAAATAATTTTAATTATTAATATAAAATTTTATATAAATTAATTATTAAATGTTAAAAAAAAACCAAAAATAAGCAAAAAAAAAAAAATATTAAGAAAATAATAAAAAAAAATGTACAAAAAAAAAGTGAATTGACCTTACCGAGATTTGAACCTAGAACTCCGCGGGCTTAGAGAAAAAAAGCATTTGTGACATGGCGTCTAGACAACTGAGCTATTGAAGCTTACACAAAATCATCGTCAATAGATGTACATATATAAAAGTCTTCGTCATTAGGGATTTGTTTATTTTTATTTAAATGACAAATCTTTGTATGTGTGTTGTTTGTGTATAAATGGTGGAGATGAAAGAAAAAAAACAACATAGTAAAAAAAAAAAATTTTAACACATGGATGTGTTTGTTATGCGTAAAATTATACATAAATATTAAACAAAGGGATTTTACGGAAAAAATTAGAGGTAGTCCTGGTTTTTTGCTAATATCTCAGCCATTTATTAACCGATCTGTCTGATTTTTAATAGCAAACAGAAATGGATCACATGTAACAGAAATAAAAAAGAATCAAGTCCTCATCACGTCTGGGTTCTTCGGAAACCCCATTTCAACACACAGACGGACAGACGGACAGACGGACATCGTTAAATCAACTTCGCTCTTCATAAGGACCCAGAATATATATACTTTATAGGGTCTAAGATCAATATTGTAGAAATTACAAACGGAATGACAAACTTATATATACCCTTCCACCTGTGGTGAAGGGTATAAAAATGGTACTGAAGTCGTATGTTATGTAATGGAAGATTGTTCCGAATTAAAACGTTATGGAATTGAACAGGAAACAAGTGGAATTAAATTGAAACATTAAGCCGGGGGAACGAAATGCAATGTAAGTAACGGAGAATTTTGCAAAAGTTTTTCTATTTAAGCGATTTTTATCGATTTTTGAATAGTAAATCTGTCAATTTTAATTACTTTTAATGGAAAAATAATTAATTGCAATATAAAATCATACCCTTAAAATCAGTACCATTAATTTAAAAAAAAAAATGCTTTTAAAGCAACTTAATTAAAATTGAGATCAATGAAAATTGAGCTAATGAAATCACCACTTAGTCCTATGTATGGTCCTTTATAAGGAATTTCGTTTATTAGGACGTTTCACTGTACAGAAATAAATATCAATTTTAAATAATTTATTATCCTGATCTCTACCACAATACACATACAAAACCAATTCGAAAATAAATTATTTTCAAATAAAAGATAACTTAAATTTTCATTTTGGTTAAAACCAATTCCTGTTACTTGGTTTTCAAAAATTTCTTAAGAAACATAAGGTTTCATTCAAACCCAGCAAAATCACACATTACTAAATAAAGTACAAGGTAATGTGGGTCCATTACTTTACATTTTACTTCACTAATGCATAAGTAATGTGTTGACAAATAGGTTTTCATAAAAAATAAATTATTAAAAAAAAGAATAATTACAAATAATTTTTATTAAAATATAAAGAGGCCCCGCTGGGTATCGAACCTGGGATCTCTGGACTACTGCACAAAAAAGGGCAAAGAGAAAGTTGCAAGATAATGCATAAATATATCGCAACCATTACCAAAGTTATGCTGGGTACCATCCATGCTGCAATATATCCCTTTACATATATTTATTGTCAACTGAACCAACAATAAAGAGAACGACATATATTCCCAAAAGATGTAGTATTATTTTCATTTTGAAAAGTATTAAAAAGAATTGTTTAAAAAGTATCTTTGCTATTGTTATATACAAAATCAGCTAAAAAGAAGAAGTTGCAAAAATAACAAGTCAAGAAAATTATAAAAACCAAATGTAAAAATACTATATTTGGAGTTTACAATCAGTTGGCTGATGAGTTTGATTTTTTTTTTGGGGGGGAAAGAAAAATACATAAAAGGTTAAACATACTCGAGGGCTACCTGTCATTCTGTGTTTAGTGTTTAACCCCGATGATAATATTGAAAAGTTTACTTAATACAAAAAAATATTGTTAGCACAAGAAAAGTTTATTGTACTGAAAGACTTGAGCTGTTTGTAAGGGACAAAGTTGGGAAATTTTTCAGAATTAAAAATTTAAATTCATCAAAATACAGAAAGAAAGAAAATTTAAAATTTTTCGATAAATTTTGTAATATTTTTTAGAAAGAAAAAAATGTAAGCGTTTACTTGTAAGTGAGAATCATCATTAAATGAAAAATTATTTTAAAGAGAATTATCTACATGATAATAATAAATTTTTCCATAAAATCAATAAAGTTTTCTTGGAATTCCTCCTTTGAAACTTTTCATTAAAATTATGCAGTTTTTCATAAAATTTTATGAAAAATGTTATAATGTTTATAAAAAGTTAAAAAAACTAGTTTTAGACAAATTATGTTTTTTTTTTAAATTTATTTCACTTTCTTAAGAAAACTTTATTTTGTTAGTTTTTTATATTTTTATTTAACATTTTCTTTGTGCTTATGGTTGCTTTTTTATATAAAAATATTATATAATTAAAAATTATAAACAATTTTAAAGTCTTTTTTTGTAATTTCAATTGAATTTCCTAAAGATGCTACGCACAATTGGACAGCGAAATATTAAAAAATAAATATTTTTCATATAAAAAACAACCAAGTTTAATCTCGAAGAATTTTATTAATTTATTGAAAATAATGAAAAAACGAATAGGGAGGTCCCAATCGGCATTCGGTGGAACATGATGGAGTACCTAAATGACATAGACTACGCTGATGACATATGTCTAATGTCTCACAGTTTTGTAGACATTGAAAAGAAGATAGACTCTCCGAAAATGCTAACAATGTAGGATTGAGAATTAACTTCAGAAAAACAAAACTGATGCGTATTGTTGATGGTACCGTAATTGAAGATGTAGAATATTTCAATTATCTTGGATGCAAAATTGTGAAATACGGTGGTTACGCAGCCGATATTGTCGATCGTTGCGTTCCTCAAATTGTATAAAATTTGGCGCGCTAACAACATCTCCCAGGGAACGAAATTACGTATATTCAACTGTAGCGTTAAATCTGTGCTGCTATATGGATGCACTACATTGAGCCTTACAAAACTGACCATAAAGAAAATACAATCGTTCGTAAATCGGTGTCTGAGACAGATATTACGTATCTATTCGCCTAATTGGTTATCCAATGAAGATCTTTGGAATAAGGCAGATTGTTGCTCAATCGAATTTGACATTCGAAGACGTAAATGGACATGGATCGGCCATATTCTCAGGCAATCAACTAGTGATATTGCTAGGGCTGCACTAGAGTGGAACCCTCAAGGTCAACGAAGACCAGGCAGACCACGTAATACATGGATCCGATGCATAAGAAACGAAGAACCTGAAACGAAATTAAACTGCTTGCCTGAGACAGAAGTAAATGGAGAGAATTCGTTGTCGCCCTATGTTCTCCTTGAACTTTTTATTTAAGTATATTATGTTATATTTTTGTATTTGAATAAATAAAGGACATTTATATATATATATTGAACATTTTTTATTAAAACACAATTCTCTCTGTGTATTGATATTAATATCTGAATGGCCAAACTGGAGCTGTTAATGCTTTTAAAAAAATTTAAACATTTTAAAAAAATAATTTTATCTCAAAGTTAAAAAAGAAAAATGTATTATAATCTACTTATTTTTTTGTACTCCTTATAAGTATAAAAGAAAGAGTAACACAGTAAACAATTTTTACATACTTATGTTTAAAATTTAATCCTTTAGAAAATTATGTACTTCAATTATTCCTTCTTTTCTTATGTTGTACCTATAAATTGTATGATGTTGCTTTTTTGTATTTTTTAAATAAATATTTTAAGAATAAAAGTTAAAAAATTATATATTTTTTATCTTTATTTTCAATTTCAATAAAATACTAGTTCAAAAGGTTACCACAACAATACAAAGGAGTAAAAATCCAAAAAAGCTTAAAGACTGTACCCATTCACAGCCACATACAGACATTAAGATACAAGCGGCAATCTTTGGTTGATTGTAGTATATTCTATATATTAAAGATGGCTTCTTTATCTTTTATATAAGATGATATAAATTCCAATTGTAAAAAAAACTTTACACACACATATAAAACAGAGTTTCTCATTAATTAAAAATTAGACGACTTGTAACAAATACCTCTTTCGAGGATATTGTTAAACCTGTTAAACTAAAGGCCAAATTTGGATTATATATTTATTGTAAATATGTTAATTTTATACATCTGTATAAATAGATATAGAATATTATATATAAACATACATAAGTTTATATAAATCATATATGAGCATATACTCAAAATTTGGATACAAACATATATGATCATATATTGAAATATTTTATCATGCATGCCCATATATGATCATATACAATTCCATATATAATTGTGGACAATCAAACATACGCGGTTTTTATGGAGCAGATTTCAAAGAAAATAAAGTTTTTGTCCAAAATTAAGTTATTATGATCTTTTTATCGCTGTGCAACTTCAACCAGCAACGTCCAGAAAATTGTGACTTTAGCTGCCACACTTCAATTTAAAAATTAAAAAACCTTAACCTAAAATTAACTTACAAATTTTTTCTTTGCTGTTTCTATTGAAATTAATATTCCGAATAAATTTTGAAAAAAAAAATAATTTTCGACCTGATACAATGAAGATCTATTGCCTTGAGAAACTCTGCTAAAAGTTATCCTTTTGCTCCTAACCTTACACAACAATATATAGAACAGTTTACATATGCAAGCAGTAGTCGAGAAAAAAAATAAGGAATTTCAAAATTTCAATTACGCGAGCAATGAAAATTACAAAATAACAAGAATAAAAGAAGCTAACAAGGAAAGTATCTCGGGGGTCGCTCATTGATTTGGCTGAATTTTAAATATGTACAATAATAGAGAAGAGAAATTAAATACAAAATAATAAATAATCGGCCCAATGCCATGTCTGGGGATAAAAAGTGTAAAAACGAGTTCACACGATCTCATTTTATAATTTTCTTCGTTTAAAAACACATTTTTTATAAAAAAAAATATTATTTTTTATAACAAAATAATTTTTTTTATAAAAAATTATTAATTGTTATAAAAAAAAAATATTATTTTTTGATAAAACAAAATTATCGTTAAATTGTTCGCATGAATGATCATTTTTGGCAAAAGAGAATTTAAATATTTTTTTTTGCAGAAAAAAATTATTTTTTCACAAAAAAAAATTTTTGAAAAAAGCAAAAAAAAAAAAATTTATACGAAAACAAAATTTTCTCGATTTTTTTTTTGGCGTAGGTATTTTTTTGCGTGTTTTTGCAAGAAAAATTAATTTTTTAGGCAACATTTTTATTTATTTCACGCAGAAATTATTCGAAAAAGATGAAAATATCGCGAATAAATAATCATTTCCGGCAACAAAGAGATTCTTTGAATTTTTTTAGTAGCACCGCTAAACTCATAACTTCCCCTTATCGCACCCATACAAAGGCCCTAAAATTTATGTTATTAAAAATAACATAAAAAACTGAGCATGAATAATCGTGTACCCCACCAGATAATGCTTTAAAATACCTTTCATTTGATACTCAATTTGCCTTTATTTATTTGAAAGAAACTTTACATTTCTTTAAAATAACACAAGCCAATTTTTGCTTAAATATATGATTGAGCCGCAAAGATAAAATATATACTTCTTTAATTTTCTATCGAAATCAATGGGTGACCATGGAGAGATACCTTCCTTGTAAGTTAAAAGGAATCAACCATACACGCATCCTCTGCCTTATATGGATGTAGGTACTTTTACATTCAATTGTGTAAGTATTTATTTTTTGATCGAATTTTTATTCTTCTATTTGTTGGTTATTAAAATAAACCTAACTTTAGAACGGAGTATAAGTATAGTAAGTTTTTTAAAGGACGAACAACTGAAAATATGTACAAAGTGGGTAAATACAAGTTTTAATTCAGTAAAAAGCTATGATTTTGATGATCTAGTTCATCCTCTTAAATTTTTAACTATCTCATTTTTAAAAAGGTCAGCGATTTTTGTGTAAATTGGATTAAAAAAAAATACTCAATATAAATCTTTAATTTTGGAACTATGAATAAAGTTTTAAAAGAATATACATTTTTTACGTATGAGTAATAAGAATTTATTTTATAAAAATATTAATCATACGCAACTAAATACTAATGACTTGCCCTCAACACTTTTTTTTTAAAGAAAGCAACTCTTAGGAAATTTTTCCTAATAATTAATGTGTGTTGCTTTCTTTGGATAGCGGATAGAGGAAAGTTGAAAGTTGGTGAAAGACAAAAAGCTTCAAACATTGCAACACTGTAATTGCGCGAGATGATAAATCTTAGAATATAACCTGTCAAAATTTGTAATGACAATATTTGTATGCTTTGTTAAATTTGCGTTAAAGCTTCAATAATTTCTTTGTCTACTTCTTTTATAAAAAAAAAACAAATATTAATATATCACCTTTTATAGTTTTCATAAAAACCTACAAACTAAATCCCCATAATAACAATGTTAGCTTTTTTTTTGCTAGCATTTTAATAATAACCCCCCAAGTAATAATGAAAATGTCAACTAGAGTCTCGCATATTCTCATCAAATTGTAAATCTCAAACCTTTATGTTGTAGCCTACTTATGTCTTGGAATACTATGCTACACATACAGTACATATGAGTTTTGAGTACCTTAACTTTAAGGAAAACTTAAGACTCTTTCTCATACACTTTAACAAAAAAATATTACAATGGTTATTTTTCTACTTTTAAGCTAGCAAAAAGAAATAACTAATATTAGGGGTAGTCATAGTTTAACTCAGGAAGAAAATAATAAAATTAAGTGATCTAAGACTACACCTGTATTTTAAAATCAACCAGCAAAATTATTAAATTAAATAGAAACAGTTTTGAAATTAAACTAAGTGTGTTTTTATATCAATTTAAACACGAATAAGTTTATTTTAACTAGAATTATATTTACTTAGTCTAAAAATAAGAAAAAAAAAATTGATACCAAGTGCTGGAATGGATCATTTTGGAGACATAATTTTTGTTTTACAATATTTTGTAGCTTATTTAATTTAATAGTTTTGCGCTGTGACTATCCCTACTGTGCTCATATTCTCTTTTTCCATACATATAAACTTATTAGAAAAACTATCCTAGAAAATCCTTACTTTTTTTTTTATAAGATGACATATGTATGTAGTATGTACTTACATTTATAGTATTTTTCTACTAAAGTTTTGTTAAGGACACGAAAAATAGGAGGAAAAAAAGTAAAAATATCCTTTCTTTAACCAACCAACAAGTTTAAGTATATGTAATAATAAAAAAGGCAAAACCTGTGAAAATTGCATAAAATATGAGAAAATATTTGTGCTGTTTTTACACATACTTGTAATTGAAGTAGGCACACAAATAAATATACGAGGGTCGTTCTCATACACAGAAAAAAAATCACAAAATTTTAAGTAATTCAAAATATTTCTTAAAATTCAAATTTGATTTTTAACAATTTTTTGTTTTAAATGTTTGTAAATTGTTATTTTTCATATACAAATTCTTTGAAAATAAAAATTAAAGTTTATTCTATCAAAAATATGTAATTTTTCAAACAGAATTTTGAAAATTTTTTCTTAAAAAAATGCCAATTAAATATGTAGGCAAATTTAAAATTTTTTTTGAAAAAAGTTTGAATAATTTGCATTTTTTTAAAACAACATTCCTTTAGACAATCTAAGTGGAATAAATCTTCCAAATATAAGAGGGATTCTGTAAAAACAAATCGAGAGAATTTGAATAATATTAAGGAAAAAAAAAGTTCAAAAACTTTTCGAACGACTAATGAAATTTGAATTTATTAGGAGCACATATACATTGTGATTGTACATATCCTGATTTTATGTTTCTTCCGAAAACGATAATCGGTAGAATTTCAATATCACTATAAGGTTGTTTACGATAGGTTGATTATCAGCTTATTTGGTTATAAAATCAAAAATAACCTCGGCACCTTGAGCACCCTTAATTGTTAGTTATGTACTTATGTTTTTCAATCAGCTGTGCTTACACTAATAATAATCCATGCTTAAAAATACAAATATATTTTTCGTACAATATACAAAAATATTTTATATATAAATATTACAAAACTTTCGTAAATTAAAAATTTCATAAATTTATAAATTTTGTAAATAATAAAAATGATTTCGTAAATTATTTGTTTTTAGTATAAAATTGTAACATCACAAAATTTCGATACTCAGCTGTTGGTAATAACTTTCTTTAGTTTAAAAATTTCGTAAATAATACATACAAAGTTTTGTTTTTGTACAAAATTATTTTGCATTTTAAGAAATTTTTTATAAATATTTTTAGTATTTTTATAAAATTTCGTAAAATATAGAAATAAAAATATGCTACTATTTACGATG
Organism: Eustalomyia histrio; assembly: GCA_949748255.1. Taxonomy (NCBI): domain Eukaryota; kingdom Metazoa; phylum Arthropoda; class Insecta; order Diptera; family Anthomyiidae; genus Eustalomyia; species Eustalomyia histrio. The sequence goes on along the minus strand of OX456524.1, from coordinate 154,535,646 downwards.
TCATTTGTATATATTACGAAATTTTTCGTAATGTCAAAATATACAAGTGTTGGGAAAAATGAACCACAGTTTCTGTGTATTTTATTTATGGATTATTATGAGTGTAATTACTTGTGCTTATTTTTATTGTTTTTTTTATAAATAAAAAACCAGATTTGAATGCCAAGGCTGCCAACATTCAATATAAAATTTTGAGATGCCATTTGCTGAAAAGTAGCTTTTTTTTTGTGCTAACTCTGGCAGCACAAAACAAAGCTAAATTTGTACTATTTACCAACACTACAAATAAGCATATAACTACATAATCTGTAAACAAGGGTATAGGTTGCGCAAAGTTGGTTATATTATTTTAATTCTTGTTTATATAAGCATTTAATCACATAACCTAATAACCAGCAGCCTATCGTGAACAACCTTTATAAGTTTAGTTAATGGCTAAACTGACTAATATGTCTGTAAATATTCACATAAAATCACAATAATCATCAAACAACCTATGTATAAGTCTTAACCTTTATATTCTAACCGTATTGTTATAAGAATCCGTTGAAAAAGTCATAGAGGAAAACCACAATATAACTTCTGATTTCTTATTATATCTAACAATAAAGAAAAAGGTCAAAAGTGATAAAGTATAAGTTGGCTTAAATAAAAATATATTTCAAAGTATATGACTTTGTGTGAATGTGGAATATTTAAAATTGAATTTTCGCTTGACACCTTCAATTATTTATAATAAAAGTCAAAATTTTAATTGCTAGATAAAAAATTTACAGTGAAACATAAAATATTCGAGGGGTACAAGGATTATTAACTAGTAGTTCAAATAAAGAACGAAATTAATTACTAAAACGCTTTCTTTAAATTTATAACAAAAACTGTATATAAACCTTTAATACACGAAATTGCTTTTAAGCTGTTTAGATTAGGGTATATTTTCAAAACTTACAATTTTTAATTAAAAAAGCTGAATTAATTGTATTGAAAACCTAATATTAAAATTTAACGAGTTAAACAGTTAAAAGTCAGGCATGCTCACTATATTGTACCCTACAAAAAATAAAATAGAACGGGGAACGATTGGAATTGAAACACTAAAAAAGCGAAACAAAATGGAATAGATCGCGGATCAAGTGGAATTGAAATACTAAACACAGCGAACGAATTGCATATAACACGAGTCGGTCCTATACCTATTACTACGTATTAATAATTTTCAACCTTCTTTGCATGATGATGGAATTTTTCATCATAACATTTATTGAATAAAAAAAATTCACACAAAATGTGACTGCATGGTGATGGATATTTTCATCATACTGTTTTTTTTTATAATTTATATAATCTATTTTTAGATTTTTTTTTAATATTTTCCCCTTAGTTTACAGCATGAACAGTAATGTAACAATGATTTATTTGAGAAAAAAAGAAATCATGCAAAAAAGAGTTAAAATTATGAAATACAAATTACTGTAAAACTAGATCAAATACGGATTGAAGTAAATGGTATGATAAACCAAAAAAAAAAAAATAAATAAATAAAATTTAAAAAATTAAATTTAAAGTTGGTTCAATTGAATCGGAACCAACTTTTTTATTAATATGAGTGTAAAAACAGGATTTTTTAAAAATATGTGCTCTAGATTATTGGCCATTTTATTAATCTTCTTAAGAAACGTATTAAAAATGGGGGTTTATTAAGTTCAAAGACAAAATTACCAATAATAACATGATAAAAATGGGGTTAAATACGGAAGAAGTGTCCTCTTAATTGCTAAGTCCAACTGCTGTAGCAAGGTCTTGAAATTTGCCATGTAAGTTCTTCCCCAGCGTAGACAACCTCTTAGAGGAGTTTTGAAAAGTTTTGTGGGTAGCAACAAAGAAATGGAAAAAGTTAGAAATCTGACACTTAAAATATGTGTTCCCTGGAGTACGGTCCTATTCAATGGACACTTAAAGGAATTTACAATTAAAGCTTGGCTTAATAAGGCAAAAAAATGCACTTTTAATGACCTGAATATGAAATAGGGAAATTTTTAGAAAAAGAATTGAATTGAAAAGTAACGGTATCGGGATTTTTAAATTAGTATCATTATGTTGCGAAAAAGTATATTTTGGAGGACCTCTAGACGAGCACAAGTTATAAACTGGCACTGATTTTATATAAAACCAATTGGCTTTGTCGTTGGACTCATATGTGTCAGTCTACGAAATTTGATTAAAATATATTTATATATACAACCGCTAGTTTGCGAACAAGAATAACAGCCAATTTTTGGGAATCTCTGTAAGGGCACTAGGCCAAAAAAGAACCAATTGAAATTTTAAGAAGATATGAGTCAGTGTATTAAACAAAATATCTTAATATTTGAGAACTGTATGGACAGACTGACGGACGGACGGACATAGCTAGCTCTTTATACGCTACGCACATAGGGATATTAGAAATTGGATATTTTTTAAAACCTTTTCAAAAAAAAAAACTATCAATCTTGCTCCCTGTTTTTACAAGGCGACCGGAATAATTTCGCCAGATTTTTAATGTAACAAAAACATATAAAATTTTTCTGAAAGAATTATTCCCTTTTTTTGTATAAAAACGCGGGGTTAAATAAACCTTGAAATTTTTAAATTTCCGAAAATTAAATTAATAATTCAAATAATTCAAATTTATAAAAATCTTTTCAAATTATATTATTTAATAGAAAATTCTACTCACATTTAAATTTTTACCCAATATAATGGCATAGTAATTTAATATATTTCAGCATTGGATACATACCTAAAAGGAAAAAAAAAGAGAAATGTTAACATTAGTATTAATATACATTCAATCAACAAGAAAAATTGTAACAATGGCAGTTAAATTGTTCTATTGATATGCTCATTTTCAACTAGCACTACTACTACTGCCACTATTCTATTGGCGAAGAAAGCATTTAGATTTTTCAGTCACTATATAAATACATTAGGGTCGTACATAATAATGTATACCGTTGAAATTTTACAACTATTACATACGAGTGTATTCTGTTTTTTTTTTTTGTGATGGGGTGTTAGAAGTGGAAAGTATTTTCACAATCGCTTACGAGGTATAATAAAGCAAACTCGTACCTTCCTAATTATTTTCTTGTTCCTACTTAAAAGAAAAGTGTACAATTTCAGTTAAAATTAGCTTTACATTGCAGTTATTTTTAACTGTTCGTGTAGTTCAAATATCTGCAATATTTGTTAATTTTTAATGCAATTGCAGTGAAGACTTTTTTAAACTGCAATTGCTGCTATTTTTCCGACGTAATTTTCTAAAGTTATAATAGAAATTAATTTAATAAATTTTCAAAAGAAAACGAAATTTTTACTGGATTTTTTCTTTTTTAAATCATAGTACAATAAAATATACATATACAAATTTAAAAATATACAAAAAATAAAAAATCTCTTTAATTCCTTCAATTAAAAATTTTGTTAAAAAAGCCATATACAATTAATTTTGTAATTGATTCAAATCAAAAATTATCAATATTGGCATATCACTTAATTAATTGAATCAATTAAAAAATCTTCAAATCATTTTTGAATACTTTAAATAATGTTTTGAATTATGAATAATTTTACTTTTACAAATTTTTTCGTCAAATATGAGTGTATGTTAATAAACTCCACCCTACTACATACATTTGCAAACAAATGAACTTGAATGATAAATATCCAACTAAATTGATGTGAAGTGTCAGTATAAAACGCCATTATAGCATCCATTTAACTAACAACACTTTGCACTTTGGTGTGTCCATAAGAAGGAGAAGACGGATAAAAAAAAATAAAGAAGAACAACTAAATAACGGAAAAATAGATATTCCAACCAACAAAAAAAAAAATAGAAAAAAAAATCAAGAATCAACAAAATGTAAAATTCAAATGGAAAAAGTTGTTAGAAAATCTAGTAGTGAAAATGAAACTGATTGAACAGAATTTACACATTTTAACTCATACACGATAGTGGGTAATAAAACTAGTAAAATGAAAAGATGTAGAAAAAACAGTAAAAAAAATTGAAATAAATCAACAGTAATGGAAAAGAATTGAAATTTGAATAAAATTTAATGAAATCGTAAAATTACATGAACATATTCATTTCAGTCATTTAAAGTTATATATTTGATAAAATATTTTCAGTAAACACACATTCATACTGGCAATTGAATTTGTATTGAGGCAACCGAAATGTTGTTGTCACCAGCAAATTACTTTTGTCTCAATTGATTTTTAGTTTTCACAACCGAAATATTAATTTACTACAAGCAAATAAATTCGGTTGTAAGCACGAATCTGTTTTTCCTGTGCACAGATAGAATTTTCGGCCACTTAAATTAGTATAATTTTTAGCAAATTAATGTCATATTTAATAAAAATCTTCATCATTTTTTAAAACTAGATTTTCCTTAAAGTTTTTCCTTAAATGTATTAAAATTTGAACCAAAAAATTTGTGAAAAATTTGCATTCATTTAATTGAAAGTTTGATAATTGAACTAAATGCAAATTGTACACAAAAATGCAACACATTTGGCTCCTGATGGAAAAATTACCACCAACGAGTTTCATAGTTTTTTTTTATATTTTCTATTCTATATCATTTAATAAAAAATAATTTTAACCTTTGGCCCCCTAAATGTCAAGTGTAAAAAATAACGGGGGCTAAAGGTTGACGTTTTCTTTAATAAAATTTAAATTAAACTATAAATTTTGCATAAAAAATGCTAGCCAGAAATTACTGCGGCGCAAGTTTGGTATGTTTTATATTTTCTGTTCTGTAAAATCAATAAACTATTTTGTGGATTTAAAGTAAGTTGAACAGGAAAAAATCAAACTCTGGTCCATATGAATCTTAATAAAATAAAAAAACAGGGGCCAAAGGTGAGACTTTTCTAATTTTTCCCAATCAATTATACAGTTTAATTAGACAATTGAACTAAATGTAAGTTGATCACAAAAATTCAACCTTTGCCACTCAATATTTAGAACAAAAATACAGGGGCCACATGTTGACGTTTTTTAATACTTTCCAAAGCAAATATCATATAATTTGTAAATTAAAGTAAATAATAGTTAAAAACAAAAACTTCAACCTTTAGCCCTTCTGAATCTTAAAGATCCCAAATATGGGTGCAAAGGTGTGCTTTTTGTTATATTTTTCAATCTCTATATTATTCGATCACTCAGATGAACTAATGAAGTTGTTTAAAAAAAACATAAACTTTTGCCCCCAATGACTTACGAACAAAAAAACTACCGAGGAAAGGATCGGCGATTTTTGATGTTATGTATGCTAGAAACTATGGTGACAAGTCCTAATCCACTCGGATGTTATCCCTACTTCTATGAGGATTGCGGTCAAAATTTTCCAGCATAATTCCCAAACAGAAAGTGGGGCGTATGCCCTTTAACAAAAGTGTCATATATCCCATGGGGGTTAACACCAATTTTTAATGGGGATTATGTCCAAACGTTTTTTGATCATTATCCTCATTTTTAAGCCGAAAGCCGCTACGTATTTTATTAACAAGCCGTTTAAAATATTCTCTGTTTTCTCTAAATCAATAAAATATTTGACTAATTTTAGGAAATTTTACATTTTTTTTTATTAATTTTGTGAATATCGTTTTTTTAACGGTAATTTATGTTTTTCATGCTAAAAATCACAAATTGAAAACTTTAAACTTTTTCTGTGTCAGCGACAGGCCGGCTACGCAGATATTATTCCCACAATGAGAATTCTGTTGTTTTGAAAAATATTTTTAAAACCCATGGGGGAATATATCAATTTTTAACTGGGGATTATGACCAAAATTATTTTAGCCATAGCCGAAAAAAATTCAAAAATTCGAGTTAGGGCAATTAAGCCTTTGATAAACTTATTTTTTTTTTCTGATCCCTCTAATAAGATATCTGAAAAATCTGAGTGACCCACACGACAGACCTTCATTGTATGAAATTGAGCATTCATTTTGTAAAAATTATTTCCACTAGTTTAGTGTAAAGTTTCATTAACAAAAGTTGGCCAAAAATTCTCTCGTATGTAGTTGAAAGTATTGTATGATTATTATAAATTATTCTACGCGTTATGAGTGTTGTTATAATAAGTATACGCCACGTTATTTTATAATCTTATTTTTAGTAAAGATACACATTATAGGTAATGTAAAGTCTTTTCAGAATCTGTTCGAAAAAATAAAATTTTATGGAAAAATCTTGGAAGAAAATTGCTGTGTAAAACAATTACAGTGAATGTCCAAATTTATGATTCTTAAAGAAATAAACTCCGGTATATTGTTGTTGTAATGCAGGTATTTTATAATTGTTTTTTTTTTTCTAACTAATACTAATCGTGTTGTGGTGGAGACAGCTTTATATTTGTTTGTTTTAACTCGTTCTTATTTGTTTTGGAAATTTTTTCTACAGAAAAAAAACTAATATTTTTTTTAAAATTATTTAAATTTCTTTGTGCTCGTTAAACAATAACGTTTCCGCACGATTTCATTATATATTTTTTTTTATTTAGTTATTTCTACAGACAAAAAAAAATAAATTATATACACATATTTTCCACATAACGTTACGTATATAAAACAAAACTCCCCCTCACCGCATACACTCGCACTAGCTGCTGCTATTCATACATGATTGTATTGTCTACAAACTTTTGGCACATTCACCATTCATGAATGTGCAATTTCTGGCAATGCGGCATTTTTTCGATTGAATTATGCGACGTTAGCGCATTTACAATCAACTAGGAGTTATATATTTTTGTATTCTTTAAATTTTGTTTTCTGTTTTCAAAAAAAAAAAATTTTTTTTCAAACCTCCATACATACACCTACTACTGATGCTGCTGCATCTGCTGCTGCTGCTATGTGTTGAAGTAGTTTTGGTGTATGGCTTTCCCGCCTCAGAAGTTAGATGATAGAGACATTGATGTTTATAAACTTTCTTTTTTATACACATTTACATACAAACATATAGTCTGCATAGAAAAGGCTAAATAAAAATCTGTAGGGCTGTGAAAAAAACAGGCTGTAGGTAAAAGCAATTGTTTATCTACCAGTCAACGGATGCTGTAGGCGCCCTTTATAGGAATACAACAATATTGTATGTTTAACTTGTCATTGTATGCTGCCTTGTTTCCGTTCATTGCTTTCAGTATTTTTTTTTTTTGTTTTTCTCTGATTCCTATGCTCACCATGCAACACCAACATCATCAGCACCATCATTATTACGTTTTTCCAATTGTTTGTCAAGTTTTTTTTGCATTAACGAGGGATGTTATAAAAAGAACTTTAAGTTTAAAAGAAAGTTTGTTGATTTTTATACTTCAGAATAAAAACGTACCAATTCCCAATTATCTTATTGATACTTTTGAAAAGAAAAGGCTCGGATATTTTTCAATCAAAAACTGTATATTTGTTAGTTAAATATAGATATTTATAATTAACACTTTCAAGGGCACGAAGAATGTTGCTGAAAGTCGTAGCGGACAAGAAAATGCATTCAGCTTGTCTCTAATAACTTTACTAAATAAAAATAAGAAAAATTTGCATTTGAAAAAAAAAAAATATTTTCTACTATCTCGAACCAGACTAAAAATCCATTTTCATACATAAAAACTGTAATATTTTATGAATATTTTAAAAGGTTTTCTACATTCACCAAAAAAAAAATCTGTAATGGCAACTGAAAATTTTGCTAACTTAGCAACACATGTCTGCTGACGTGTAGTACAAGAAATTAGTAGAAAAAAATTAGTAGCCGCTACTAAGTTTTAGTAAACTTTTTGTAAAGTGGAATTTAAAATTGGTTTGCTAAAATCAGCGAAAAAATTTTCTAAATATTATTAATATTAGTACAATGAAATTAGTATAAAAAATTAGTAAGCGCTATTAAATTTTACTAAATTGCTGTAAACTGCAATTTAAAATCCATCTGCTAAAATCAGCAAAATATTTTACTAAATACATACAAGTGAAATGGAAACAGCAGGAAAGTTAAATAACCGCTACTAACTTTGTTAAAATTCTGTACAAAGTTTATTTAAATAAATTAGCTTTAATTAACAACAAATTTTGATAAGTATTAGTGAACAAATGTCAATGAAATGTAATACAAAAAAAAAAATTATTAAAAATGTATAAATTAACTCAATTAATTGGGCGCCCCGGTAGGTTAGTTGGTAGCGTGCTAGCTTATCAGTGCGGGGGTGGTGGGTTCGATTCCCACCAGAGGCTCTGGTCTGTTTTCGCTACAACAAGCCAAAAGCCTTTGTTGCTAGTGCTCGGTTAGGGTATTAAAATATAATTATTTTTAGATACACTTGTTGCACTTTAAAGCTAATAATTTCTTTTGAAATTGCCTTACGAAAAAAAAATACAAATTTATTATTTTTTGTCGAGCAACATTTTTTTTTATTTTATTTATTTTTTTCAAAAAAGACAAATTGAAAAATAAAATCAAAGGCTTAAAATAGTAAAAACAAACGAATTTATAATTTTATTTTAACTTTTTAATTGTTGTGTTGAAAATTATCGAAAAAAATTACAAATAATTTTTTTTTTTGTCAAGCAACATTTTTTTTTTATTTTATTCTTTTTTTTCAAAAATGTTTAGATAAAATTAAAAAAAAAAATAAAATCGAAGGCTTAAAAACAGTAAAAACATAAGCGAATTTATAATTTTAATTTTTTTTTATTCAAAAATATTTTAGATTCTATTTTAATTGTTTTAAGGTCTGATATTTAGAACTAGAAAAACTTACAAGTGCTCTTTTAAGTGGATGTCCTCTTTTTGGGACATGGGTAGATTGTGAAAAGTATCTTCACTTCACTTTAAAAAAATCAAAGGCTCAAAAATAGTAAAAATAAACGAATTGATCATTTTATTTTATTTTTTAATTTTTGTATCGAAAAATTTTTTGTCGAGCAACATTATTTTTTATTTTTTTATTTTTTAAAAAGTAGAAGATATTAAAAAAAACCAAAGGCTTAAAAATGGTGAAAACATAGGCGAATTATTGATTTTGTTTTAATTTTTGTATTGAAAAATATTTTAGTAAATTTTGACTGTTTTAAGGGCTAATTTTTAGAACTTAAAACAACTCTTTAGTGCTATTAAAAGTGAATTGATGTCCTATTTTTGCACATGGGTCGGTTGTCAAAAGTATCTTCACTTCCTATCACTTTTTTCCACCTATGTGACATTTTAAGGAAATTTAAGTTTGTATGTATAAGTTTTAATTATTAGAAATAAAAATTTCTTTAACATCTACTTTTTTAAAATTAGTAAATATTTTTTCAATTTTTAAAACCCATCCTTTATAATATATTTTTATAAACTTAACCCATATATGTTAATTGTGCATTATCCCTCGTTAGTTTGTTAATGTATTGTTTGTATTTTTGCGTTTCCCCCCAAACTATGTTTGCATTTTGAGTGTTTGTTGCTGCTGCAGCAGAAACGGCAAGCAAGTAACAGCTGCTGTTTCCGTTTCTTGTTCCATCGTTTGTGAGCAACAAACGTTTGCCGTTCATCACCGAAGAGGCACTATACCCGACTGATGCCTGTTTTTTTTTTTTTTCTATTTTTTATTTCAACTAAAGTGCCTATAGTCTTTCTTCCCCTCTGGAATCATTCATTTGTAAACGAATGTTTAAATGTATTGGTACATAGATTGTATGTTTATTTTGTTATGCTGTGATGTCTTTCTTCTTGTACGGTTGCCTAGTTGATGCCTGATGCCTGATCCTGCCAGCCTGCCAGCCTGCCATCCTCTCTCTCTCTGACTGACTGTTTGCCTTCAATTTTATATGTTTATGTGACTGCCTGCCTTATTTGGTGTTGTGCCTGCCTCCCTGCCTCCAAGTTCTTATTGCTGAGGAATGTAGTCGTATTGTTTGTTCTTTGGCTCACATGCAACGTCAACTTTTTTTCCACTTCATTGCAATTTCAACTATTCCCAATTGTCTGGTTTTATAATTGTTTATAAGTGGATGTGTGTGTGTGCTATATGTGTATATGTTTGAGTGAGTTTAAGTTTTATTTTTTTCTTCATTTATATACTACTGAATGTGTCTTTGTTTGATTTTTATTGTGTTTTTCTCCCAAAAGTTTCGCTTTCGTTTGTAATTTTCTTGATTTTAAAAGAAAATTAAGAAAGTTTTTTTTTCTTCATTTTCTTTTATATGGATTTTTATAGTAACAAATGTTTCTGAAAGAATGTGTGTGTGTGTGTGTGTATGTGTGTGTATGATTTTTTTTTATAAACTGTTGACTTTTATTGTTTGGTGGTATGTTTATTTAGTTTATTTTATAATGAAATATTTGTACTGTGGCGTATACTTTTTTTTATTAATTTTTGATAATGAAAAGCTTTGTTTGAATTTTATTTAAGAAAAGTTGCTAAGATATCATATTGGTAAGAGTAATTCAAACAAATGAAGTCTATGAAATTAAAGTATTAGTATTAAATTTATAGTGTTGCGAATTTTATAGGTTTTGGAATACTGTAGAATGAAAAAAAAAATACATTGAAAAGTCTTTTAAGAAACCCAACAAACTGGCTGACTTAAATCTTACTAATAATATTTTCGATATACTCACGCAACAGGCGTACTCTACGAGTCTTTCACGGTCCAAAAATTAGCCCACCTGACGTATAGATGGCGGCAGTAGTTTGAAAAAAAAAATTAATTTGGTGAAAAGTTTTAAGTTTCAAGGCGCCACGTTGTTTACTATTTTTTTTTTGGAGCCATCAGAAATAAACGATCTCAGTGAATTTGTAAACATAGAAAAAATTGGTCACCGTTATGTGATTCAACTTTCATTTAAAACGTCTCAGTCCAACCAAAATATTAAAGCCGAGCTAGATTCTACTCTGCAAGAATTTGCTCCTTTGTTTACCACTATAAAATCTTAGGTGGCAAAGTTTTAATCAGACCGTAAAAGCTGCCAAAATGAACACCATGTTGGTCGACCAATTGAGGTGTCCACGACAAAAAGGGTTAAGGAAATCCTCAAAATGATATTTGATGACCGTAGGCTGAAGGTGCGTGAGCTAGCTGAAATGATAGGCAAAAAGTGCTATAGAGCGCATATTGCCTGAAAATTTGAAGATGAGAAAGCTGCGCTTAGCCATGGCTGAGGCATGTGTCCACTACTTTACACCTGGAGACAGAACAGTCAAGGCAGTGGACTGGAATGAGAGAAGCGTTTCCAAAAAAGGCGAAGAGTGTTCCATATGCAGGCAACGCCATGGCGTTTGTTTTTTGGGATGCGCGTGGGATAATTTTTATTGATTTTTCTTAAAAAAGGAGAAACCAAAAACTAATTTTGTCTGGCATTTCCATGTTTATTAACATAAATATGTCGGAACAACATTTCGTTACATAAAATTTTGATCTTCATTGAAATAATATAAATTAAAACAAATTTTAAAATCAGTGTTCAAGTTATAAGCTGCGATAAACCGATTTTAAAGATAATCTACATCCTAAAAACTCGGCCTAAGCCTTTAAGTGATGAAATTAGGCAAAAAAAAAATGCCGCATTTGCCGAAAACGAAAGTGTTCATTCATCAACACTGATTCATCGTGACAACCGATTTTCTTGCCAACTACACTCACCAAAAAAAGTCTGTAATGGCAACTGAAAATTTTGCTGTTATTACGAGAAATTCTGCTAATTTGAGCCCAGCGGTATTTTTTGCTTATCTTAGCAACACATGTCTGCTGACGTATAGTACAATGAAATTAGTAGAAAAATTAGTAGCCGCTACTAAATTTTAGTAGACTTTATGTAAAGTGGAATTTAAAATCTGTTTGCTAAAATCAGCAAAAAAATTACTAAATATTATTAATATTAGTAAAAAGCTTTGAATTTATTTTTCTTATCGAGCATCAAAAATTTTGATTTTATTTTTTCAAAAACGAATTCATTATTTTGTTTTAATTTGGTAATTTCTGTTTAGAAAAATATTTTGGTCAATTTTTTTTTTTTTTTGATTTTAGGGTTAAATTTGAATTGTTTTTAGGGCGGATTTTTAGAACTAAAAAAACCTTTTAAGTGCTATTTTAAGTGGATGTCCTCTTTTTAGACATGAGTCGGTATCTTCACTTCCGATCCCTTTTTTAATATATGTAACATTTTAAGGAAATTTAAGTTTGTAGGTGTAAGTTTTAATTAGAAATAACATTTCCTTCAATATCCACTTTTTTAAAATTAGTAATATTTTTTGCTAATTTTAGCAAATCGGTTTTCAAAAATTTGTAAAATGATTTCTGAAATTAGCAACAAAAATTTGTAAATATTCTGTAAAAATTCTGTAATTTGTTAAATGTAAATAGCAAAAAGATTTGCTAAATAATAATTTTTTACTTAAAATCTGTACAAAAATAGTAGAGTGCGATTGAAAACCGTTTACAAATTTTTCTACTAACTTTTTTTTCTGAGTGTAAACATTTTGGTTGCAGCAGCAATTCTTGTCATTTTCAAAATCTTTTTATTTAATGTTTTATTGTTTCATTTAAAGTTCAAAATCATTTAAATAAATTGCACTGTATACCTCTACTTATCATATTCTTAACTATCACAAGTTATTATGATGAAATACCAGTACCCAACCCAACCAACGACTCAGCCTTAAGTAAAAACCACTTGACAATATACAAAATAATTAAATAAGGAAAAAAAAATAAATATATAAAAAGGATTATTGAAAGGACGAACAACAAATAAAATGCAAATTGAAAAATATAAAAATGGAGAAAAATAAAATTATAAAAATTTCATTTTATTTTCTTTCTTACTATCAGATAAAAATCTGAAATAATAAAAAAATGCTATTAAGAAGAGTGACAAATGGAGGGAGGGGGGGGGGGGGGGGACAAAGGGTAGAAAGCACCAACTATAGTGGTGGCCAAGAGGCGGTAGATATTGCAATATTCATAAAGAAGAGGGGGGTTTAGAGAAAGTGGTTGGAAGAGCGTGTGAATTGTGAAAATAAAGCTTACAACACTTTACTCCAATGGTGCTAAAGCGGCAAAAATATGAAAATTTTCAGCAGCAACATCCCACTACGAATAACATCTACTTATACATATTTACAACCAGGACAATAACAACAACAGAATATAATAATAAAATTTATAAAATATAAAAAAATTAAAAATAACAGCAACGCACGTATAAAAAAAAGACATACAATTTTTGGTTCATTTTTTGGGAAGAGGGTTTGGAAAGTTGAGTATAAGTGAAGAAGGCATCAGCAAACCTTAAATAAGACTTTTTTTTAATATTCTGTACAATATTCAATTTAACTTTGTTGAAAGCACTATGGAGCAGCTTTTATGCTACTTATTAGTAATTATTCAAGTAGTTTTCAAGATGTTCGATGTGTTAAACTGACGCGGTCTTTTCGCTCCCAGGTGCTTTTATCATAAAATTTAACCAATTTTTTTTAAACTGGGTACTATAACTCTTTTAGTTTTTGAGATAGGTCATTTCGGGATTTTTTTTTCGACATGAAAGAATTTTAAAACTTTTATCGAATTTTTAATTTTTCGTTTAAAATCTTTTATGTTAAAATTTTAGGAATTTATATCTACATTATGTCCATTTTAAAGTTTTTTTTTGTCAATTTTAAAGATTTTAGTAAAAGCTTATTTATTTGTGCCCTATTTTTATCTAGTCATACTGTGAAGACCCGATAGACTGACCGGTATGACCCGTAAGCATTTTATTTTACATTTAAGTAATTTTTATTAAATTAAAATATGCAATCTTTTAATTTAAAATATCTCCCTTTTTTAAAATGTCGTTTTTTTTTGTAGGATCCTTGCCCATTGTTACTCTGTGAGTACAAGTTTTGTGCCGGGTAAAAAGGATAATAAAACTGGGTTAGCAGCAAACTTGTATTTGTATTTATTATGGTTTTTATGTGTTGTTGTTTATATGTATATATTATTGTTGTAAATGTAGCCTTTAATGTAATTGTTCTTATGTTATTGTTTTTTTAACACTACAAAAGAGATTTTTTTCAAACAGTGTTTTCAGCTTTCTCGTAACCACTTTTCAATTAAATTTTTTCATTTTTTATTCGTTTTTTTGCTTAAGATTTTTTTTATAAAATGTATATTTTTCTTAACATTTATTCAACTAAAACAATTAAATTAATGTTGCAATATTATTGTTATAGAGGTTAAAAGTAGAAACTTCTGCCAGATCCTACTCAACCAGTACTCTTAATTTTTTTGGGTCGCATTTGTTATGAAAATGTTTTCTGAAGGGTTTCGTTAATATATGGCGAGGACCATGAGTAGCATAGTTTTTCTCCTTAAATACATACTCTTTGCTTCTACTAAATGTTCCTAAAGGTTATAATGGCCGCAGCAAAATTAGATTTTCTTTTATTTATATATTTTTAACTGATTTCTTTGAATAAAATTAAATTCTTGAAATTTTAAAGTTTGGATTCTAAGAAATTTTTTTTTTTAGCAATCCTGTTTTTTTTCGAGAAAAATTCTTTAAATTTTATGCATTTTTGCTACATTTTTTCAATAGGAAAAATTTTCAACCAAGGATTTTTTTGCTGTAAATAACACAGTAAAACAAAATAAGAGTTATGGTCACGGTCAAGGACGAGTGTATAAGGTTAGAGTAGAAAAAGTCTCAATGGGGTTTTGGCGCTGCATGGGTACAATAAAGTTTTAACACTGGTGCTGAAAGAATTTTAATGCAGTTGCTGCCATCAGAAAAACTTGTTTTCCAGAAAAATATATTTTAAAGAGCAAAATGGCGACAACTTCATTTGAGGTGTTCAAACACTTACACTTATATACAGAAAAATACAACTCTGAAAGTATTGAGTAGGTACTTTTATGTAGTGAGTAGGTACTTTTAAGTATTGAGTACTCGAAAAACGGCCAATACTAAATATTCTGCACCTGTGCGAACTGACTAAACGAAAACTAAAAGAAATTTAGGATTCCCAATTTCTATGAAATTTTAAAATATTTAAATATATTTTTCCAACAATTTTTGTTCAAAATTTATTTAGCCATCTGGCATAGTTCCTTAACACACTCGGGAAAAAAAAAGTTAGTAGAAAAATTTGTAAACGGTTTTCAATCCCACTTTACTATTTCTGTACTGATTTTTAGTAATAAAATTATTATTTAGCAAACCTTTTTGCTATTTACATTTTACAAATTATACAATTTTTACAAAATATTTACAAATTTTTGTTGATAATTGCAAAAATTATTTTACAAATTTTTAAAAACAGATTTGCTAAAATAAGCAAAAAAAATTTACTAACTTTGAAAAAGTAAATATTGAAGAAAATGTTATTTCTAAAAATTAAAACTTACACATACAAACATAAATTGCCTTAAAATGTTACATATATTAAAAAAAGGGATCGAAAGTAAAGATACCAACTCATGTCTAAAATTATTACACCCACTTAAAAATCAGCCTTAAAACAACACAAAAATTGACTAAAAATATTTTTCAAAACAAAATAATAAATTCGTCTTTGATTTTTTTTTAATTATGTGTAAAAGATTTTTTGAAACAAAAAATAAAATACAAAATTTTTTTGTTGGACAAAAAAAATTGAAATTTTGTACTAATATTAATAATATTTAGTACATTTTTTTTTGCTGATTTTAGCAAACTAAAATTAGTAAATAGTAACTAAAAATTAAGCAAAAATTATTTTTGTAATTTAATTCAATAAAAAAATATTTTTTTTGGGGATTTCATCTCGTCAAATGGAGACAAAGAGCTAAAACTTTTGCAGCAACACTGGCATCAACAAACGACATTTATACTCGTATATTAAAAACTAGTTCTTTATTAATAATTGCAGCTCTTTTACTATTATATAGCCTTAAGTGTGCCTTTGGTTATAACAATTAACAAATTTAATTTAATTTTTTTGGTCGAAAACAACACAAAATAATTGAGTGTATTAAGCCAAGCATAGCAACAACTTTAACCCAATTTTCTCAAAAAAAAATACAAAAATACACTAAAGAATTTTTCTCCAAAAAAAAAAACAGGATTGAAAAACAACCTTTTCACTCTCAAAAGAACTCAGCATAAAAAAAAAACTAAATTGGTAGAAAGTTTTGAAAGTCCTCATCTTGCTGTTTCTTCCATTCCGCAATCCCAGAAAAATTGGATGGCATCATGATGCCACCATCTCATCTAACTAAAACTTGAGTTGTATGCACAACAATACAAAATTCTGGAACTAAAATGGAAATTTAATAAAGTGTTTATTTACTATGTTATATAAAGACAGAGAATTAAAAGTATAATTCATAAGATTTTTCTTTTCAATTTATTTTACCCGATCCGTAAAAAAAATTTAAATTATTTTGAAATGATTTTCAGGATAAAAAAAACAAATTTTCAAATAAAAACTCAAAATGAATTGATTCCTTCAAATCAGAGAGTTAAAAAACGTAAAAATATCAAAATATCAAAAAGAAAAAAAGAATGAGAATAAGAACAAGTAGAATTGTTTCAATCGAAATGACTGAATAAGTATTGTTTTTTTTTGTGACTAACTGTATAAAAATGAATAAATGAATGACTGACTGAACAAAGGGACAAAAGCTAAGGACGATGATGATGATGTTGATGTTGTTATTACGATTGTTGAAAGGGTTGAAAAAAAAATCAAGTATTTTATTTATTTATTTCTATGTACGAGTACTTTCTACGAAAATAAAACTAAATTGTTTTTTTTTAACATTTCTAAACATACTTAAAGCCAAAAACAAAGAAAAAAAATTCGATTAACTTTTAAGTTCACATAGGAAACAAGCAGGGATTAACAACTGCTTGGGTTTTTAGAGTGACCAGATTATTTGCTGGATATGTGAAATGCAAAAACCTACAAAAATTGGGCCAACGATCCATATTTTTTGCGGCGATCGCAAAAATTTAATAAAAGACAACTTCTTACAACTTACAAGTTATTTTTACTGATATGAATGAAACTCCGATATGAGACAAATAATAAAAATCTTAGGTTAACCGGTTTTTAAAGTGTCATTTTCGCGCTGTTGAGATGGTAAAAAATGGTGCCAAAAAATTTTAATTTTTGGTTTTAATTCTTTTTCAATTTCTTTCTATGTTTGTTGTTGTAACTGTTGTTAAAAATATCTAAAATTGTCGATACTTTATTCCAAATATGGTCATTTAATATGGTCGAATTCCTGTACCAAAACACACTGCGTTGCTCATATTAAACTTTCCCTTTTGACGAGTACATAATTTTTGTGTTGATATTTTTTAAATTTATATAATCGGGCTCTGTTCGCCAGATAACACATTGTCCCGTAAAAATTGAACCAATAATTAAATTAAATTTTTTTATGGTAAATAACAACAAATGTGTCATGTTAAAATCACAGTTAGTAGCTAACTGAACATTGTGTTAGTGAGGACTAATCTATAGATATTTGAATTTGACGATCATAATAATTAAAATTTCATACAGAGAGAAATTTTCGCTTTTTAACTCAAACAAATTTAATGGTTTTTAATGTCAAAAACCTAAACTTGTTTATGTTGAATAATTTTTAAGGCGAATTTATCAAAGCGCTTTTTGCCAATATATTTATTATTACAAATTGGTGAAATGTCCGTTGCTAGCACAAATTTCCAATTGTTGATGCAGATGTTTTAACTACCAAAATTAAATGGTTTTAGGAAAATCGATTTAGTGATGTCCGTCAATTAAAGAGACAATTGGATGAAATCTAAAATATAAAAAGGTTTCAATTTACTCAGGGACGAGTCCATATTTTGATCTAGTCGCCATATAATGGATAACTGCTTGTGGGTGTAATACTCCATCATAAATTATGCCTCCAAAAGAAAATCTCACCACTTTCTCACTTACAAGAAGAGAAAAGTATTTTTAGGAGAGGAACGAACAACTGATTTTGATAAAATTTGAATTTGTGATAGATGGGAGAAATCTAAGACAATCATATATTGATATGGTAAGGTAGTTTTGAATTTTCGCTAGGAAAAGGAAAAGCCTCCACCTAAGCGGTGTGACAAATCGCTTTGATTAATGAGATAATTCACTGATAAGATACTTTTGAAATTTTCTCCAAAAGAGTGGTAAAAAGGGGTGTTCAAAATGGGGACAGTTTCCTGCTGACACTTAAAATACGTGTTTCCTGGGGTATGGAACAATTCTCTGTGATAAGATGAAAATGGAAAAGCCTTTCCTTTAATTGCCTGCCCAAACCGAATTTCAAAAAACGAGTGGAATTAAAACTCTAAAGTTGAGAATCGCAATAGAATGGGAAATAACTAAAATTCAAGCGGAAGGAAATGAAATGGAACGTGGAACGAGTGGAATTAAAAAACTGGACAAAATTTATTGAAATGTGAAATGAGTGGAATTGAAACATTAAAAAGAGAACGAAATAGATGGAACGGGAAACTATTGGAATTGAATCAAAAGACAAGGGGCCTCCCTTGGAGGGGGGGGGGCAAATGGAATGAAACGGGAAACGAGTGGAGTTGAAACACTAAACACAGACAACGAAATGGAATAGAGCAACATTTGCTTTAAGATATTTGTAAATTTGTACATATATTTGAAATTAAAAGCATGTGTTCTTTAGATTACCAGGACGGAGGTATTACCTGATTTTTTTTCTATTTCTTTGGAAATTTTAAAATTAGCTTTTTAAGGTCCTATTTTTCAAGCCAATAGAAGAGTAGTTTAATACATTGTGGAGATCTCCCAACATCTTTAGAAACCAGATTTTTATTAAATCTGTTTCATTTTGCAAATAAGGTGTCTTTGCGATTTTAATATTCTTAAATCCTTAAATATGGTCACCTCTTTTATTTGTGCGAAATGTTCACTTGTTAAGGTTTAACTAGGTTTAAAGTTTAAAAACACTATTTGACCTTTTTGTATGTATTAACTGTGTGTGAGCTAGTATTTGTTGTTAAAGTTAGCAAATTGTGAAAAATTTGGAAGTCTAGGGCTGTTTTATTTATATTTTTTAAAGCCTTTTTCATGTTTTTTGTAAATAGAATTCTAGAAAAAAATTTTAGTTAGGCGGGGGAGTTAAGTAAAGTTCATGCGTTTGTCTTACAAGTTGTGCAGTAAAAGGGATCTAAAATCCATTTCGTGTTCTGTTGTTTGTTTTTTTCTAAAGGATTTTCTTTTATTATTTAGAAAAAAAAACTGCTTCATTATGCGGGATAAACCTTTTTTTTTTGTGAGATTTGTTTAAATATTGTTTGTATTATTTATGCTTTTTTAAAAATTCATTTGTGTTAGTCGTATTCGTTTCGTTTCTTTTATTTTAAATATTTGATTTTAAATTGTAGCAAAATTTTTTTTTCCATTCCATCCTTTGTTTTGTTTTTCAGCCATCTTCATCTCTCATCATTGTTAAAAACTCATTTAAAATCCTATTTTTTTTGTGAATTGTTGATTGACCCTTTAAATTTTCATTTGTTGCATGTTTCAATTTATATTAACACAATTTTTGGGGGCTTATGGTCGGTCACATTTCTTTTATGCCAATTTATCATAAATTTCATTTGTTTCTATACGTTATTATGAAAAATTTATGCTTCTATGATTTTTATTTGTAATTTATATATTATTTTATTTTCATTTCTTTTTCGTATTCATTATTATCAACAAAAAAAAGGGTGTTAATCAAGTATTGATATTTTGAATTTTTAATAAAATTATTGTTAGAATTATATTTCTTTTATTTGATTTAAATTAAAAAGTTTTCTTTGTTGGGTATGAAATAATAAAAAAAAAGTTTTTGGGTCTAAAAAATTATAATTTGTTAAACAAAAAGATATTTAAACGAATTAGAAAACGTGTCTGAATGTTTAATTGGTAATTTAATTGTGATTTTTTAACTGAAATACTGTTATAAAATAGTTACACAAAGAATGTTAGGTTAAATCTATAACGTTGGATGAGAACCTACAAGCATTAAAAAGCAATCAAGCGCTCTTTTGTACACATTCCATGAACCTCAAAATTGATTTTTAAGCTGATCCCCATATATGGGTTTTGTATTCCAATTGCGGTCGGCTGAAGGTGGCGTGAGGAGGTGAGAAGATCAGATGGAGTAAAATATTTCTTACACCGGTTAAGAAAACCAAGTTTGATACTTGAAGTATGTAAACCACATAGAAATATGTAAACCACAAGAGTGCCAGACTCCTGAATATTGATACCACCCATATGGGTGAACATATTGGGTTTTGCTTGCATTTAAATCAAACATGTTAGCACGACCTCACTCGGAAATTGTTACAAGGTTCCGAGTAGGTGTATCATTTATAATCTGCTAAGTACTTGCCCCCAACCTTTACAGGGCTTGGCTGACGATCGAATTATTATATGAAACCATACACCAAGTATTATTTGTGACAAATTCTTGGAAGAGTCATGATCCTTTTTTTCGAAGATTTAATTCATTAATTCAGTTTTTGAATTCTGAATTGAAATTTAATGAATTAAATCATTGAATGGATTTAAACCCCAATTCGATCCCGTGCAATTTGTTGGGAAAAGAATTAAATCAATTGAAGAATTAAAACAGTTCGTTTTATCAAATCAAATGATTTAAATCATTTTTAAAAAATCGAACGGAAAAAAGAATTCGTTCAATTTATTAACCGTTCAGTGATTTAAAAAAAAATATATTTCTCTGCAATGATTAAAAAAATATAAATTTTCGTTCACTGATTAAAAAAAAGAAATACAAGTAAGAGCGGCTAAATTCGGCTATGCCGAATCTTATATACCCTTCACCATGGTTGGGAAAAAACTGAAGTTTATATATGGACATATATGAAATGGACAGATTTATATACGGACGCCTTTAAGAGGAAATTAACCATTTAGTTTGGAGATAAAACTTGGACTCGGGAAGATTTATGGTTCCAGAAAATATGTATTTTAAAAAAATGTATGTTTTGGGCATAACTTTTTTGTATCTGAACCGATATTTCCGAGTTTTTCAGCAAATATGTTATACTAAAGATTTTCGATCTTTTGCTATATAAGACGTATCCATAGGTCATAATACAGCTCTAGAATAGTGTTTGTTGTTTGTGTATAAAAGGTTAAGAGGTGAAAGAAAAGAATTTCAACAAATCGTTAAAAGAAATCACTAGAACTGCATGTGTTTTATTTCTACAAAATAGTTTGATTTAGCTGGCAAATTTGCATTTAGGATTTTATTTCGCTTTTTTATTAGAAATATTTGTAATTTCTTTAGCTTAATTTTAAAAATTTGAAGGAAAATAGTTTATATTTTTTTTTATAAATTATTATAAGTTATGACCTAAAATAGTTGCATTCAAAGGTAAATTATGTATAAAATTTTCTTAATATGTGAGAAATAAAATGTTTTAAAAATCTTTTTATAAATTCTTTTAAATCGGTGCAAAAAATAGAAATAAAACCGTTTGTATTTTGTTTGTATCAGAGGGTTTTTATACAAATTTTGATGTTTTTAGCCTATTTATGGATTATTTAATTATTAATATAAAATTTTATTTAAATTAATTATTAAATGTAAAAAAAAAAAAACAAAAAATAAACAAAAAAAAAATCTTAACGACCCTTCCACCTGTGGTGAAAGGTATAAAAACGTTTGTATTTTGTTTGTATCAGAGGGTTTTTATAAAAATGTTGATGTTTTTAGCCTATTTATGGATTATTTAATTATTAATATAAAATTTTATATAAATTAATTATTAAATGTTAAAAAAAACCAAAAATAAGCAAAAAAAAAAGTCTTAAGAAAATAATAAAAAAAAAATGTAAAAAAAAAGTGAATTGACCTCACCGAGATTTGAACCTCGAACCCCACGGCCTTAGAGAAAAAAAAAAGTATTTGTGACACAGCGTCTAGACAACTGAGCTATTGAAGCTCACACAAAATCATCGTCAATAGAGGTACATATATAAAAGTCTTCGTTCATTAGAGATTTGTTTAGTTTTTATTTAAATGACAAATCTTTATATGTGTTTGTTGTTTGTGTATAAAAGGTGGAGATGAAAGAAAAGAATTTTAATTATTAATATAAAATTTTATATAAATTAATTATTAAATGTTAAAAAAAAAAACAAAAATAAGCAAAAAAAAAGTCTTAAGAAAATAATAAAAAAAAAATGTACAAAAAAAAAGTGAATTGACCTCACCGAGATTTGAACTTCGAACCCCACGGCCTTAGAGAAAAAAAAAGTATTTGTGACACAGCGTCTAGTCAACTGAGCTATTGAAGCTCACACAAAATCATCGTCAATAGAGAGAAAAGAATTTTAACACATGGATGTGTTGTTATGCTCAAAATTCTACATACATATTAAACAAAAGGGTGTGAAGATAAATACGTAGGTTAAATACGTTTCACAACTATTGTGAATGATATAAATAAAAAACAAATAGTAGTGTCGCCAACTTTTTTTTGCCTAGAAAATGCCAAATTTGACAACAAAAGCGCTGAAACATATGGAAAAATAAAAATTTGAGATTTTACATGACATATTATTTTGGACTAAAATTTTTGGACATTTAAGAAAAAATAAATGGGGATACCGCTTGTCTGTGGAGAGATATGAGGTAGTGGATTCCAACGATGTATTCATCTCCTCCAGAATCGCTCTAGGTTTCGAGTTTTGCATTGACAAGAAAATTTATTTTTGAAATTTCTCATAACATTATTTAAAATTAAAATTTTTGGACATTTAAGAAAAAATAAATGGGGGTACCGCTTGTTTGTGGAGAGCTATGTGGGAGTAGATTCCAACGATGTATTCATCTCCTCCAGAATCACTCTAGGTTTCGAGTTTTGCATTTGACAAGAAAATTAATTTTTGAAATTTCTCATAACATTATTTAAAATTAAAATTTTTGGACATTTAAGAAAAAAATAAATGGGGGTACCGCTTGTTTGTGGAGAGCTATGAGGTAGTTGATTCCAACGATGTATTCATCTCCTTCAGAATCACTCTAGGTTTCGAGTTTTGCATTTTAAAGAAAATTTATTTTTGAAATTCCACATAACATTATTTGAAATTAAAATTTTTGGTCATTTAAGAAAAAAATAAATGGGAGTACCGCTTGTTTGTGGAGAGCTATGAGGAAGTAGATTCCAACGATGTATTCATCTCCTCCAGAATCACTCTAGGTTTCGAGTTTTGCATTTGACAAGAAAATTTATTTTTGAAATTTCTCATAACATTATTTAAAATTAAATTTGTTGGACATTTAAGAAAAAAATAAATGGGGGTACCGCTTGTTTGTGGAGAGCTATGAGGTAGTAGATTCCAACGATGTATTCATCTCCTCCAGAATCACTCTAGGTTTAGAGTTTTGCATTTGACAAGAAAATTTATTTTTGAAATTTCTCATAACATTATTTAAAATTAAAATTTTTGGACATTTAAGAAAAAAATAAATGGGGGTACCGCTTGTTTGTGGAGAGCTATGAGGTAGTAGATTCCGACGATGTATTCCAACGATGAATGAATCAACTACCTCATAGCTCTCCACAAACAAGCGGTACCCCCATTTATTTTTTTCTTAAATGTCCAAAAATTTTAATTTTAAATAATGTTGTGAGAAATTTCAAAAATAAATTTTCTTGTCAAATGCAAAACTCTAAACCTAGAGTGATTCTGGAGGAGATGAATACATCGTTGGAAGCTACTACCTCATAGCTCTCCACAAATAAGCGGTAACCCCATTTATTTTTTTCTTAAATGTCCAACAATTTTAATTTTAAATAATGTTATGAGAAATTTCAAAAATAAATTTTCTTTAAAATGCAAAACTCGAATCCTAGAGTGATTCTGGAGGAGATGAATACATCGTTGGAATCAACTACCTCATAGCTCTCCACAAACAAGCGGTACCCCCATTTATTTTTTTCTTAAATGTCCAAAAATTTTAATTTTAAATAATGTTATGTGGAATTTCAAAAATAAATTTTCTTTAAAATGCAAAACTCGAAACCTAGAGTGATTCTGAAGGAGATGAATACATCGTTGGAATCTACTACCTCATAGCTCTCCACAAACAAGCGGTATCCCCATTTATTTTTTCTTAAATGTCCAAAAATTTTAATCCAAAATAATATGTCATGTAAAATCTCAAATTTATATTTTTCCATATGTTTCAGCGCTTTTCTTGTCAAATTTGGCATTTTCTAGGCAAAAAAAAGTTGGCGACACTACTATTTGTTTTTTATTTATATCATTCACAATAGTTGTGAAACGTATTTAACCTACGTATTTATCTTCACACTCTTATTAAACAAAGGGATTTTACTGGAAAAATTAGAGGTAGTCCTGGTTTTTTGCTAATATCTCAGCCATTTATTAACCGATCTGTCTGATTTTTAATAGCAAACAGAAATGGATCACATGTAACAGAAATAAAAAAGAATCAAGTCCTCATCATGTCTGGGTTCTTCGGAAAACCCATTTCAACACACAGACGGACAGACGGACATCGTTAAATCAACTTCGCTCTTCATATGGACCCAGAATATATATACTTTATAGGGTCTAAAATCAATATTGTAGAAATTACAAACGGAATGACAAACTTATATATACCCTTCCACCTATGGTGAAGGGTATAAAAATAATCCGTTTACTGATTTAAAATTGAGTTTTTACCATTCACTGATTTAAAATTGATTTTTTACCATTCAGTGATTTAATATCTATTTTTTTACCGTTCAGTGATAGCAAATGAAATGTATACCGTTAAGTTAATAAAAATAAAATCAGTTAACGGTAAAAAATAAATTTTAAATAACGGAACGGAAAAAATTTGCAATCACTGAACGGATTATTTTTCTTTTTAAATCACAATGGAAATATATTTTTTTAAATCACTGAACGGTTAAGTCAACTGTTTATAAGTTGAATGAATTCTTTTTTTTCGTTCCATTTATAAAAAATGGACGCGTTCCTAGCGATTTAAATAATTTGATTTGAAAAAAAAATTAACAATTGATTTAAATCTTAAAACAATTTTGAATTTGAACACATTCAATTGATTGAATTCACTTAATTTAAGCAGAAAAAGAATTCGTTTACTTTAGATTAAGTTTGAATTTGATTTATGGCGAATTCATTCAAAAATTAATTAATTCTTAAAAATTTTGGCACAGAGAGCCAGGAATTGAGGGCCTTAGTTAAATCACAAATCTATAGGCGACGACTTAGTGGGATTTAAGGATTTTTCAGAACGGCGGTTTCTCTATTGAATAATTTATTGAAGATTTAAAAAAAAAAAAAACTAGGATATAATTTTTTAAAAAATCCCATTTATTGCCTGTTTGTATTGATTAAGCGTTTTACCTTCCAGCAGGCGGCAGCTATTAGCGGGCGATTAAAGGGTTAAGAAAACTATTTAAACTTTCTACATCAACTTAACTAATTTGTTTCTTTTTCTTTTTTGATTTTTTTTTTTTTTTGTCATGGTAAATTTATTATATAACATCTTTTTTATTGCTTACATTCGTTGGTTACCCCTTTTTATCCTAAACAATGTTAATTTTTTTTGTATGTCCTGCGTTCCACAACACACTTCTTTTACATAATTTAACCATAAAATTACAGAAAACAATTCGTGTTTAACAGATTTGTCACATAGGAGTTTTAAAATTAAAATGTTTTCTCATTTAGTCCGTCCTTTCATACATACGAGGAGTACGATGTAGTTATTATTTGTGTGCAAATCCTTGTAATACAATGATGATATGTTTTCTAAATGTAAGCATTTTATTTTTTAAATTCTTTTGTTGCACAGTGAGTGATTTTATAACCTTAACGCTTGTTAACTCACTGATGAAGGACCAACTTTTGAAACATTTTTTTCTTTTCCACATAAATGTGTATTTTTTGTGTGTACATTTGCTATTTCAAATCGTATATAATGCGTGAAATTATGCATGTGGGGAAACATGATGTACAACAGCATGAGAGAGTTTATGTCATAAGAGACATAAAATAAAACTAAAAAAATATATTTTGTGATTTTTTGTTTGTGAACTTTTACAAACATGCAACAATAATTTTGTAATTGCATGAATATTATTTGAAAAATAAAAATAAAATTGCGATACACACTTTTTTTTTAGCATTTTTAATGCAAATATTGTTTTATGCTCCACAAAAGGAATTTTAAACATGAATTTATAACTTGCGAACAATTATGGTATTTTATATACCAGTCCCTCACTAAGACACTTTCCTTGGAATTTGAAAAAAAAGTACACTAAACAATTTATCCAGACATTGGAAAAGGATTCACTTTTCTTTTGGAAAAGTTTTAACCCCTTTAGAAAAAATTTTCACATTGATACCAACAGTACATATTCGTTAAAACCAGGGCAGTGATTTTTATACATTAAAAAATATAAAATATGCATAAAAAATATGTGTTAAAAATATGCAGTTAAAAAAATTGTTTCAAAAAGTACCAAAAAGGGCTTCGCAAAAAGTCTTTAAAATACAAAATAGGTGTCAGCTGAAATTAATAAGGAATAAAATATGTGAGAATTCGGCGGTCATAGCAGTATACGAGTACTTCTTTATATAAAGTACCAAAGTTTTTGAAATTTTTACAACAGAAAACTAAAAAACGAAAAAAGTACCGAAAAAAGATACCAATAAAAAAAAGTACCGAAAAAAAATACCAGTAAAAAAAGTCCTAGAAAATCACTTGAATGATGACACACTTGCATATGATTTATTTAATATCTTTAATTTTTGAATCCTTCTTTTTGACCACTTAAAATTCCGATGCGACCTAAAAGCCGAAACAGGCCAATCTTAAATTTTTGCAACATGATGTTTCTATTTAGTGCTGTATTAGGCCTAAAAAAATCTGCCTTAAGTTAACTTTTAATTAACCCCCTGTTTTTATATGGCGAACGGAATAAATCCGTCGGAGGAATTTTCTGTATTTAGATATTGTAACAAAAACAAAAAAACTCATACAATTCCTCGGGATAAATTATTCTTTTCGCTTTATAAAAAACAGGGGGCTAATCTTAATTTTTTTTTTTTTTTAATATGCAATTAAACACAAAAATGCAATAAAAATCCTAAAGTATGCACAAAAAAAAGAAAAATATGCACTTAAAAGCAAATTTGCAACAAAAATTGAATTAAATTTGTATGCAAATTCTTGGATTCGGATAAAAATTTTGTCAAAATGTTTATGGGCTATTGCCTAGAAAAATATACATTTACATAAAAGTTGCTGCCCTGATTAAAACTTAAATATTATGTATTTCGTTTACTTAAATCTTTACAAAAATCCTGTTAAACTCATTGCTGTTAAGGCTTTTCATAAAAGTACAAGTGGCTTTTAATGTAAGACAAAAGACATTTGAAGTGCTCCCGCATATCGGTTTCGATTTACATAGTCAAGAAGACTGCATTAAGAAATTCAATTGTCTTATGAATGGCATTATTAATGTTATGAATAATTCCTCTTTACACATAGTGCAATACAGTAAAAACTAGATGAGACGAAAATCCAGTTTAACGAATGGACAATTTGATTACATTTGTTTGAGTTTTTCATTAAACTGAAACATAAAGTATTATATCAGTAAAAAAGTGTTAACCAAAAATTTTGATAAAATTAGTTTTACTTAAATTATTTTTTTGAATTTAATATAAACCTAGAAAAATTTATGCAAAAACTGAGGAAAATTAGCAATGTTTTTTGCCTGAAATTAGAAAAACTTGGCAAATTTTACCAAGTTCTTGCATAATGCATAAAAAGTTGGTTAGACATTTTGTACTCATTTTACCAAAAACCTCAGCAAAATTTAACAAGTTTTTTCTTTTTCAAGCTAAACACTTGGCCAAATTTTCACAAGCTTTGACTTTATTTAAACAAAAATTTTGCCAAAGCTTATTCTAGTAATCAATTGTCAATTATCTTTTAAACTAAGATTTCACTGTACACACATACACATATCGTAGCATGCTATGATATATTAGTCTTTTTTCTGACATTAATTTAATGGATGAAATTTTAACTGTTTGGTATATTTTTGAACAATGAAAAATAATCTCAAGGTATTATTTTAAATAATGATAAGGATAAAAATTAAAAAAATTGCTTGCTTGGTCTGTCATCTTGAATTGACAAAAATGAAATACTGAAAAAAGAAATATTTTTAAGCGAACCTAATTTAAACGAAAATAAACCCTTAAAATATGAAGTAAAAATGCAAAAGTATAAACTGAAAATGTGCACTTAAAAGAAAATATGCTCTAAAAGCCATAAAATATGCACTGTAAACCCAAAATGAAAGATTTCGATGGGAAAGGGCTATAATAAGAAATAATAAAAAATGCTTCTTTTTTTCTTAATCTTCAACTCACTAACTTAGGAGTCGTTTTTAAAACCTAAAAATTCTGTGAAGAAACTATCAAATTTTTTGGTTAGTTTTTGTATATAAAATTCTTAAAAACTGTTTTATTTTAACAACATTCTCTTTAAGGAGCTTTTAAAATTTTGGAATAATTTTCTGTTAAATTAATAAATTTAACAAAATACATTTTAAGTAATAAAGAAAAATCAGGCAAATCTAACACTCCTGCTCGACAACATGAGAATTATCTGCCTTGACTTATTCAGTTAAGAAATTCATAGACTTTAGCTATAATCTTGATTGTCTTTTTTAATGATAAAAAAAATTTATGTTCATTCAGTGAAGAAAAAAAATGCAAGTCAACTGAGAAGTTAAATTGAATTTTTTACTAAAAGTTATATCTGTTTAAAAAATTTCCCATTTCAACACCGTCTCTATCGAAAATTTTTCATAATTTTCTACTGTTTAATGGTTTGTTTAAACTTACCCCTGATATTTATAAAATTTATATAAAGTAAAATATTGTACATACCTGGAAAGAAAGAGAAAAAAAAATATTTTATTAGAAAATATTGTTTTAGTTAAAAAAAAATTTAAATTAAGAGATTTTAATAAATTAAGCTATAACAAGTCTTAATCGATAACGATTCTTTAGAATTTCGCCAATGAAAAATTTCATTAAATTAATGAATTGTTGCATTAAATTAATGAATCTTTTTATTAAATTAATAAATTGTTTCATTAAATTAATAAATTGTTTCATTAAATTAATAAATTGTTTCATTAAATTAATAAATTGTTTAATTAAATTAGTAAATAGTTTCATTAAATTAATAAATCTTTTCATTAAATTAATGAAACTTTTCTTTAAATTAATGGTTTCAATAAAATAATGAAACTTTTCTTTAAATTAAATATTTCATTAAATTAATTAATATTTTCATTAATGAAATTTTTCATAAATTTTGTAAACAATTTAAATTACAAAATTGTTCATAGAATTTCATATTATGGAATTCACAAAATAAAACTTTTTAAATAAATATAAAATCTTTCATTGAAATTTTACATAAAATTTATGACCAATTCTAAATATAAATTTTTTAAATTTTAAATAAAAACTTTTTCATAAAAAGTTTTATACATTTAATAAGACAGTTGTATTAAAATACATGTTTCAAAAAAAAATTATGAAGCTTTTCAATAAAGTTGGAAATTTTTCGTTCATTTTGTGATAATGTAATGAATATAGGCTGTAAAGATGTTTTTTGTTTGATTCAAGATCATGTACATTTTTATTTTCCAAATGATGTAAGAAAATTTAAATTTTTTGTAATAATGGGGATTATAAATTTTTTTCCAAATTATTGGAAAAATTATATTTTTTTTGCTAATAATGGGAACAGAAAAATTTTTTAGACACTAGTCGAGTGGAATGCATTTTCTGGTTAGCTACGACCTTCATCAACAGTCTTCGCGTATTGTAAATTTCTCTTATTTTATTTACAATTTTAAAGGGAAAATCTAAGCTAACCCCTCGATGATTCATTGAATAAAAATAAAATTTACTTACGAACTGTAGCTATGTTTAGTAATCTCCATCAATAATTTATGTCAACTCAGCTGTCAACTGATACTGAGAGACATGTGTTTATAGGCTTCAATTTTATGAAATATTTTCTGTCTACAAAGTGTTCCTAAATTTTTAGACATTAACTGTATTAAAAAGTAACTATAAAAATACATTAAATGCATTTTAAGTAAAAATAACAAATGTTTAAACTTGCACATATAACTGCAATATTAAAATCATATTAATCCTTAAGGGAGTGTAGGGTTCAAGTTTGAGGTTCAAGTGCACAAGATTCGATAACAATAAAAGGAAGAAATAATAAGAATAAAGAAAAAGAAACAAACACAAATAAAAGAAGGAGTAACATCTTTAAGTAGTGATTCCAACTGACTACTACTATTACTAGACAATAGGAATTGTATAGAAAAAGGAAATGTACTTGAAATTTTTCAAAAATAAAGGAAGAAAATATATATTTGTACTCGTATACACATACATGCGTGAAGAAAGTAAACACTTAAATAAAAAAGAATAAAATTTGATCATGTAAGGAAAAAAAATGGTATTTTATCAACAAAATCGGCAGGCATACTTAAAATTTTTGTTACTGCGTCATTAAAGAAAAGTTGGTGGAACAAATGTAATTACCAATTGTCTTACGAGAAATGCGAAAAATACTCGACTCATAATTTGCAAACATTTTACTACAGAAAGTCAAAGTTTAGGACGGACACTCAGATTTTAATGTATTTTCGAAGTGGGATTGAGCAGAAAAAAATATAAAGACTTGTACTTTTTTCTACCGATGCTCAAGTTTTGAGCATCAATGAGTTAAGTTTAAATTTTTAAGTATACTCTACAACCACAGTGTATTTAAACACAATTTTTAATATAAATTGCATAGACATTTCACAACTCTATATATGTATATGAGCATTTAAGGACTTACATATATTTTTGAAATAGTCATAAGAGACTGTACAAAAAATTTGTCTGCTATTTTTTAAGACAATATGAATGAGCCAACAATAGAACTTACAACTATTACTATGTTGGTGGTCCTCTGCACAGACTAAAGTATTTTAGTTTTTGAAGATGGGTTGTCTCTTAAGATTGCTTGCCAAAACAAAAAACCTGCATATACAGTATGTTAGGTTTCAGAAGTTGGAGTGTTTTTTTAACAAAGTTGGGGAAAACTAGTTTGATTCAGAAGTAGTCTGAAATTATTAAATGCCAAAAAGTTTTCTTTAAAAAACAGGAATATGGGTTTTAAGCACTTTTGAAAGAGGAACTTAAGTGCCTTTAAATTCAATTACCCAATGTTTGACCAGATACGCAAAAAAACTTCAAATCGTATTTTACATTATTGAATAAAATATCTGAAAAAAGTTTTTCACTTCGAACAATTTTTTCCACCACAAAAATTTATTTTATATTCAAAAAAGTTTTTCACCTCAAAATTTTATGTTCACCTCTCCACAATGATTTCACATCTAATTGTTTCAATATTATTTGCAATAAAAGCACTGTGGAGGGCAGGGATAATAAAGTTGTTCCTAAAGCACTTTTTGTGGTACTATTATAGCCTTAGAAGTACTATGGTACTCCTTTGTCTCAATAGGTAGGCACAGCTGAATTACAATTATCAGTAGTAAATGTACCTCCTCAATTGGCTTTAAGAGTTTATTTCAAGGGGAATTCTTTACAAAATTTAAAAATGTGAAAAAATTATCTTTTTGGAACTTTTGAGGTCGAAGAAAAAGTCAAAAATGCTAAATTGGAAAGCAAAAATGTATGAAAATTAAACTTAATTTGTAGGCGTTTAAAACAACATTTGAAGTTGCTTTTAACTGCATTAGTAGTTGTTTTTTGCTACATTTGTAGCTGTTTTTAACTAAATTTTTGATTGTTTTTAACTTCATTTATGATTGTTTTTGAGTACATTTATAGTTGTTTTTGACTACATTTATAGTTGATTTTAAACACATTTATAGTTGTTTTTAACTACATTTATAGTTGTTTTTAACTAAATTTATAATTGTTTTTGACTACATTTATAGTTGTTTTTAACTAAATTGGTAGTTAATTTTTATTGTACATTTTACTATGTTGTAAGTTAATTTTTAACAGTCAAAAATTTCTACATATTGCAGTTGATTTTTACTGCAAATGTAGTATATGCATTTTCAACTGCAAATGGAGTTATTTTAACTGTCATTTGTAATTGATTTCAATTACACAATTTAAATAGTGTACCTCTAAAATTTCAATTCACGATATAGTTTCTTTGACAATTGGTTTTCTTCGGTCATTATTGTCTAAAAGTTTTTAATTTCGTTTTAGATAGTTTAAATTTTATTTTAAAACAATAATTAGTACATTACGAGGTTTGCCCGTTGAACCAAGAAAGATAACAAATTTGTTTTAAAACGGTAAAAATTTGTTATGTTAATTGATTTTTTTTTTTTTTTTGGAGTTCTGGTCTCATTCACTTATTCAAAAATTTACATATTATTAATATTTTTCATTATTCTATTTTTCCATAGTTTTAATTATTATCACTTACAAGTGATTTTTATAAATATGTCTGATTTGTTAATGCATTTAAACGAAAAACATTTGAAAATACTTGAAAACATGTTTTCATTTGTGTTGTAATCATAATTTATGCATAACTCATTGACGCCACTTACTTAAAATAAGAAATTCTTACATGTCTTTTTGTAGATACTTTAGAAGACATTATGTTAAGTGAAGTTTTGTTTTGAATATTGATGTACATTTAGAAAACTAGACAATTAAGGCTAGAAAGTACCAGTGCTTTAAAGGGATACAAATGAAGACAAAATAAAATGTTGAGAGCTTAGAATATTCATAGGTTTATACTTTCAACATTATTATAATAATTATTTATGTGCATAAACTGGCCCCCTGTGATATGCCATCGAAGAGCTTAATTGTGTGACATATCTTAGCACAAGTAACTGCTGCACAGTGTTTTTAGATTAGCAAGTGGACGATTTCTCACTTTTATGACAACGACCTTAAGGAAACATAGAAAAACTGAATGATACTATTGCAGCAATCGAAATTGTTTGTTGTCATAGTCAAATCTATTTCTGAGTAGCAAAAACCGCAGAGGCTTCAACCGAACCATGTAATTGGCAAAAAAAGTTCGGTTGTCGCAATTAAACTGTTTTCTCTGTGGAGATCAACGCCCGGTTCTGTGGGAATTCCTATAAATTCGCCACAAGTTTTCTGTTAAAAAACTAAATTGCAACCCACACTTATTTTAAGAATTTAAGAAGTGCCTTAAGATTGTTCCTAACTGCTTTATAGAACATTATTATAATATTTATCCATTCTAAGACTCACGCATTAACCACTAAATAAAAATGCATGTACCTGATGTATTTATGTTGAATGAATAGAAAATTGACGCACGATTGACAAGCAACAAGACGCATACAAAAAAAATGCAACATAAATGACATTTAAGCCGAAAAATAAGTAAAAATGTTTACTTTATGAAAACATGAAACGTCTAGGAAAAATGACAGATATACAGAGTTGGTAAATCGACAGGGAAATAAAATATTTCGTGGAAGGGGGTTTCAAAATAAAATTGTTTAAAAAGAGTTTTTTTTTCTAGATAAAAACTAATGATTCCTTATGTGAATTTTTTATTTCGACAATTACACTGTGGAACAGGAAAAGTTACTTTTTATTGAAAAGGTACATTTTATTGAAAAGGTACATTTTATTGAAAAGGTACTTTTTATTGAAAAGGTGCTTTTTGTCGAAAAGGTACTTTTTATTGAAAAGGTACTTTTTATTGAAAAGGTACTTTTTATTGAAAAGGTACTTTTTATTAAAAAGGTACTTTTTATTAAAAAGGTACTTTTTATAAAAAAGGTACTTTTTATTAAAAAGGTACTTTTTATTAAAAAGGTACTTTTTATTGAAAATGTACCTTGTATTGAAAATGTACTTTTTATTGAAAATGTACTTTTTTTATTGAAAAGGTACTATTTATTGCAAATGTACTTTTTAATTGAAAAGGTACTTTTTATTGATAATGTACTTTTTATTGAAAAGGTACTTTTTATTGAAAAGGTACTTTTTATTGAAAAGGTACTTTTCATAGAAAATATAGTTTTTATTTGAAAGTTATTTTTTGTTGTATAGGTACTTTTTATTAAAAAATTACATTTTTATTGAAAAGGTACTTTTTATTGAAATGGTACTTATTATTGAAAATTTACTATTTATTGAAAAGGTACTTTTTATTAAAAATGTACTTTCTATTAAAAATATACCTTTTATTGAAAAGGTACCTTTTATTGAAAAGGTACCTTTTATTGAAAAGCTACTTTTTATTGAATAGGTTTTAAAATGAAATTTTTTTTAAAATTGCTTTTAAAGATTTTTCGATTTCCCTGTGTAATTGATTATAAGCATAAATGTACTTGAATTAGCAATATCCTCCCATTATTTTAATGAATTTTTTATCTCCCACTTTTTGTTTATCTTCAGCGATTTATGTTTTTTGTATTATTTCAAGTGATTTTAATAGTTTATAGAGACAAAACCCATTATATTGTATTATATCTCGTCAGTTTTTTTCTTTGTATGTCAATGTTGTTGATTTTAATAGGCTCAAGTATGATTAACGATATTTTTTGTTTTGTACTTTTTGTCTTAAGCCAAAAATATTTTATGTTCATTCAAATAAAAGAAGTTGTAGACTGCAGTTATTTTATTTTTTGTTGTCATTTGAATCAAGTAGTAAAAATTGTAGGGATTTTTGTTTGTCATTTCGAGTACATATATATTTTTGTAGTCTTGTTTTTCTGGATAGTATGTATTGTTGATTGATTTCTTTTGGTGACACATCCAACCACTCATTTTAGTCATTGCATATGTTTGTGGGTACTTAGGGTACATAAAACTATAGGGATCATTTACAATGTATGACAATATGCTGCCTGACTTGAGTAGGTTTTTGTGGAATATTTATTCTTTCTATTTCATCCAAAGAAAAACTAAGACAAACTACAAAATTTGTCAAGAAATGAACAAATGCATTATTTTCCATTAGCTTATTTAAATATTTTCCTTTTTTTTTTGTTTTATTATGATTATTTTAATTTTATTTTGTCTGTTGTGTGTCTGGAAAATGTATTAAATTTCATTGTTTGAATTGTTTTAGTTTTAAAATACATATGCTAATAATATACCATAGTTTGATGTGCAGTAGTTGATTATTAAAATAAGGAATAAATTGAACTTTAATGTTTTTGTGAAAGAAAAGTTAAAATAACAAACTAAAAATGACAACTTTATATTTATAAACCGAATATTTTACAAAAAAAAATATCTAAAAACTGAATTGATAGTTATTTGTATAGTACAGTGGTGCAGTAATTATTTCAACGGCAATTGCAGTTGTTTTATTTGAAAAAAAAAAAATCCAATGATTTTTATAGTTGTTTTTTTAAACAACCTACAAAATCTACTGCATTTAAGATTTATTTTAAACACGTAGTTGTTTGAGAATTTTGAATAAATTCATTATTTTTACTGTTTTTGTATTTTCATTGCTCTATAATTCTCAGTTCCTTTTTTGTAAGACAGTCTTTTACATAATAAATGTAACACAAGTTTAAATTGAAAAGCAAAATGTATGAAAATCTAACTGCATTTGTAATTGTTTTTAACTACATTTGCAGTTGTTTTTAACTATATTTGTAGTTATTTTTAACTACATTTGCAGTTGTTTTAAACTATATTTGTAGTTATTTTTAACTACATTTGTAGTTATTTTGAACTACATGTGAAATTTTTTTTAACTACAGTTGTAGTTATTTTTAACTACATTTGTAGTTGTTTTTAACTTAATTTGTAGTCGCCTTCAACTACATTTTTAGTTGTTTTACACTACAGTTGTAGTTATTTTTTACTATATTTGTAGTTGTTTTAAACTATATTTGTAGTAGTTTTTAACTACATTTGAAATTATTTTTAACTACATTTGTAATTGTTTTTAACTATATTTGTAGTTATTTTTAACTATATTTGAAATTCTTTTTAACTACAGCTGTAGTTATTTTTAACTATATTTTTATTTGTTTTTATTTACATTTGTAGTTATTTTCACCTAAATTTGTAGTTATTATTTTTTAGAAATACTGTAAATCTTTCTACTATTATTTACTAATATACTTAATTAATTTTCAACTGTTTAAAATAACCACATATTGCAGTTGATTTGACTGTCATTTGCAATTGATACCACCTTTTCTGAGTGTACTTAATGATCGTTAAATTTTTCATTACTCGCAACACTTTCAAACTAAAATTTTATTAAATTTTTGAATAATTTATTTAACTAAAAGTTAAATAAAACTCTTGAACTTGTTAAATTCACGATTTTTGTCTTTGACCTCTTTTATTTATTGTTGGTTTGGGGATCTAGCATGTGGTAAATATTTTGTTTAAATAATTTTAACATTTTTTTTCATTTTGCCATTCAGAAAAACAATGTCACTAGGTTTTCTGACATTAACAGAAAAAAAACCGCAAAATATTTAAATCGAATAAAAACAAAAAATAAAAGGAAATTTAATCAAAAAAAATAGAGGTCGCGACTTCAAATTGGCATACAAACAATTTTTGCACAAATTGAAATGAAAGTTTACCATCATCCTGTCTCTCATAAATGCTAAACTACAGTAGCCCTTTTGAATAAAAATCGCAAAGTTTTATAAAAATCATACAATTGTTATAGTCGTTTCATAAACATGCAAAACCATGCACGCACTCATGCAACAGAACCTGAAATAAAGGTAAACAATTGTTGTGCGGTGCCTGCAATTTATATGCAACTTAACTGTTGGGTATGCAAATCAAATTTGAAAATTACTTACTACCACAATGTACGCATGTTAAACCCAGCAAAAATTGTCATCACTAATCCAAATGAAAAATTTTTATAACGTCTCGCATAGGAGAAAATATCTCTGTCGTAACTTAAAAGAATTTTAAAAACATCACTTCAGAATTTCCAATTTTTGCTTTTTAAAATCAGCTTTTGACAGTTATTGTGTTACCATATGGAAACTATGTGGTAGCGTAATTTTTGCTGGGTTGATAATACAACACCATATAAATAGCGGTGAAAATACACAAAACATACAATTGTACTGGGATTTGTTGTCTAAACTTATGCTTATTGAATACTTAACATAAATTTATCAATTCTTTCCTCTTCATCATCTTTATGTACATGGAATTGAAAATAGTGTGACCATAGTTGGTGGCACATAAAGTAAATGTTTATAATAACAAATGTCAAAACATTTACGAGGGTATGTAATACATTTGATAAGGGATGTATAACCATAGGCCGGAGCTTCGAAAATTTAATTCTTTATTGAATGGATTCCCAAAAAAAAAATTTAATTGAATTTTCTTTTTTTTTTAAAGTCATTGATAAGTTTTGTGAAAAAACTAATCTACAATCTTTCACAAATTGGTATACCTCCCCTCCTATTGTTAATGTATTAGGTATATACACTGAAAGGATTATTTTCGTAATATTTTAGAGCTCGCATTGCGGTTAGAAAACTTTTTTTGTTAAAACTAAAACTTCAGGGGTTTAAGTTAAAAAACTAAACAGTACATTACATACTTATTCCTTAAATTTTTAATTATTTAAATATTTTTTTTATCGTGGTAGGAAAAACTTAGTAAAAAAAAGTTTCATAACTTCGTTATTATGCAATTTATAGGGCCGTGACTGAGAATATATAAACTTGAATCACTTTTTGATCAAACTTTACAATTTCGAATTTTGTTTAAGCCTTAAAAATTGCAGTTTCTGTTTAAACTAAAAAAAACTAAATTAATCGCATTGCCAACTTTAATTTTGTTTCAAAAAATTTGCCAACAATTTGTCAAATAGCTCTACTCATTTTTTTGTAGAATAAATTATGCAAATAGTTGTGAAATTTTACCAAGGTTTTAGCTAAAAAATGTAAAAACTTGTAAAAATTTCACAAGTTTTTTTTTTTAAATTAATTAAAAATATTAGATTATGTTACTTAACCAAAATTTTGGCAAGTTTTTTTTTAAGAATTTTTTTACAAGTCTAAAAAATGTTTATTAAATTTATGGAGTTTCATAATTAATCGAATTGCCATCATAAATTTTGTTTCATAAAATTCTCCCAAAATTTTCTTAAATAACTCCTCATTTTTTGTATAAATTATGTAAAAACTTGCGAAATTTTATCAAGGTTTTAGCTGAAATATGTAAAAACTTGGTAAAATTTAATGTTTTTCCAAAATTTATTAAAAAAATTAAGTAAAGTTGTTTAACCAAAATTTTAG
This sequence comes from Eustalomyia histrio, assembly GCA_949748255.1. NCBI lineage: Eukaryota > Metazoa > Arthropoda > Insecta > Diptera > Anthomyiidae > Eustalomyia > Eustalomyia histrio. The sequence goes on along the minus strand of OX456524.1, from coordinate 154,497,185 downwards.
TTAATTCTTTTTTTAATGATTTTTTTTTAAGTCTAAAAAAATGTTAATTAAATTTATGGAAAGTTTCTTAATTAAGCGAATTGCCAACATAAATTTTGTTTCATAAAATTCTTCCAAAATTTTTTTAAATAGCTCTACTCAATTTTTTTTTTATAAATTATGCAAAAAATTGTGAAATTTTACCAAGGTAAAATTTAATAAGTTTTTTTTCAAAATTAATTAAAAATAATAGGTAAAGTAACTTAAAAAAAATTATAGTAAATATTTTTTTATAAAATTCTAAAAAAAAAAATATTTTAAATTAATGTAGTTTCTAAATTAATCGCATGGCCAACCTTAATTTTATTTGCATAAAATTTGCTTAACAATTTGTCAAATAGCTCCTCAATTTTTTTTATATAAATTATGCAAAATCTTGTGAAATTTTACCAAGGTTTTAGCTGAAATATGTAAAAACTTGGTAAAATTATATAAGTTTTTCTAAAAATTAATTAAAAATATTAGGTAAAGTTACTGAACAAAAATTTTGGCAAATACTTTTTTTAATGAAATTTTTTATAAAATTCTAAAAAAAATATAAATTATATTTAGGAAAAGTTTCACTCATTAACTGCAAAATTTTAATTTAAAAAATAAGTTTAAAGAAATTTTTAAAGCCTTTCGTGTATGGCAATAATTTTTTTTTGTTTATTTCCTTCAGAATATTTCCTATTATTTACGAAAATTTCTGCCTGTGCATCCGTATTCATAATTTTTATGGTATGATCACGTAGTATTTTGATCACTAAAATCACGGTTTGGCGCTTGATTGAGGCTAATGGTAATAATCAGCAATTAAATATGCATAGTCGTGTTTTCCCACTTCGTAAACGTGCATATCGATAGAATACCAAACAAATATATTTTTAAGAAATAATACAATAGTATTTTCTTAAAGAAGATTCTTCATTTCTTTTTAATTTTTTATTCCAAGTTTTATTTTTCTCTTTAATATTTTATAACCTCCATTGATGCTAATATTTTCTTACAGAGGTCTTAACTTGGCTGGCTACAGCTCATCATTTTACAACAAGCAAAAATTTTTGCTGTTTGCTAGTTATCCCATTTCTATTTAATAAACGTCGTAAAGTGCATAAATATGCCTGTAATATCATTATGGTTTTTTTTCTTATATTTTCCATCTTTTGTTTGAATGGTGTATTGTGTCAAGTTCGATGTCTTAGGTGGTGATCATGTTGCACCTGGCATAGCAGCATATGTATGATCTGCTGTATTTCTATTTAAATATTTTGGTGTTCTATTGTTTTGCTTAAACTGAATACTAAAAAAAAAATAAGAAAGTTTGACATTTGTCCATGTGTATGATACGAGTGAGAGCCTACATTATATTATTAAGCATAAAATTTAATTTGCAAATTTTCTTTTTACTTAAACGTGTCCATCATTGTTGCACGTTCAGAGTTTTTTTTCCATGATGTATTTATATTGTTTACACCTTTTTAATTTTTTTTTCTAAACTATGCATATTACATCAAACAATTTTAGCCTCAATGATTTCAAGGCGAAATGAAAGTAGAATATTAAAACAAATTCCCCATAGTATTTTGCAAATTTAGTTTAAAGACGCAAACCAGGTTGTCAATTTTCATCTAGACAGTTCAGCAATTGAAAAGTTGTGAGTGAATTAGCGTGGTTAACTCTTAAATCTTTATACAAAATGGTAAATATTAGCAAAGCCTTAAAATGTTCCATTTTGTGTAAATTTCATTAAAGCACTAAAATGTACCGTTTAAGGTGCCTCACATTTTCACTCAAATTCTGTTAAAAGAGAATTCATTCTATTTAAAAATGGATTTTTTTTTTCAATTCAAAATAGAATTCATTTTTCAAAGCTCTGTATGTATTCAGGTAAAAATTACCCATGGTACAAAAACATGTGTACTGGGTACTTTGTTTTCGCAAATTCCAATACCACTCAAATTTGCCAGCACTGTTTTATGCATATTAACAACGGTTTTTTTTAACTCGTTCCAATACAAATTTTTTATCTAATTTTATTTATGTTTACATATTTTACACAATTATTTGTGTAAGCAAGACTTGGCTAAACATTTTCTTATAAAGTTCTAAAAATATATTGGCAAGATACAAAATTCCAATTATGTGCCAATATTGGCTAATTATTACAGCCAAGCGTTTATTGGTGTTATCATTTCGACACCATGGCAATACAGTAAAAGTTCAAAACCCGTTACCCTGCCAGTTTATATAATACCGTCTCCCCCCCCCCCCCCCCTTCCTATAGATTTAAGTTCATTACTCACCATTATATATTTTGTAAAAATGTACTAATGTAGATTTATATTTAATATTTTAAAACGCGCGAACCGATTATCCCGTTTATATGTTAAAAATTCCAGCAACAAGAACACATCTTTATATAATTTTTTTTTATTAAATTACAGTTTTCAATGACCATCAAATAACAAGAAACAACAACACAGAATTATACTTTTTACACAACTTCATTATTGCTTTTATTAATGACCAACTTACTCACAAAAAAAAAGAAAAAAAAAGAGAGAGAAAGAGATCAATTATATTCCATCAAAAGAAATTAAAAAGAATATAAAACAAGTAAGAGCGGCTAAATTCGGCTATGCCGAATCTTATATACCCTTCACCATGGTATTCTGAAGGAGATGAATACATCGTTGGAATCTACTACCTCATAGCTCTCCACAAACAAGCGGTATCCCCATTTATTTTTTCTTAAATGTCCAAAAATTTTAATCCAAAATAATATGTCATGTAAAATCTCAAATTTTTATTTTTCCATATGTTTCAGCGCTTTTCTTGTCAAATTTGGCATTTTCTAGGCAAAAAAAAGTTGGCGACACTACTATTTTTTTTTATTTATATCATTCACAATAGTTGTGAAACGTATTTAACCTATGTATTTATCTTCACACTCTTATTAAACAAAGGGATTTTACTGGAAAAATTTGAGGTAGTCCTGGTTTTTTGCTAATATCTCAGCCATTTATTAACCGATCTGTCTGATTTTTAATAGCAAACAGAAATGGATCACATGTAACAGAAATAAAAAAGAATCAAGTCCTCATCATGTCTGGGTTCTTCGGAAAACCCATTTCAACACACAGACGGACAGACGGACAGACGGACATCGTTAAATCAACTTCGCTCTTCATATGGACCCAGAATATATATACTTTATAGGGTCTAAGATCAATATTGTAGAAATTACAAACGGAATGACAAACTTATATATACCCTTCCACCTATGGTGAAGGGTATAAAAACTAATCTAACTAAATAACACATTTTACGACCACGTTTTTTTTACACACTTTTCTATATTTGATTTTTTTTATCATTGCTTTTATTCTTCTTTTTTTTCCAAATTTTATTCTTATATTATTTTTGCTCAATGCAAAATATGCAAATAACAATTTTTTTTAAATTTACCAAAAGAAAGCAAAGACTAAAAATTAAATTCCAATAGAGAACTTTAAAATAAACCACACCTAAATTTTTTCAATTTACTTTAATAATATAAATATTTTATTAATAACTATTTTATTTAATATTACACATATAATACAATTTTATAATAGATTTTCTTTTTTAATAATTATTAACACTATCACTATTATTTATTTAAATTTACGGACGGACGACTTATGAACGCTACCGATATTGTCAAGTACTACATTAAAACTAAATAAGCAGACAATTCGGGAAGAGATGCAAGTTAAAAGTTAATAGTGCACTGGAAGGTGAGATGAGTAAGAAAGCAACAACAACACAGACAAGAGTATACAATTGATACAATTATTCTAATCATGTAAAAACATGCTAATGCTGACAAAATTATGTATGGAATTTTTTTTGCAGGTATGGGAAGTTTTATGCAAAGTTTTTTTTTATAGATTTGGAATTGTTGATTATTAGGACAAGAAATTTCATGTTTATTCTTGTTAAGCCAAAATAATATAAAAAAAAAATATATCATTGATTTGTACACTCAAAGAAAAAGCTTGATCATATCTATAAATTTTTTTTATATATTTTCGTGCAATGTAACATTTCATAGTATTAGATTCCGATTCATTTGAACACAATAGTACCCGACATTGTTTTACTTTCATATGACTTTTCAAATATTTTTTATATAACTGCTACCCAATTTGGAATTTATGTATTTTTACAAAACGTATTGACTTTTAAAACAAAATCTGGTACAATTTATTAACAAATATATATAAAAATCTAATATATTTATCAGATCTTTTTTTTCAAGTTATCGCGTTTTGTAAAAATACATATGTACATATGTACATAAATTCCAAATTGGATGAAAAATTGTATGAAAAATATTTTAAAAGTCCTATGAAAATAAAACAGTGTGGGGTATCATTGGGCCCATACGAATCGGAATCTAATATTGTTTTGATGGAATTGTTAATTGGACTTCTAAAACACATTTTAAGATAAAATTTTTTAAAATCATCCCACAAATATTACTTCAGAATCGCTAAAATCCCCGATCAAATGGTTTACAATTTTGGTAAGATTTTACTAAATCAACAAATAAAACCTTGTTTGAGGTAAACAATTGCAGTTTTAATCACAAAATTTTTCAAAATTGTATAAAAACTGTCTAGATTTACACCCATGAAAATTTTCACATAAAATGAATACAAAAAAAATTTACTAAACTCAAAATAGATACAAAACAGTAAGATGTGAAGCCATTCATTTAATTGGTTGTTTGGTTTTTATTTTAGAATTTTTGCAAAATGTCGCAAGTATTTTTTTTTTTTTTGCCTGAATAATTGTAGTATTTTTTAAGTTATGTTAACAATTCGCTAACGGGTAACTTTTACGAGTTTCAAATAAAAAGGTAAAATTAGTCAATTAAATAAGCTTTCATAAACTTTTTGTTTGGCTGTGCTAGCTTAACGAGTTACATAAATACAGTGGTTCAAATTTGTGTACAAGTTTTTTTTTTGTTGACTGTCTTTGAATTGTATCCTTTTTTATTTAAGCAGTTACAATGATTTAAAACAATACGTGTTAAACATGTTTGCTCTGATTTTTTATCATTTTCAACACAAAGTTATGAAATTTAGCATATTTTTGTAGATATGAACAGATCTGCTAACAGATATGATTCTACATGACCAGATCTGTTAATATAAATTACTCAAGTTTCCATATCACTTTAGATATGAACAGATTTGACAATAAAATATTTTACATAAAACATATATTTTCATAAATGCTTAGATCTGGCATTATATCTAATTAGATTCAATCGAATATAATTAGATCTGGGCTGATCAAATCTTTTTCACTGGTAGGAATATAAAACAATCTGGGGTAAATATGAACAATCTGTCTGGCGTTTTCGTGCCAAAATCATCAGAGTAAAATGTCTGAGCTAAATTTGTAAATTTTTTTTTTGGAAAGTTTCTCGGAATGGTCTCAGTGTTGACAGTTCTTGTGTAATAACACAAATCGTGTGTAATTTAGACTTGTGTAGTTTTAAATTTATGCCAAAAGCATTTAATACACTTTTTTACAATAAATTTTAGATTCTGAGGACTTAAAATTTGAGCACATTTTTAAATCAAAATCTATAAAAAATTATTATTTATCCCAATATTTCGTCACCACATTGGGTGGGTGACTTTTCAGGGGAAATTGTTTTTTATAATTAATAAATGAAAATTATAAAATAATATAATCAATTTATAATTTTCATTTATTAATTATAAAAAACAATTTCATCTGAAGAAGTCTCCCAATGTGGTGATGAAATATTGGGATAAATAAATATTTATAATTAATTTTTTATAAATAAAAAATCTTTAGCTCGATGAGAAATATTACACAAATCAAGAAGATCGAAGACAACTAAAAGAATTATCAATCAATAAAAAATTTAAAATTTTTCAATTTCAAAAGTTTTCAAACTCTAAAGAAGTTCTTCTATAAAAACTTTATATGCTAAGGACTGCTTTCTATAAAATTGTCCATTAAAGTGTAAGGACTTTTATTTTTGTTAACAAAACCTCTATATTTAATTTTCAGGTAGTTTTTTTTTTGTAAAGAAACAAATCCAGTATCTAAATAAAACTTTAGATCTCTGCAACTGTTTCCTTTTAAAATTCCAAAGACTTAATTCTAAAGACTTATTCTTATAGAGAAATCCTTCAGAATCTCGACAGCCAGGTTAATGACAAATATTTTCGAGAATCAATAACCATGACCACCTACAGATCAAAATTAAATGACTATTACCATTAACAATATCACAACAGCCTCAATTTATGTTTGTATCTTAATTTCAATCTTTTGAAACAAATATCGTACTTACAACAGGCATGTTGTTAAACTTGCAACCACTTAAATAAATCCTCACTCAATCTTATGATATGACATTTTAAACCAAAAAACACTAACCTTTTGATACCATCCATAATGATGTTTATTTGATTTGAAAAAAAGATTCATAAAATAGACAGACACCACCTTGACTAATAATAATGCCACAACTACAACAAAACATCTAAGCGCAGCTCCATGCAACATAAACAAAAAGGTGTCAATTGATTTTATGTTTGTTGTCTGCTTTTGCAGCACATTTTTATTAGATTTATTTTAAATTTAATCATAGAATGAAAAAGAATGAACCACCAAAGAATATGACAACAAATATATTTTATATGCATTTAATGCAGAGCAACCATCAGCAGCATGAACCTAAAGTTGAACAAAAAAGGTGCAGACAGTTTTATAATACCATCAGCGCGACACCAAAAGCGAGAGAACACAAGATATTTGTATATTTATTACTGGGTTTGTAATGTAGTTAAAGTACCCTTATCTTAGGGAAAATAATATAAAAAAAAAAAAATTAAAATAAAATAAAGTGTCTCTTCAAATATGGAAAAGTTGACGCATAAATTTGTTTCGAAAAAAATTATATAGAAGCAAAATTATTAGGGTATTCCCCTACAAAGTATTAAATATTTATATACATTAAATAATCTACCACCTTAACTTAAATTACCAAAGTTTTAAGCCTTACTTTAAAACGAAAAATTAATTTAATCCAAACTGGAAATTTAAATTTTACAGTTTTATAAAAATTATCTCTCCCTGTGTTGTGATAAACCTTAATTTTATTTCACATAAACATTATTTTCTTACGGCAGTAAATAAGATTAAATATTAAACTTTTTTATGTATTATTTTTTATTTTTAAAAAAGACTGTATTAAAATATGTAAATCAAGAGAAAAAATATTTTTAAAAATACAGCAAAAAAAAAAAAAAAACAATGAATTTATAAAAGTTTTACCATCCAAATTGTTGTTGATTTTTTTTTGTCAGTTTAAATAAAATAATATAGTTTAAAGGTATTATCATTAATATTTTAAAGCTCATTGTCCTTAAGATAAGCGAAATAGCTTTTTGTTTTACTTTGTATGATATAAAGTAAATTATATTTAGTTACAAAAGGTAACATGGTAGTGATGGTATTTTAGTTGAATGTTTAGCATTAAGTCCACTTGTATGTAATGTGTCAGTTGTTGTGATAGTCACGTTAAAAGTTGTTACTTTCTTTCTAAAAGTTTTCTGTTTTTTTGTTTTTGTTTTTGTTTTAACATGACATTTACATGCTTTTATATTTAGTTAGATTTTGATTTTTAGGACTCTATTGATATTGGTTTAAATACTAGTAAATATTTCACAAAAGTTTGAATGACATTTTAGCTATTTCAATAATTGGATAAGTTAGTGAGAAAAATATTTAAAAATATACTAAACAAAACCATAAAATATGGTAAAATATTTAAAAACTAGTATGGAAGGAAGCGTCATATTTTTCAATCCGAAGACTTCTCGCATTAAATACAGAAACCGGGCTCTGGTTACAGAATAGAATCTGCAGAAATGTTTTACTGGGATTATGACTATACCCATAGTGGGGAAAAGTTCCTTTGTAACTAGGTTTTGTGGCAAAAATCATGTTGGCCATAGTGCCCATTTTCTTTTGGGAGTTATGACCGAAAAACTTTCGACCATAGATCCCAAATGGGAAATGTGTATAAATTTTTAAGTTAAAAATTAATAGTTAAAAAAAAAAAAAATAAAAATTTGTTTCACACTGGAATCAATGACAAAAAGTGAAAAGCGCTAGCATTAACGAGTTAGTGGTAGCGTTGTACAGTCAAAGAGAGTAGACCAACAAAAGAAATCAAAGTCGTTAAAATGCAGTCTTGTAATCCCAATCCAAACCAAGGGAGTAGATAATGGAAAATGACAGTTTCCATGACAAAAATCCATGAATTAGGCTACAAATTACTCCCTCATCGACCTGTTCTCTAGTTTTGCACCCCGAGTGTCTCGTTTTTCTAAATCTTAAGAAATAGCTCGGCGCAAGCGATGAAAATCATCTTCCAAATAAATATCTATTTTGATGACCTCGACAAATTTTATTTTTTGCAGGGCATGGAAAAAAATTCGAGAAGTGTAAAGAGCTCAAAGGAGACTATGTTGAAAAATAAAATTATTTTTTATCCAAAAACCTGTGTTTCATTTAAAAAGTCATGGACTTATTGACCCACCTCTCGTACATTGGGAAAAAGTATAGAGAAGTAACATATTTAGCCCTAAAGCCAAATTGGTTGTTCTTGTTGGTTAAAACAAACCAAATCCATCCCCCTTAACCCCACCCTTGAAGCGGAAACAATTTCCGAAAAAAAAATAATTTTTCACCGGATTTTTATTCTACTCATCAACCTCCTCTACTAAATTTATTTCCAGAAAATTACCCATTGGGATCATACATCCCAAGAAAAATTTAAACAATTAAATAAGCCATTGGGACATATATTTCCAGGACATATCGACTTCGCAAGGATACTAGAATTTTTAAATTTTTTTCTAATAAAAAAAAAATAAATTAAATCATTTTTGAAAATTTTTTTCAGAATTTTTATTTATATTATAGTATTCTTTAAAATTGAGTTTGAGATCTTTTTACAAAAATAATGATTATTTATTTTTTTCTTTCAATATTTCGTCTCCACATTGGGTGACTTTTTCAGGGAAATAATATAAAATAAAAAACTCAATTTAAAAGAATAATATAATATAATATTAAAGATCGAATAACAGAAAATAAATATAATTTTTATTTATAGTACGGCAGTGAAAGGTTTACGGTGGTCGGCTACAAGTATTCTCAATGTTACACTATTTACAGTTACATTTATGGCAATATTTCTTATGGTTAAGATGAAAGACCAACTTAGCTTCCTTAGCCAAGAGTAAAATTTGCATTAAAATAACTCGGAGTAAGCCGACCAAAGTGCTGCTTGGCCCCATGATGAAATAAATATACATTTTGAAATTGTTACGTCATAGGATGATCATATAGAACCGAACAGCACTTAAGAGTTAATAAATACTCTGGAATTTAATTAAAAATAATATTTTGAGATCTAGCAAAATCAGAATGTCTGATTAAATTTTTAATTATTTTTTTTATAACTGCAGCTGCAAATGTATTTAAAAAAAAGAATATTTAATAATCATAAAATAAAATCTGGTTAATTGCTTTAATTTCAAAATTAATTAAATGCTGGATTTTTATCAATAATTTTATTTTGGTTATAAAACAAACCAAAATATATTTTAATTAAACGGGAACCACTTAATATAAGCTGTCAATACATTTGCTGATGACTTTGCATAAAGAATACGAAAATCTCAAATGATAATACAAAGAAAATATTAAATGGGGTGTGTGGTATTTGTTGAAGAGGTTTTGTTTTAAAATTAACATTACATTTCGTTGTTAGTTTTTTGAAAAGGGGGAAACAAATTTTTATCATGCAATTTTTATCAAAAAAAAAACAAATTGAAATGAAATGAAATAAATTGACATTTTTATTCAAGATGATTGTGGAAAACTTTTAAAACTTGCAAATAATCAAGATCAATAGAATATGATAAAGTTAATAGAATGTTCACAATTTGAGATTGAAAATTATTTAGTTAATATTTTTTTTTCGTTAATTTGCAATGAATTTTACGAGTATTAAAGAAAACTTCATAGTTTTTAAGATGCAGTAACAGAAATTAAAAACTATTTATTTAAACAAAAAAAAATATATACAAAAAATTTCAAATTTTTTAAATCTTAAAACATACTGACAGTATTGTATGGAACAGAGGATATATTTACCAGTTAAAATCATCGGTAATGCCATGAGCAACAGCTTGTTCTTTAAAACATTTACCATAATCTTCAGCTGCTTGACAATGATCATCTGATACGGCAATATCACCGCAAGCATTAATCATTTCAGTGGCAATTTTCATAACATCAGCAGCACCACCAATAAATTTCTCAGAATTACTCAAAGCCACAGATTTATTAAATTTTCCATTTGAATCCATCTAAAAATTAAGATTTAAAAAAAAAAAAATTACTAAAAGATTTCTATTTACAAATTGCTCAATACTTTTACATACCACACCCATCTTTTTCATAATGCATGAACGGAAACATTTTCCTTCCTTAGTAGAGGCTGGTTGTTTAGTTACCAACTCCTCAACATCAGCTGTAATATTAAAAAACATTATTATATTTCAAAAAAATTTCTTTTTTTCATAAATTCCAATTTACCTGGACTGGCTCCAACTTCTGATTTACATTCATCTACTTTAGCCATTATTTGGGCAATAAATTCTTGTTTATCCGCCTTAACTAAAACTGCACCAAATACGCATAATACAGCCAAAGTTACCAAAAGTTTTGCCATTTTTAATATATATATGCGAGTATATATTATTATTATTTAGGAATTAATTGAAATGCTTGTTGTTTAACCAGTGTATTAAAACTGATGTCAATTTCTATTAAATGTTTGCCTATTTATATGAAAATTAATTAATATATAATTTATTTTAAATTTGTAAAAAAATAAATAAAAATACAACAATACAAATTTTGTATAATACAATAATATGTTCTTTCATCTGTGAAATTATAAGTTATGCCCGAAATATCTTTTTATTCAAATATTTCACAGATTGATACTCTTACATGTAAATAGCTGACCTTTGGCTTAATTAAGTTGGTTGTATGTAGACGAAAGTGTTTATGAATTGAGCAAAAAAAAAAAAAAAAAAACAAAAAAAATAATTATCTGTTTGTTCTTTTTACTAAAAAAACAATTTTTACAAAATTAAATGTATTATTTATGAATATAAAAATTAACTTATTTCTAGAAATTGAACCTTTAGGCGTTTTAAATCTACACAAATTAACCTTTCAATTGTAATCATATATTACTACAAATATTCAATAATATTTCTGGTATATTGAAGAAAGTAGGGGATAAATTGGATATTTTGAAATTTCCCTCCCTACAGAAGGGACAGAATTTGGGTTATGCAGGACCCCCCTCCTACAATCAAACTAAATTTGAAAATTTTTAAAATTAACTTATTTCTGCTTAAGCTCTTAAATTTTTAGAAATAAAACCCAAAGAAAAGGAATAAACAAAATTAAAGTCTGGCTTGCCGACCATAGTATACCCTCCACCAGTCTGGTTGAAAGTCAGCTAGCTAATGTTTGGGTTGGAAATTTTAATGGGTTACAATTAAAATTGTCTATAAATGGGTAAAAAAAATTATAAAATTCAATAGAAATATTTATTTTGCCTGAAGTAGGGTATATTTATACGAAAATCGGGAACATGGCCCATATAAGCTTTATGTACAAATATGAGACAGATACTTATAATTTGTCAATTATAGTCGCATTAGTTCTTTCTTAAGGGGGGGTCCTTATATGGACATAAGTTATAACTAAAATTAACTGACTTTGTCCTTGGACCAATATGAGTCAGTGTACCAAATTTCATTAAAAGAACTTTATACTTTCGACCCGTAGCGGGCGAACAATTCCAATTTTTTTTTAGAGGGGGGGGGGGGGCGGGCCTTTATGTGAGTACTAAGGCTAAACAGGGACCGATTTTAACCGAAATCAATAAGCTTTATCCTTGGTTCGATATGACTCAGTGTACCAATTTTTTTTTATATAAATATCTATATTTGCGGCTTGTAGAGTGCGAACGAACAAGCCAATTTTTAGGGGGTTATGTATGAGCACTAATCCTAAAGATAAACATTTTTAAACACCGTTTTCGAATCTCCATTTTTAAAAAAAGTTTTTTAAAGAAATTTCAAAAAAAAGCAAGAATTGTGCTTTAAGGTATTATTAACCCTTTAACTACTGGAGTCGAAATACGAGGTATTTTGTTATGAAATTTTGGTTCTAGTATCATTTTGGACTCAAAAGCACGAATGTGAAGTCCGTTTGTCAAAAATATTTAACCTGAAAGCGCCAGGTGGGAAAAATGAAAGACAACCTGAATACAAAAAGCTCGACTCAAACAAAAATATTTGTTTCACAAATCAAACACGCAACAAATGATCAAAATACAGCTTGAAGCTACTTTCCAAAAAAATTTCAAGTCGATTGAGCTGTTGCAGTTTGTTTTTTTTTTAGTTTTAATTTTGCACCAAAATCATAAATAATTTTCGTGTCTGTTTTGACAAAAATCTTGACAGAAATGGGTGTATCTATCAAACTACTCAACTGAGCGTGTTCAAACCGGCATTGTTCGAAAGGTAAATTCAAACAGACAAAAATGTCGTTGGCGATTATTGCACCAAAAATATTGCTTTGGATATAATTGGAATTTAGTGATGACCTTCTGTAGACGGTCTTAGTGGTTAAAGGGTTAAGCACAATTCTTTTTTTCATTTGGCAACTGCAGCAATTTTATTTTCGCGGATTTTAAGAACTCAGCGATTTTTGTCAATTATTTTGTAGCCTTTTCCTTTTTTTAAATTTTATATGCTTTTTGACCGAATATTTTAACCAGACAAGAAAGCCAAAAAAAAATATTTGAAAAAAAAACTAGCAAAAGTAAAAAGTTGGGGGAAAACACTTTTTTTTAAAAAAAAAAAAGAGAAAAAAAAATATTTTTTTTAAACAAGCAAAATTAAAAAGTTGGGGAAAAACACTTTTTTTCAACAAAAAAAAAAAAAGAACAAAACTAGCAGAAAAAATATTTTATTATTATTTATTTATTTTAAATTAATTTATAAAAAATATTAATTAAGTGAGAGAGAGCAATTTTTTTTTTATTAAAAAAAAGCACTTTGAGGCAAAAAAAATATATAAAAAAAGCAATTTAAAGTTCAAAAATCTTAAGAAAAATCTACTTTAAAGCTAAAAAGCATAAAAAAGCAAAAATGAGTAAAAAAAATAGAAAATTTGTCTACTGTGATTATAACACAAGATCAAATACTTCCATCTTCTAAATTAAGACAAAATGGAGATTATTAAATCTGTTTAAGGTCAAAGGTCAAATTTTGAGAAACCTACAATTTTTAAATATTTCTACTTGATATTATTTTGCAAGGACTAAAAATAATATTCTTAATTTAATTTCAAAATATTAAACCTTAAACCTTATATTGGGGTCTAACATATATGACCTTATGATTAAAATACTGATATTTTCGCTATCATAGTTTTACACCGGTCAGTAACTCACATTTATTTTTAAAAACACCCTACTAACCAACTATTAGTGTAGAGTATAATGATTTAATACACAAATAAAAATATTGAAATAAGCCCCAAATATTAAATGAAATAAAACCCAAATATTGGGTTTTAATTTATAATGAAGATATTCTAAAAAAATTGAAGAAAAATTTACTCCAAAAAATTAAATTAGTCCCACCAAAATAACAACATTTTAAAAAGTTTATTTTTTTATACAATAAGAATATAACAAAAAATCATTCCCTGAAAAATCGCCCAAAATCTGACAAAGGTTTTGTCGATTTTTATTAATGTTTATTCCCATTGTAGATCTTTAAAGTTGTAAAATCTGGCTATTTTATATACATTTTTATTTTCCAAGTGAAAATAATTCAATTTAAAGTAAAATTTTAGAAAGCGGTGCAAAGGAGAAGTTTATATGAATTTTCGGTTGTAGCGCCCCTTTTTTTTAATGTCAAAAATTTGGTATAAAAAATCAATTAATTACAATTAAACTCAAATATAACACTTTTTATTTTTGCTGTTTTAATCTTACTAATATTTAGCAAAAAAAAAAAATCTGCTAATTTCATTAGTTTTTTCAGCAAGATAATTTTTAACTAAATTTTAGTAGATTTTTTTGCTATTTTTGTTATAAGATAAAGTATTATAATTTTATAACATTTTCCATACAAAATGTATAGAAATTAATATTTTTAAATACTTTTAAATTTTTGTTAATTTAGATGGAAACATATACAACAACAAATACACATATTTTTAAGATGCAGTAACAGAAAATAAAAATTATTTATTTAAACAAAAAACTTGAACAAAAAAATTATTAAATTTTAAAATCTTTTAACGTGTTCATTATCAGTATTGTGGCTAAACAGGATTCCATGATATAATTGCAGCCATCAAGGACACATCTTTACATGTCAAATTTATCTTTAAGACCATGAGCAATAGCTTGTTCTTTAAAGCATTTACCATATTGTTCAGCTGCTTCACAATGATCATCTGATACGGCAATTCCACTGCAAGCTTCAATCATTTCAGTGGCAATTTTCATTTTATCAGCAGCACCATCAGTCAGTTGTTCAGAATGATTCAAAGCAACAGATTTAACAAATTTTCCATTTGAATCCATCTAAAAATGAAGATTTAACAAAATTAATAAGTAATGATAAGAGTTTGTTTTTTTTTTACATACCGCTCCACACTTTTTCATAATGCATGCACGTAAACATTTTCCTTCCATAGTGGAGGCTGGTTGTTTAGCTACCAACTCGTCAACATCAGCTGAAAGAAATAAATAAATTTAATTGCTTTTGTTCTCCGGAACAAATTTTTATTTTTCATAAAACTCGCTAAATTGCGATTTACCTTGGCTGGCTCCCACTTCGGGTTTACATTGATCAATTACTGCCATTACTTGGGCCAAAAATTCTTGTTTATCTCCCTTAACTAAAGCAGCACCAAACACGCATAATACAGCCAAAGTTACCAAAAGTCTTGCCATTTTTAATAAATTTGTTTTTTTTTTTCTACGAGTTAATTGAAATGTTATTTGTTTAAACAGTTGATTAAAACTGATGTCTATTTCAATTTAATGTTTGCCTATTTATATGAAAATTTAATTATGTTTTATTGTTTTTTTTAACAAATATATAACAATACACTGTTAAATAATTCACATATTTGCATGTGACAATAACATTATTCATTTATATGTGAAATTATAAGTTATGGCCGAAAAACCTTAAAACTTTAATTATTATTTATTTTTTTTTTTTGCACAAATTGATGACCTTTGGCTTAATTAGTACTTAGGCCGAGAGTGTTAATCAAATATACAAAAATTTAATTATCTGTTTGATTTTTTTCCCAAAAAAAACTTTTTTTTTTGCTAATTGTTGACCATTTCATAACAGATATGTATATATACAGCAACGCTTCTTCAATGGGGGTACATAGGGCGGATCCTAGGGGTTTCACTTGGATAATCGAGGATATATTAAACCTTTAATGCTCTTTGTGATATGTAAGTCATTAAAAACTTACTACGGCAAAAATATAAAAAAAATTACTTTATCGTTTTATTTAAGCGATATAGCACAATAAATTTTAAAGATGAATTAAGAAATCTAATTATCAAATAAATAACACTATTCGAAAAATAAAATTAAATGCCAAATATTGTTCGTTTTTTTCAAATTTACGAAAGTTTGTCTTAACATAATTCTCGCTTGAAAATCGTTCACTAAGCATAAAAAATTTTAAAGGCAAAACACTACTTAAGATTTCTAGACCGATTTTTAGCGGTCTTGTATATTATTTGGTATCTTTACGTGCAATAAATAAAAATTTGGGACCAATTTCATGTAAAAAATTTACCCAATTGTTTGGGCGATAATATGCAATTTTTGGGTTTAATTGCGTAAATATCAGATGGAAAAATTTTTTTTAGAAATAAAAATTAATAAAACAGTTATTTCCTAGTTTTTGTTTAAAGTCATTTAATTTTTCCTGAATTTATTAATAATACAGGGTGTCCGCCGGGAAGGTATACTACCTTTATTTGTTTATAATTTTTGATTAAATGAAAGAGAATTGATCTTATATTGATAAATGTTTATTGAATGTCGGCAATTATGTATTGAATACAATATCAGATAAATGTCAGATAATATCCCATCTAAAAACCGAAATATATATGAGCATACATGATCATACATGGGCCTGTATATGATCGTACATGGGCATACATGGTCATATACGTCCATACATGATCTCATATATGACCATATATCTTCGGATCCGAAATTTGAGGGTATATGGTGATATATGTGCATATATTATCATACATGCTCATATATTATTCATGTATGCTCGTATATGATTATATACGTCCATATACCCTCTAATTTCGGATCCGAATATATATGATCATATATGAGATCATGTATGGTCATATATTGAACAATGTATGGTCGTATATGACCATGTATGCCCATGTACGATCATATACAGGCCCATGTATGATCATGTATGCTCATATATATTTCGGTTTTTAGATGGGATATCAGATAAATATCAGGAATATTTTGTTTGAGTTGCTTAAGCGTTTTTGGTTTGTTTGCAGATATCCCCACAAAACGAAGTTCGGAGCAGTCAAATCAGGCGACCGTGGAGGCCAATCAACATCATCCTTTCTTGAAATAACTTGTTGTCGAAAGAGGTCTGTCAGTAATTCCATTGTAATCCTGGCTGTATACGATGTGGCACCGTCTTGTTGATACCACATGTTAATCAAGCCCAAAGCATGCAGTTGTGGCGTTAAAAAGTTTTCAATCATATCACGATATCGCTCCCCTCAAAGAAGTAAGGTCCAATGATTTCTTCTGACTAAATTGCACACCAGACTGTCACTTTTAATGGTTGCAAAGGTGACTGATGAATAATTTGAGGGTTTTCCATTGGCCATTCAAACGAAAATGTGCCTCGTCACTCATTATGATTTTTTCATGAAAATCGGGGTTGTCCTGTAACATCCTATTGGCATATGTACGGTGGCGTAAATGGTCTTGTGGAAGAAGCTCTTGTGTCAACTGATTCTTAAATGGAAACAAATGCAAATCCTTGTGCAAAATTGTGGCCAAAGTTGTTCTTTAAAGACCAAGCTCCAAGCACGGCGTCGAATTGAGGTTGATGGATTTTGTGTTGAACACTTTCTTTAGCAGCAGTTATGTTTTCTGCCGATCTTGCAGTAGGTTGTGGTCCATGCTTGGGCCTATCACCTATAGACCCTCTTTCTTCGAAATCATTTCACTACACGATAGAGCGTTTTGTTGGCACGTTGTTTCTCCTAAAAATTTTACGTAACTTTCTCATCGTCACAGTCATCGATGATTGATTTTGATAAAACACGTTGGTTTATCGAATATTTTGCCATAATAAATTTGCAACGTGTCTACTTCACGACTGGCAAATATCAACTGTCAAGACTAATGTTTACCAAAATGGCGACAAAACAAAGTAGTATACATTCCCGGCGGATATCCTGTATTAATAATAGCAAATATACACTTGTAGTGGACGTGTTTGTTATGCGAAATATTCAAAATTATTTCGTGTTCGCCATTATGATTTAAAAATAAATTTTTCTATGTTAAATGTTTAAAAAATCTTAATTTGATTTTAATATTATGTTTGTGAAAAAGAAGAGATAACTGCGTCGCAGGCTTAAAATTTATTTTTAAACAAAAATCGCACGTGCGAAACTATCGGATTTAAGGACTGATAAAAATTTGTGTTTTTTGGTAATATTTCGTAAGTGTTTGTGATTTTTCGCACTTTTCCGTTTTTAAAATTTTTGGCAGATTTTTCATTTGACGATTGTTTATTTTAATTTTTAGATCATTTTTCTTTAGATGATTTTGCCTACAGCAGATAGCAAGCAAGTTCAATATGATTTCAATTGCACTCTAGTGGAGAACACGTGCCTATTTTATTAGCAAAAAATATCAGTTTTCTTCTTCGAAAAACAGTACATTTTTTTAGTTTTTTTTTTTTTAATACATATTTATAAACTTTTCCCTTTTTTTTATTTAATAAAATTTATTTTACAGCTAAATTAAAAATGAAATTTAAAAGTGATATTTAAGGGCAGACATTCTGGCAAAAGCTGATTGCATGTCAACGATATCATGTTATTGTCATAACATTGAAAGTGTCTTTACTTGAGCTGAAATCATTTTGACACAATTGCTTTTATTACATGTTAAAACATCGATTACGAGAATTAATATGTTATTGGCTAATGACCTAATTTTTCTTTCCAACTTTTTTTTCTTTTTAAGTTTTTTTTTACATCTTAAAATAACTAATTTTTTAATCATTAATATCGAATCATTAGTTTCAATTTTAATCATTAACATTTTTTTTTATCTCTCTTTTTTTGTATAGTAGTCTTTTATATTATTCTTTCAGTATTTTGTGATTTTCATTTTAACGCTTATAATTATCACTAATTGTAGTAATTTGTTGACTATTTCCAATGCTGCTTCTTCAATTATGTTCTTTCCTTTACTGCACACAGGGTTAAACGAGACATTTATATGAGAGAAATAAAGATTTTTTTTAAATTTTGGTTGTGTAGCCTAGAAAAAAAAATAAGATCAACTTGTCTCTTGTAGTCGGCACTACGAAATAGCCATTAAACCAAGAAATTAAATAACTTCCAAAGAAAAATATAAAAAAAAAAAATAAGTTCGAATATAAAAAGATATGAAATTATAGACAAAAGGAATGCAAGGTTTACCGTAGAATTGCCCTAAACTCATCGAATACAAAAAAAAAAAATATGAAAATGAAATAACCTCCAAAGTTTAAGGTTTACCGTAAAATTGCTCTAAATTCATAAAATACAACAATTTGCTGTTTCTTCTTTTACCACTAATAATTTAGAAAATTATTTTTGAATATCACGTTTCCAAACCTTCTTTCTAAATATACAAAATATTGCAAAAATCTAGCTATAAACAAAATGAAATAACTGCCAAAAAATTAAATAACCCCTAATCCCTCAAAAAAAAAAAAAAAAACAAACAAATAAAAAAAAAATAAAATAAACTCCAAATTATTTTAATTTTGGAATTTATTTCATTGAGGTATTTTTCATAATGAAATTATCTCCTAATTTGAAGATGTAATAATTTCCAAAGAAAACGAAATAATTCCCAAACAATTTTACTTATTTTTTTTTTTGGGAAGAGCTGCTTATTTCTTACCTTTGGTAGTTATTTCGTAGCGAGCTTTTAGTCCTATCTGGTCTAAAAGGTGAAAAAATCTTCCCAAAAATCACATATTTTAAGACTTGTAACCGAAGTCTGCTTAAAAGCCCAAATGCAATGACTACTCCTAAGTTAGTTCTGTTACATGTTGTAGAAGAGTTCATTTATACCTTCTTGCCACAAGGTGAACATTTCCTCCTCTTATTATACGCTATATGAAAATGACAGATTCCTTTTATATAAAGGAATCGGTTCAGTGGCAAATTGCTTTTCTATCCCTGTGTGCACTGATGTTGTTTCAAATATTGTTGCTGTTACACACATGCACGTACAACACATTCAATCTAATATCATTGTATTTAGGAATATCTTCTACTGTAATATTTATTTTTGACGTCGTTTATTTCCTCAGGGATGGAAAAATTCGAATTTTGACATGGAACTGCAACTTTCCCAATAAAGTAAAATTACTTTTTCGAACCCGACGGTATTTTTAAGCCAAAATTACTATTAAGCTCGGACCTAAAAACTTTCAATATTTGAGGGTTTTTTACAAAAAGACCGTTAAGCGGTTGCGTATTGGTATAATTAAGTTTGTAATGTGGGATAGATACAGGTTCGACTCCTACACAGTCAACGGGTTGTTGAAAAAAATTATAATACAATCGAATTAATACAATTTAATGGAAAAATCGCTAATTACATGCCTGTCCATAGGAAAAAGGTTGAAACTTAGGAATACCCCAGCAAAACCACACATTACCAAATAATGGGTAAAGTAATGTGTAGCCATAGGGGCTCATGGATTACTTTACACTTTACTTCACTGATTAATTTTACAGGCGATGAGCCTCAAAGTAATGTATATACCCATTACTTTAGAGGTGATAATGTAAGGGGTTACTTATATGGTTACGAGAATGGAAAAAGTAATGTGTCTAAAAATAGATTTTTAAAAATGAGGAATTTTTATTAAAAAAAAAAATTATTACAAATATTTTATTTAAACTATTTGTAAATAAACATAATGTGCTCATGATAGGAATCGAACCAGGGAACTCTTGTTGCCAGCCAAGAACTCTACCCACCACTGAGCTATCGACGCATATAGTATTTGATTGCTTTAAACTTAAATGAATTGTTGCGCTTCATTTTTTCGCTAGTGTTGTCAAAACAACACAAAGTAATGTATCTAAAAATAGATTTTTAAAAATATTTCAATTTTTACTTTATATTTTACGTAATCAATAATGAGTAACTTATTATTTTATGCTTGCAAATAATGAAAAAGTTAACGAGCTATCAATACAAGGCAACGCATGAGAATATCGCACCCACTACCAAAGTTTTGCTGGGACAATCTGATTTGAAAATAAATAGCGTTTATAGTTTTTTAAGAAAGGCGTTTATTCTTTTTTTTTAACCTTAATCTTAATAAATGAGAAATCATTTCTATTAATAAAACTTTATAGAATTATAAATCTTTAGATTATAAAAATTGTTTTACTAAGAAAAAATCGATAACTATTTTACAAAATATTCAGTTATTTTTCTTTTTTCTTAAAAAAAAAAATACATTCTAATGCATTTCTTCTGGAAAAAAATATACTCGTACGATTTTTTCTTTTTTTTTAATCTGAATTTTGATTCATTTTAAGATTATGGGTTGAAATCACCGTATTTTTTTCCATTTCCTGAAAATGAACGTAATCGATCGTACTGCGATACCTTTACATGTAAAGTGAAGAAAATTCTAAAGTACCTTATGTCCCATCCCTGCTTTTCTGCTTCTTTTTTTTTTTTTGTCTATACATAGTATATGTATCTCATTATTGCTTTTACCTAAATTACTGAGACACTAGTTACATTCATTCATGCACCCGTAATACAACATCGTATGTACGATATACAAGCTCCAAAACAATAAGTAGTAAATGATTTTGATAAATGCATATACGTGCCTCGAAGATAGTGATTTTCTTTTGTGGCACATACGATTTTTTTAGCTATTTGTACTAACCTTCATACTACAAATTGTATTCTATAGCGTTTTCTTTTCTATTTTGTATTACTAATGATATCCATGAAGTTTTCTTTTTTTTTTTTTTGTTGTAAAAAATACACAAAAATACTTTCAACAATATATCGTGGTCGTATAACGCAAAAGGGGATAACAACGGTTTTTAAGGAAAATATGGTTTTGATGGCAATAGCTTTAGGTATATTAATTTTGAAGTAAAAATTGAAAATAATTTTAAAGTTGGCCGAAAAAAATTCATCCAAACAAACACTGACCAAATATAAAATGAATGAGCCAAAATGCAAAAAATTGGTTTTACAAAAAATATATATTTTAAAAAAATAACCAAAAAGACGTTCACGTTCAATACAGCTTATTTAATGTCTGATTGCTGAGAAAAAAATATGTTTTAAGAGCATAATGTTATGACTGGGAATTTAAAATGATTATAAAGTATTATCTGTATTATCCAAACATATTTTTAACTGATCATATTATGATCATTTCGGACTATACTATGATTATACTATGATAATATTGTATTCAAAATCATGCATAATGCTCTGTAAACATATTGTTTTCTCTTCGTATGCAAGATTTTGAGAGAATTGTTCCACCCTGGCATGATCATGGGTCTTTACGTGCAATAAAAAGGGAAACGTCAAAATGATGTCAATTGCACTGTGGAGAACATATCGTCAGCTTATTATTGATTTGACCTATACGTCAAATAATTGGTAACGAGAAAAACGGTCAAAAAGACTTATATTTTTTAATTCTTGTATGTAAAACTGACAGGTAGATCAAGGTCCATACTGAATATCTCTGATATGATACAAAATATCTTAAAAAGAGGATTTGGAATTATTCAGAGGATATTTTCATTATATATAATCCATTCCTAAATATTTTTTTTCCAAAAATCATTTTAATTTCATGTGATGGAAGACACCGGCTAAAGATTGATAAATATTTTTTCTAAATTTATGAAAATATGAAGTTTTAAGTTGAGATTATCTTCGTTCAACCAAGGTAATTTGAGGGTTTATATAAAATTGAGGGTATATCTTCATAAATGATCATATATGTTATTATACGATTCATGTATGCGTTTATATACTCTCAAACTTCGGATCCGAAGATATATGGAAATATATGAGATCATGTATGCTCATATATTAAACTATGCTTGAACGTATATGGTCACGTCTGATCATATATCACCCAATATATGATTATGTATGGTCATATACATTCATATATTTAAAATTTTATAAGATTGTTTTATATTTTGATTTTTAACTGTTATTTCTACAAAAATTAAGAAAATTTGACAATGTTTTTGTAAATAATTTTTGAGTAATTTTTTATAACGGTATATAACCGATTTTGTATTTAAGCAATTAAACAGAAAAATTAGGAATTATCACAAAAAAAAAATGGGCGAAATCACGCTCAAATTTGTATGAAAAATTTTTGGGTCATATTTCTTTTTGTGCCATTTTGCCTACGTGAATTGAACTGGTTCTTAGCAGAGAACTGCAAATGCTGATTGCAAAACGTTCATACGCAATCAACACAATAATAAATATGTGTTTGCGTTCAAACGTTAAATATACTCCAACACACATATATGTTGATGATTTTAAATCAATCAAACGACGTGCAAATTGTTGTTTTTATACCATTGACTTTATTCTGTTCGTTTGAGTCAACAATAATTATTTTGATGTAGAATAAATCAGAAAAAGCAATAAATAAAGCGTATGTGTGTATTCATAATTAAAACAAAATAGTTTCTTATCTATAAAAAGGGGTAGTTTTGTAGAAACACATTTCATAAATTAGGGTAGGTCTAAAATCCGTTTTTTTTAGAATTTTTATTAGTAATACCAAAATATTGTTCTTTGTGAATTTTGTTTTTTTAATTTAGGTCGATATCTCAGGCTCTCCCAATCCGGTTAAAGTTAAATATTGCCTAATTTTCCAATCAAAATAGATGAAAAAAAAATTTAAACAATATTTAAATTTTTCCGTATTAGGCAAGCCAGAGATATCGACCTAAATTTTTTTTCCAAAAAAATATTTTTATTTCACAAAGAAGAATATTTTTAGTATTGTATTACTAATAAAAATTCTAAAAAAGCGGATTTAAGTCCCACCCTAATGTAAACAATATCATTTATAAAATGTGTTTCTATTTCGTTTTAATTATGAATACACTCATACGCGTTATTTGTCGTTTTTTCTGATTTATTCAACGCTGACTTTTTGTTGAGTGATTACATTTGCATAAAACTTAATCGACAGATGATTCACACTGAAAACAATTACGCGTTCAATAACATGATGCTGATTTTATTCTACAGTGAATTTTGTTGAATTATTAAATGTGAACAAGAATTTTTGTATATGATTAAATCAGGAAAAAGTTGATTTTGCAGTTCTCTGGTTCTTAGCTCTTCTAAACAATTTATATATTTGCAGATAGCCCTTATTGAATATAAGCTTACGATATAAAATTTTTATACGATAATTTAAAGGAAAAATTAAGTGAAATACTGTTAGATATTTATCGACCATATAATAACCTATTTGATAACAATTTGTCAGACTTTTAGTTCGTACTTCTGTGTACTAAAAAGTGTGCTTTTTAAGAAAAATAAAAAAAAAACCTTCATTTGAGCTATACATAGATCGCTACCAGACAAGTATTAATTCCGAAATTTGTCGGTAAACAAAACAACCTAATACTTCCTTCGACTGCCTCATATGGTAGGGTACCAAAACTTCAAATATATCCAAACTTCAATAGCTAAAAAAGCTAAAACCAAAATCCATATACTACACATCTAAAGATTTGTCGTTTTTTGTTTAAAGATGAATGAGATTTTTGGAAAACAGCACACAACAGAAGTAAATGAGGAAAAGAAAAACAAAAATTAAACCATATCAAATATTTTATATTACGGGTGGCATTCCTTGTAAACGAAGTACAACAACAAGAACAATATATAAAAAAAGTGAAACCTTGACGAGTTGAAGTTACAGCCAAAAGTACGTGAGACTAATTGATTTAATGCTAGTGACAAGGACTATATGAGTGTGTGTGTGTGTGTATATATGTGTAATACCCCAATATACCATATAGCAATCAAACTGCAATACAACTTGAGAATAAGCTTATATAAATAATGAATTTACAAGCAGTATTTAACAATGCTTGAGAAAAGATTATTATACATAACTTTTTCTCAAGTATGCTTATGAACAACATACACATATTGAACAACGCAATATGACGATTGAAATATAAATATTTTTCAATACATTATAGTCTTGTTGTCTTTGTTCTACGCTTATAATGCATACAACAAGTGCCAATATTTTTCTTTAAATTTGTCAAACGTGTTTTGCGTGTACATTTAGTTGTAAATTTTATAAAGTGAACGTGCAATTGCATATTAAATTTAATTATTATTATTTATGGTTAAAATTAATTATTATTATTTATATTTAAAATGAATTTTTATTTTTTAAATTTAAAATGAATTATTATTATTTATTTTTAAAATTAAAATAAATGAAATTAAAGAAAATAATTATGATTTCTCTTTTTCAACTATTAATAATACATTATTTTTGTAAGCATATTCTACAATTGCAAGAATAAGCTTATAGTAATCATACACACATAATATTTTCACGAGGGTTCCGTTTTGATTTTTCTACAATTGTTACGATAGCCTTTTTCAATATATTCTCAAGTCTTTTTCAAGCTTAAGGCTGATGTTTGTAAGCTTATAATAATATTTTTCTCAAATCATTTGGTATGTTGGGATGTGTAATACATTACATATTTGTATGTATATGTGGGTGTAGTAAGGTTAATTAATTTTATTTTATTGTGACGTTTAAGTATCACAAGAACACAGGATTTTGTGGTTATGGTGCTAAAGCTTCAATAATACCTACACCAATCTACACTACACTACTAAAATATATATGAGAATGTTTAATATATATACTTAATGGTACAGGCAGGCTGGCAGTCAGTCAGTCAGAAAGACAGGCATCCAGCCAGTAATAGAAGTAAATTACATATATTTAATATGAAACGTTTTTTTTTTATTATTATTGTATTAATTCAAACTGCGGGAGTTCTATAAGAATTGCTTAAAGTTTTAAATAAATTAAACTTAAATAATTGATTTAAAGTTCAGTAAAATTTAATTTCTTTAATTTGATCTTCAATATTATATTATTATTTTAAATTGAGTATGAAGAAGTCACCCAATGTGGAGACAAAATATTGAAAGAACAAAATAAATAATCATTATTTTTGTAAAAAGATCTTTAACTCAGTTCAGGAAAATTTGTTACTTAATACAAAGTTTTTGTTTATTGCAAATTGGACAATTTTTAATTTAAAACTTTTAAAAATCTATCATTTAAATGTGTTTGATTAACAAATTATGAAAGAGTTTTTTTAAAATCCAATTAATATCCTTTTCTCTTTACATATTTATTTATTATACATTCAAGATATTATTAAACATTTTTAAGATATTCCTCTGGAGAAAAAAAAAACACTATAAAATATTCCCACCAATTTTTCCAAATAAATCTATAAAAAAAAACAAAAAATTATGCAAGATCATCTTTAAAGTCTCATTTCAAAGTCTTCTTTCTAAATCAATATTATCATTAATATTAAAGAAAAATCATCTCATATGCAAATTAGATACTTGAGATGTTAAATCAATGATAACGCTGGAAAAAAAATGAAAATAAAACAACACAAAACCAGGCATTGCTTAGGACCAACCATAAATATCATACTTAGCCACAAGTGTTACCAATTCTTTTTTTACAAATTCTCCTAAATTGCACGACAATTCCCTTGGATTTATATGAGGTTTCTATAAGACGTTCGTTGCGAGACGAATTAGTGACTGCATCGAACCGTACTATTTTTATCAAGGAAAAGTTGGTGTTAAAATAATGTTTTACCCGCCAAATTTCCTTGTTAGGGGCTTCCCCTGGAATTCCCCATTCCGACATAAACGAACTTGGCAACACTGCCAAGTAATATGTACCAAAATAACACACACATACAGTGTTGCCAGAAGTGACAATTTTAAGTAATTTTGACAATTTTTATATTGAAAATTTGCCAAATGGCGTTTGATGATTTTTTGATAAAAAAAAATAGTATGTTTTGAGGATTTGAAAAAATTTCAAAATTTTTAATATAAATTAATGTTATATTGCATTCATTCTGAACCACAAACTATGTATTTTAATTTAGAATTTAAAATCTGTATGGAATTTGAAAGTCAAAAATTTGAAAAAAAAAGAAAAAAAATAAAACACGAAAATGCTTATTTTGGGGTTTAGTATGGAGGCAAGGAATTTTTTCATCGAGCCTTAAGAGCTTGATTTAAAGCTGGTGAAAAATTACAAAGCTTTTAGTTAAATTACAAAGATTAAAAAAAAAGATTAATTTTTGCAGTTTAACTTTGATAGAAAATTGTTATAGAAATATTTAGACTCGTTAAATTTGTTTTCCGAACTCTTTAAAATCACAATTTGGAATAAGCATGAAACCACCCTGTTTCAGATATACTTAGAACCAAAAATTGGGAATACATTTGTAATCTAATCAGATCAAATCTAGGCAAATCTAACGAACCATATATAATCAGATCAAGTTTAATGTGGATATATACACAATTGGATTCAATAATAAATTAAAAACCTTAATTTTTAGATACCTATATTTTTATTTTGATGCCTTTTAAAACGGCTCAAATGGCTAAGATGTGGTACTAGAAATGGAACCAGAACTGGACAAAGATATTACGAAATTCGACATATCTGACAGATATTTGGCAGCAGACATGCTCCTATATGACCAGATCTGGCCACTGAAATCACAAAATTTTCAGATTCTATTAGATATGAACAGCTCACATATCACCTCGTATCTCAAAAACTATTATTTTTCAAAAGACAAAAAAAAAAAGTTTTTTTAATAAACTTGACATTTTTTAATATTTTTTTTTTTTGTTGAAATTTTGTTAAAAAAAAGATTTTCGTCTGTACTGAAAAGTAGAGCTTGATGTAGTAAACCCTCTATATGCCATATTGTTATCTATCATATACGATCAGAACTGTCACTAAATCTTTTTAGATTCAAACAGATCAGATCTAATTTTTTTGCGCGCCTAATTTTGTACCGCCTGCAATATAGATCAAATAAGAAAAGTTCTAAAAAATCTGCAAAGCGGTAATAACGGAATGCAGTAAAAGCGAATTGCTCTTTAATTTTTATATGAAATCATTGTGAATAAAAAATTTGTAGAAACTGATGTTTTTTTTTAATATTTTACTGATGACGATTTTTCATAAAACTGTTTTTCCCCCAAAAAGTCTGGCACCACTGCACACACTATACCGACTTTAACTTCAAAAAAAAGGTCTAAAAAGTCGAGAGGAAACAAACAGTTAATACCTTATAGTTTATTTAACTGCATATTTACAGATTGGCATCGTTACTACCGTTTTTGGTTTATAACTTTTAAATAATGTGACCAACTTAAGCTTGTAGTGCACCAACATTTACATGTCGATTATAGCCCTGACACCGCCAGAACCGCCTTCAGAGCGGATTCATAAAATTGAACACAAATGCCTTAAATTTGAAGATGTGATAGAAGAGAGAAAGCTTATGAACATTTATTTTTGTAAGCGGCCCAATCTCATGTTTAGGTGGCAAAATGGCGTAAGATTTTTTGTCGTTTTTTTTTTAAGAAAGTTTTTATTGTAAATTTTGTATAAATTATTCAATCTCCCTGTTATAATTGTATATTTTTAAATTTTATCAGGCTCGAGATTATAATTAAATGTTACTAACGAATAGTAAACACTAATTTTTTAAATGGAAAAGGGTAGGTGCACACTTTCGACCCGAGCGATCAGCGGAAGTGTGTACTCCCTCCCTCTAGAGCTGATCTTCTCAATTTTTCCAATAAAAAAAATTAATGTTTACATTCCTTAGTAACATTTAATCATGATCTCGAGCCTGATAAAATTAAAAAAATCAAATTTACAATACCAGCTCAATTTGGCTTAATTGTTTATGATATTTTTATAAGATCATAAACAATTTTAGGTGGAATTTGTTGTTGACATTTACAATATTAGGTATAATAGTTGGTCAGATTAATCATAGAAATGTTGACTTCTCTAACTAACTTAACAACAATCCACAAAAATATTAAAAAGCATGGCAAAATATATAAAGAAAGACAAAAGAAGCATACAATTTATAATCGGTGAAGATCAACCAGTTAATACCTTACACCAGTATTAGAGTAGGGGATACATGCTCCACCACCGATCACACTAAAATATGTGAAAGAGAAGTAAATAAATGCATATTTCAATAGGATAGACAAGTTTTTTAAACTAAAAAATTTAGGAAAAAAAGTAAAAAAAAAAAATAGATAAATTTTCCCAAGTTAATTTATCTGGTTGCATTATTATATGTGACCTTCTCCGAGAAAACGGGTTAGGACTTAAGAGTGGATTCTGGTATCTAAAAGGGTGTAGAATAAGATGAAATGAGTTAGATTTTTGATAAAAAATTATTTACCCCATAAAAACGTACGTATTAGTATACGCACATCAACCCTTTGCTGAGAGCGAACAGATAGCTGAGAACGAACAGAGCAGCAACAATAGCAAAGGTATTGTCACACTAAAAGCGAAACAAAATACGTCACCACATAGGCATGGCGTCACCAAAGTCGGCACCCAATCATATGAAACTTTAAATGCGTTTTTCTCAAAACTTCATTTTCACACACTAGGTCCCTTCTCTCGGAGAAGATCACATATATCAGAATTTTGGCGTTAGTATAGGGAAGACGGCTTGATATTCATAATTTTTACTATGAAGTAATTTTATGCTGGTTACAAACATTAGCACAAACTTATAATACTCTACTCCGCCAAGTAGCTTTGAGGTATAAACAATTCAACCAACCAACATATCAAAGGCAACAATTGGAGTACAGCATCCATTTGCTGTCAACTTAGACATTCAAATATTATACATTTTGGTAGCAAAAAATATTTTAACAAGACAATATGAAATGGTTTTGTTTTTTTCGTAAGAAAACCAAAGTCAAAACCAAAAGATTCAGTGGTCGAGAAAACGACAGTCAATAAGTTGCAGTGTGACAGTAGTGGTGAAGTTAAAGTGGTTAAACAATACAGTTTTGAGCCACTTAAAAAAAATAAATAATAAAAAAACAAAGTACATAATCGTGACTTTATGATATGCAAACGCATAATTTTTCTTCTCTAGCTTATCATCAATTATTTATTTTTATTATTAAAAGGAATTTTTGTTTTTTCTTAGGACTTTTGAACCACTTCTTGTCAAGGTGTGTGGTATAGAGGTAAATAATAGATAACAAATACGAAATTTTGTAGTTCAACTGTTAATTAAGTGATTTTTGGAAGAAAGTAAAGTAAAAGTAATGTTAAAATTTTAGCAAAAATATAAAGCAGGAAAATAAATAAATTTTAAAAACAAGTAAGAGCGGCTAAATTCGGCTATTCCGAATCTTATATACCCTTCACCATGGTTGGGAAAATACTGAAGTTTATATATAGACATATATGGAATGGAAAGATTTATATACGGACGCCTTTAAGAGGAAATTAACCATTTAGTTTGGTGATAAAACTTGGACTCGGGAAGATTTATGGTTCCAGAAAATAGGTATTTAAAAAAATTATGTTTTCGGCATAACTTTTTTGTATCTGAACCGATATTTCCGAGTTTTTTCAGAAAATATGTTATACTAAAGATTTTCGATCTTTTGCTATATAAGACGTATCCATAGGTCATATTACAGCTCTAGAATAGTGTTTGTTGTTTGTGTATAAAAGGTGAAGAGGTGAAAGAAAAGAATTTTAACAAATCGTTAAAAGAAATCACTTGAACTGCATGTGTTTTATTTCTACAAAAACGTTTCGATTTAGCTGGCAAATTTGCATTTCGGATTTTATTTCGCTTTTTTATTAAAAAATATTTTTAATTTCTTTAGCTTAATTTTAAAAATTTGAAGGATTTTTTTTATAAATTATTATAAGTTATGACCTAAAATAGTTGCACTTAAAGGGAAATTATGTATAAAATTTTCTTAATATATGAGAAATAAAATGGTTTAAAAATCTTTTTATAAATTCTTTTAAATCGGAGCAAAAAATAGAAATAAAAACGTTTGTATTTTGTTTGTATCAGAGGGTTTTTATAAAAATTTTGATGTTTTTAGCCTATTTATGGATTATTTAATTACTAATATAAAATTTTATATAAATTAACTATTAAATGTTAAAAAAAAACAAAAAATAAACAAAAAAAAAATGTCTTAAGAAAATAAAAAAAAAATGTACAAA
Source organism: Eustalomyia histrio (assembly GCA_949748255.1). Lineage (NCBI taxonomy): Eukaryota > Metazoa > Arthropoda > Insecta > Diptera > Anthomyiidae > Eustalomyia > Eustalomyia histrio. Next base: position 154,466,219 of record OX456524.1, on the reverse strand, counting down.
AAAAAGGTGAATTGACCGGGATTCGAACCCGCGGCCTTAGAGAAAAAAAGTATTTGGGTTCTTCGGAAAACCCATTTCAACACACAAACGGACAGACGGACATCGTTAAATCAACTCCGATCTTCATAAGGACCCAGAATATATATACTTTATAGGGTCTAAGATCAATATTGTAGAAATTACAAACGGAATGACAAACTTATATATACCCTTCCACCTGTGGTGAAGGGTATAATAAAATTAAAGGAAAAGTTAAGTCTAACTAAATCAATATTGAATATATTTTCAAGCTAGCTTAAATGATTTCTCAACTGACGCCATATTGCACATTGGTAACAGTTATACTACAGCTTAAGTTTAAATGTATTATTTTTTTAAAATATTTCAATAAATTATATAGTTTAAAAGTTATATTATTTAATTTATAATTTCCTGATACCTTGCTGCTGCTAATGAATGCCTCTTTGAAAAGGAGATTTTAAAATAGTTTCAACTTGATATTATATTAACTATAATTCAAAAGTTGTTTCTTCCCTTAATCATTCTTTAAATTTTCCTAAAAAAAATAATTATAGATTTAAATTTTCCCATTTAATTAAAAAAAACTCTTTACTTTTTAACATGCCCTTAAATATCTCATAAATATTGATAATGTTTCCCAAAACAAAACAATTAAAAAAAATATTTGAAATTGTACATTTTATGGTTTTTCTCACCACTTTTTACCGTAATGAAAAATCCGAATAGTGAAAATCAATCAACAAAATAAATGCATATTAAAAATTCTTTACCAAAAAAGAAAAAAAAACATCGAAAATATCACACGTTCAAGCAATAAATGTTCTTGAAGCTATAAAAACATTTGTTTTTACAATTTCAATCATCTATGATTGGGTTGGTTATATGTATTTTGGGAGTTGGGGGCAAAATGGTGTAAGGAAATCAGAGCCGCAGGTAGGGGGGAGTTGCCAAAGAAAAAAAATGTGCTCTTTAGGTCCAGTATATTAAGCCCGCCTGGTTTGAGACTTGGATACCTAAGTAAGCCAAAGGTATTCTTGGGGGCAAAATGGTGTAAAGAAATCAGAGCCACAGGAAGGGGTACTGTTAGCAAAAAAAAAAAAAAATATGCTCCTTAGGTTCAGTATATTAAGCCCGTCTGGTTTGAGACTTGTTTAAGAGCTAAGCAAGCCAAATGTTTTCTCAAGAAATCTTGTTATGACTATAGTCAGCCGGTCGCAAGCCCGAGGAAAATGGCGAAACTTTAAGGTAAAGGAGTCGTCCAAACCTTAGTAGAATTCAAACCTACATGAGAGCGTTCAACAAGCCGGTTTTCGGGCTTAAGTGTATGTTCTATTTATAGATAATAGTCAGTACAAAGTTCAACTATTTACTTAAGTTTATACTGAAGTAAGAAATTTTGTTTAAAAATTTTACTTAAGAAATTTTGTTTAAAAATTGTTTAAGTAAAATTTTAGTAAAAATTCATACTTTAACCTATAAATTTAAGAAAAAATTTCAAATCTAATATTCTCAATGAAAAATAACATTACTTGGCAGAGATTTTTGGTACAGACTTCTATTAAATCTTTTTTTAAATTATTTTCGACTTCAATGTCCGAAGTTATGCAGCTTTATATTGAACCCCTTGACCCAGGGAAAAATTCATTATGGGACAATACTACAAAGAGGGCCTTCAAAATCTATTTTATTTAATTTTGATAAATCGTTGCAAGAGTGTTTTAAGTATAGCGTAATGATCACGATAAGGTACTTCTTAAAATTTTCATGGTAAAAATTATAAAAACAGGGGTTTAAAAGTGAAAAATTTTCCTGTGCAAATGGCTTGACCAGGAACTGGAAATTTCACAGATAAAGTACTTTTTAGTTGTCCAGAGGGAAAATTCTTTACCTTAACGGCCTGAAAATAAGTTCTTTGGCTAAGAATTTAATATGCACTTTGCCTGGAGTATGTGTTAATTCACGTACTTTTCCATATTTATGATAAAAATGGGAGTTCAAAAACGGTCTACCCGAACCGCTTTGGCTAGCAACCTAAAATTCAAAATATGTGTTCCCTAGATTATTGTATTAGTCAAATGATTTGAATCTTATTAATTTTCGCCAAGGGCGTAGTAAAAATAAAGTTTAAGAGGTTCAAAAGATGCCCCTTAATGCCCTGGCTAAACCATTTTGACTAGAAATCTGAAATGAGCTAAATTACTGGACAACGGAGCTAATTTACTGAAATGTGGTAAAAAGGGGTTAAAAAGGGAAAAAGTATCCCCTAAATCACCCTGATGGGATGACGGGATCTTTTTTTAAATTATTGCTCTTTTTCCTAAGTTTTTTTCTCCATAATTAGTTTTCTGCCCCAAATTATTCGGCTTTAAATCCCTGGGGGTATCAAACTAAAGAGATCCTTTTTCTAATTTTCAAAAAAAAAAGTGTGTTAAAATGGGTTTAAAAAGGTACCAAGTGCCCCTAATGACCTGTGCAAACCCTATAAGCCTAATAATGTTAAAACTTTAAACTTATGCATCCGCTACAAAAAAGTTAAACAAATTTATTTAAAAATGAAAAGAATTCAGATTTCTTCGAAATATATTCCGATAATTAAAACCACTGGTATTGGGCTTTTAAGCTAGCATTCATACAAGACACTTACATAATGAGAGGCATCAAACTAAAAAAAAACATTCAGTAGATTCAAAATATTTTAAAAATAGGTCAAAAGTTCTATACAAATTTTAATTTTAATTAATGCCAAAGAACTGGTATGAGATTGGAGGATTTTTCTGCGGAAGTGATAATTCATTTTCTAGAGATTTTCAAAACAGGAGATTTATCTAAAATTCGGTAATTAATAGAATTTTAATTCTTCAAAAAAACTGATCCTTTTTTTACCAAAAAGAAACAAAAAAAACTCCTAGAGTTTTGGAAAACTGTATTAGAAAAAAATAGCATTTCTGGGAATACAGATTTTAAAATTTGGTTAATTTTTTTTTTTTTAATTATGCAAAGAAAATAAATAAACTTGGAAATGGCTGACAAAATTCTTTTTCGATTTAACTAATTCAAGTTTCAACTCACGTCCCAAAAACTCGGCCTAAGAATCTTTGAATTTTTTTTTATAAAGGAAAATTATTTTAGTATCAGAGATTTTTATTTTTTTTTTAATCCGGTTGGTGCCACCCCCTGAAACAAATTTTTGAGTACGGTCCTGAAGTAAATACTTTATTGAATACTTGTGTTGAAAATATATTGTATATATTTTAAACGCGGTACGCAGAGAAAACAGATTTGATGTGATAAATGAATTTCTTTTCAACTAAATGGTTTGGTTGGAGCCATCGATATATTTTTTTGTGGCAACCGAAATTTAATTAATACAACAGAATTTCGGTTAAAACATAAATAAATTTCCTGCCAACCAAATGGTTTGGTTGGAGCCATCGATATATTTTTGTGGCAACCGAAATTCAATAAATACGACAGAATTTCGGTTAAAACATAAATAAATTTCCTGCCAACCAAATGGTTTGGTTGGAGCCATCGATACATTTTTTTGTGGCAGTCGAAATTCAATTAAAACAACAAAATTTCGGTTAAAACTGTATATTTCAAATGAATCAGGAATATATTTGGTTGTGACACCAAGAATGCAATTTTTAAATTTTAAATAAAACACAGATATTTAAAAAAAAAATCGTGAAACTTTATTATATCGTAAAGTAGACAGAATGGTAGTAGACAGATGGCCGCCGCGGCTTTGCTGGCATGCACGCGATCTTTTAATGAAATTTTCAATGACCGTTTTGCATGAATGCTGCGGTATTTCATTAATGCAGCGTCCAATTTCCTCTTTTAAGGCTTGAGTCGCCGTCGGCTTATTCGCGTAAACCATCGACTTCAAAAAACCCCAAAGAAAAAAATCTAATGGTGTTAAATCGCACGATCTAGGCGGCAAATTCTGATCTCCAAAACGCGAAATAACACGACCGGGAAATGACTGATGCAGCAATTGAATTGTTTCTCTGGCTGTATGACATGTGGCGCCGTCTTGTTGGAACCACATGCCCTCCACATTCATTTCTTCAATTCTAGGCAAGAAAAAACTGGTTATCATTTCACGATACCGAACACCATTGACTGTTTGCGCTTGACCTGCCTCATTTTCATAAAAAAAAGGTCCAATGATTCCTCCAGCCCAAAAACCACACCACACAGTGACACGTTGAGAATGCATTTGCTTCTCGTGAATCACTCGAGGATTTTCCTCACCCCAAATGCGACAATTCTGCCTATTGACGAAGCCATCAAGATGAAAATGGGCCTCGTCACTGAAGATGATTTTATCGGCAAAATCAGCATTTTCATGTTGTCTCTCCAATACCCAATTAACGAACTCCTTTCGCTGTCCATGGTCAGCTGGCTTCACTTCCTGAGTCAATTGAACTTTGTATGCATGAAGATGCAAATCTTTCGTCAAAATTCGCTGCAAAGTGGATTTGGAGACACCAATTTGCTGAGCTCGGTGTCGAATTGAGGTGGATGGAGTTTGAGCGACATCATCACGTACAGCTGCGACATTTTCGGTCGATCGACCTGGTCGATGGAGCGTTGTTGTCTTTACATCACTAACAGACCCAGTTTCGGCAAATTTATCCATTAATCTCTTTACAGTTGACTCTTTTGGAGCATTATTGTGACCCCAAATTGATCGCAATTTGCGAACTGTAGCCGCAAAACTTTCACCATTTTGGTAAAACAATTTCACAATGAGAATGCGTTGTTCATTCGTGTAGCGCTCCATTTTTACTAACCTCGTACCTTCTACTAGCAAACAATAACAATTGTTCAAATGTCAAACAATGACACTTCGAATGTTGCCAGATTTAAAAATTGCGTTCTTCTTGGGACACCCTTTATTATAATCGTTTGGTGCAACCAAACTATTTAGTTGGCAAGAAATTCGATTGTCGCAATAAATTTGTTTTCTCTGTGTATAAATGTTAAACGTAAATAGTTGGCAGAGCAAAAGCTAAAGCAGATAATTGTTAGAAATCATTTACTAATGTCTTTAAAATATAGTGGGTGCGGAAAGTCAAATTTACATTTTATTTTAAGAACTTTAAAGGATCAGACATAAATATGATAACATGCTAGGGCCAAAATAGTAGAGCTAACGTATTTCTTAATAATTCTTTATGATTCAAATACAAATTTTTCTAAATTCAATCTGGAAAACAGACGACTCTAAACAGACCTGTACGAAAAATTCGGCAAGCGCCGTTACAAGGAGCTTAAGAATTTGCTAAACCGATTTCCAGATATTGTTGGAAATAAAAAATTGTTTTTAATTTTATGTGTTGTTCATTAACAAATCTAAAATGCATTATAAAAAAAATCATTTCAACATAGTTGAGCAGCACTTTATGCCCAAGAAAACCTTAAAACGAACTCTTACTTTGGAATACAACTCTTTATTTTATATTTTTTTGTTAGTTTTGTTTTTATTCTAAAAAGTCTGTAGAACATTTTATGGTTTTTTTCTTAAGTATATTACTTTTACATGATTTTTATGGTTTTTCTTTATAACTTTTTTTTTTAATAAGTTTGTTGGCGTTTTAAAATTTCAATAATTTGTATTACTCATATGATACCATTTAAAGTGTAATATTGATAGTTATAAAGTTGGTATTATTATTTTTAGATACAATAAAAATAATTTTTATAGCTTAAGTTTTATAGTTAAGTATGTTTATTAATTATTAAGAATGTTTCTTAATAATATTAATATTTAATGATTAACGGAAGTTAAGAGAGAAAGACAAAGCAGATATTAAAAGATTTCAATGGTGTATATAATACAGTAATCCTGGTAATATTTATTGAACCCTCATGTGATTTGCACAAAAAAGGAAAAATAAAGATATTTTTAAATCTTCGTTTTATTGCTTAATTTAGGCCAAATAAGGGGGGAAAGCTCAAAGTTGAACCATATATTGGGCGATATATGAAGACATATGGGCATACAGTATCATATACGTCAATGCATAGTTCAATATATGACCATACATGTATGACCTTACATGGGCATATATTATCATATACATCAATGCATAGATCAATATATGATCATACATGATCTCATATATTTTCATATATCTTCGGAAATTTGAAGGTATAAGGCAGTATATGTTAACATATGATCATATATGAATATACATGAATCATATATAAGCAAATACGATCATATATACGAATATACGGCCATATACACTTAAATTACAGATCCAAAGATATCTGATATGGTCATATATTGAACAATGCATTGTCATATATGATCATGTATGATCATATACAAGTACATGCATGTTCATATATATTTTGATTTTTTCATGGGTATGGCAAAAATGTTAAAATTTTAATTTGTCACTTTCACTAATTAAGAAATCGTATAATTAAATTACTTGTCGATTTGGTGCTGAAAAGTAATAGCGATTTTCGCTTTTTGAAAATTGCGAAATTTGGCAAAATTGCCACTTAACATGAGTAAATTTGTACGAAATTGGTTTTGCTGACTACTAACTCTAAGTGAATCAACTGTGCTGAATTTTCAAAAGTTCCTTTTGCTAGAGAAATATTCGTAAATTGTGTCCTGACGGTATTCTGTGTCCTTAAGCAAATATAAAAATTATTCAATGTTTTTTTTCGACATATGCCAGCCTTAAATTTTGTCATTATAAATTTTATAATTTTGTTGTAAAGTTTTTGGAAATTGTAAAGAAAATTTAATTTATTATCACGTTTCTGCCGAATAAAATCATCGGTGGAATGGCATTAGTTAATTATTTAGTTAATGACTAAACTAATTAATTATTATATCGTAAAAAATGTTTTCAGTTGTTATAATTTAAGGGCTTTTATTACATTTTTAAAATGAAAATTGACAGTGGCTAAAGGTAGCATCGGACATAAGGCTAAGTCAAAAGTTAATGTAGCAAAAAGTGGATGAATTGCTTAATTTCAGAGCAACCATTAAAAGTTAATCGATTTTTTAATAAATTAACTCTGCAGTGTAAATTGACCATTAGAGACAAGAAGGCTTTAGCTTCAGACACGACACACTTCTATTTATTTATTTATTTAGGTCTACGGACAAAAATCCTTACAGACCAATTATTGAAAATTTACATAATATACAAAATAACAATGATTTAAATAGAAATTTAATTAAACTGATTAAGGTACAAAATAATTTTACGTTTTATGACATTGACGTTAACAGAAAAATCAATAAGAAAATAAAAATCATTATAATGTTTACACAATTTACTAAGAGGATCAGAATTAGCATAATTAGTTTGAGAAACTTGTAAATAGATTGGAATGTAGAAGCGTGTTGATCGATGAGGAACATTAAAGTTTATGTTGCTAAGTAGGAAGTCTGAGAAAACTGCACCATTTATTAGGTTAAATAAAAATGAAACACTAAGCATAGTTCTTCTGCTATCCAAGGTTGGTAATTTTATTAATGCAAGCCTTGTAGTATAAGGAGGAAGAATAACGTTAGGATTCCATGTTGAATTACCCAAACAAAAAAGAAGAAACCGTTTTTGGACTGATTCTATAATTTGCTTAAGATAATCCGCATCCGGATCCCAAATAACAGATCCATATTCCAAGATTGGTCTGACTAAAGATGTGTATAACCGTTTAGTGATGATTGGTTCAGTAAACTCCTTGGCCCATCGTTTTATAAAAGCCAAGACGCCGCGAGCTTTGTTTACCATCATACACTCAGAAAAATGTGTACACTAAAATTAAGTTCATACCAAACTAAAATTAAGTCTACCAGATTTTCTTAAATTGAGTTTAATTTTAGTTAATATAAATAAATTTTCCTTAAATTTAGTAAAAGTGTATTTGATTTTAGTTTACTCAAAATGACCATTAACTTAAAAATAGTAAGACATTTTCCTTAATTTTTGTTTCTTGAATTAAGTTAATATTCTTTTCAAGTATTATAAAATTCTTTTCTTTTATGTAAAATATTCTTAGCTTTAAATAATTTATTTACTTAAAATATTTTATATATAATATTGTATGAAAAATCAAAATTTAAGTGCCTAAGTGCCTTAAATATAGTTCAACAATTTTAATTTCCCTAAATGAAGTATAAGAACTTCTTTAATTCATGTACATATTATCTTAAATAAAAGAAAAAGTTTCTTATTTTGTAATAAATTTGTCGAACTTGTATGTAGTTTATATATACCTTTTTTAAGTATGTTTCAGTAACACAACTTAAGAAAATAGTATTTAAGAATAAAAAAATCAGGAAGTAGATAGTATGAAAAAAAAAACGTGAAATATACTTGTATTTAGTTAAAATTTTTATCATTTACTTAAATGCAATATATTGAGAACTACGCCTAAAGAAAAACATACTTGAAAACTGCAAATTTAAAATTATAGAAAACATATTCAATGAAAAACTGTTTTGAATTTGGTTAACTTTATTCTTAAATTAAGTATATTATTATTATCAAATTAATAAATATATACCCAAAATTTCCAGATTTAAATATATCGTTAGCTGAAATGCAAAAGGGCGTAACTAACATTTTTATTTTTTTACGGCAGAAGCAAAAACGCCAATAGGCAATTTAACATATTCAAAAATGATTTTGACAGTTTTGATTATAGAACGATAAAATTTTGTAAAGAGGTGTAGGTCAATGCTGTACTTCATAACCACTCAATCCCATTTTAAATTTTTACAGGGCATCCAAAAAACTTGGAAAATTAAAAACATCTCAAATTCCAATTTTGTTCATAATCGTAGAAGTCGGAAATTTTGTGTGTGTATCTATTTTAGCCAAATGAATCATAATAATCAATAAAACCCGATTTTGAAATTTTGTTAGTTACGCCCTTTTGCATTTCAGCTAACGATATGTATGTATGAAGTAAATTGTAGTAATAGATTTTAAGCAAAATATAGTAAATTTTGTTTCTGTGAAATTTTTAAAGACATCATGGACTTCTTTTTACATGTTGACTGTACAATATTTTTTAATAATTTTGTTTTTTATTGCGAAAGTTAACACACTGCAAACAATGCCGCTGATAGCCACTCTCTTTTTGTTTTTCGACTAACTGTAACTCTCAATAGTATTTAATACACCAATTTGCAATTGACTATGAAAATAACTGCACTACTGCCTTGCTTAACGGGTACTCGCTATTAAAGAAAATTATAATGAGGAAACGTTAATAATTAAAATTTTTTAGTAAAATTAAATGGGGTAAAAATTACCACTGACTGTGACCCGAAATTCCACCTACATTGTTTAAGGATAAGTTATTTTTCACGAAAATGAATTTTTGGGTAAATATTACACGGTAAATTTTTTATAAACTTTAAAGATACATCTACGTAGAGCTAAAGAAACATATTTCATAAATTATTTTCTAATTTTTATCGCTAAAGTACCATCTGTAGTTGACAAGAGTTTGGTTCCATTAATATTTATACAAGTACCAAACATTGCAATTAGCAGACTGGAAAAATTTAATTTAATAAAATTGTATAGAACATAATCTGTCAGTAATCTATAGATTTTTAAGTATAGAAATTTACACAGCAGCATTTTCTTAAAATGTAGAGAGTTTCCTCTAGCGTCTAAATCTGTCTTAAGACCGCTATTGTTGATAAATTAAAAAAAAAATTGTGAAACAGGTTTTAATACTCAATCCTCATTTACCTAAGGCCGTTAAGAGAGGGACCGTTTGACGGCAAATAATAATGGGTATGCAGCAGAATAAATCTGTGTATGATAAAAACCACCCCTAATTTCATAATGAATTTGATCTTTAGCAATGTTGACAACATTTTCCTTTAAAAAATCGCCGTAAAATTAATAAATCGCTAGAAAATTTAAAAATTAGTCGCTAATAAACAACTAAATTTATCCATTTTTCTTAAAAATTTTATTTTGCAAGAAAAATTTAAATACCTCGAACTTATCACGTTTTGCTTAAAAATTTTAACAACATATATAGTCCATATTGTACGAGTTCACAGACCTCTAAAGGTCAATTTCAAATAAATTAATAAAGAATAGTTAAATAGTGATTGACATATACGCCAATTGTGACTAATATTTAAGATATAGTTAAATAATTAAAAATTTAGTCACAGTTTTAAAAAATCCAATATTATTCTGAAGCCCATAAATTTTAAGTGTTGAATGTGTAATTTTAAAATGTTTATTCTTCAAAACGAAATCGGAAAATTGAGCCAGAGTTTAAAACATAGTTTTTATCTTTAAATTTCTCCAACGTTAGAGTACTAGCTAAATATCATTAGCATTCCATAATATGGCACATAAAAAATTGGGCTTGTAGTCACTTTGGCGATATACTATACTGTGATAATAACAATTCTGGCAAGTAAAAAAGGTATAAAAACGCTGGTAATAGCTATAGCATATTTTAGCACGCTAAATGAATTACAAAAGCGCTAGATTTAACGAGAAAATAGCTAAATTAGCAACTGTGTATTATTACTCTAACGGAAATTTCTCTCTTTATTCTAAAGAAGTTTATACAGAGATGGGAATGAGATTTTTATTTCAGTATCAAACAAAATTTCGAAGAGCACTTTTTCGACCATAGTTTTTAGTTTAATATCTATTTTTATAATTAATTTAATTCTTATTTTTATAAATACCTTATACATTATTTATAGTATTAAGGAGACTTTGTAGTTTAGACTAATTGGGCTCTAAAATTGCAAATATATATAAATGAAAAATGAAATTGTTTAGATTTTTTTAGATTAATAAACTGAGAAAATCGAGGGTGACCATTGCGGAAAAACTAAGACAAAACATACTCCCTTTAGTGTACACAAGTTTGTGTGGAAGAAAAAGTATTATTAACGGGTTTATTTTTTTTCTAGACAATTATCTACAAAAATTAATTAAAATACCAAATAAATTGTGAAAAATTGTGAAGAATTTTCTATTCTATTTAACTCTTCCATCTCTGAATAAGCACATCATGATCAGTACTGCCAGATTAATTGGGCACAAACTCGTTAGAACAAATCTTCAACAAGTTTTGAAAAATCGCCAAAAAAAATAAACGTCCTGAAAATCCTATACTTCAAAGAAGAAGGGAATATTTTAAAACATTTTTTATATGAATAAATTCTAGCCTTTAAACTGTTTAATCTAGAAATATTTTACAGGAATTCTTCCCAGAAAAAGTGATATTCGATATGGTTTATAAAAAATTCACACTGATAGTTAATCGTCATTTGGCTATTTTTTATAGCAAGTCGTAAAAATGATGATAAATCGTCCATCTGGCAAGACTGAGTGTGGGAGAAATATTTTTCTAGTACTTGCTAACAAAAAAAGAAGTAGAAGAGTCTGTTGCTTCAGTAGTAAAAAAGCACACTAAGAACTTTTTATTAACAGTTAGTTCAGTTGATTGAAGACATTTGAATCAAGTGGACGTGTGCGAGTCTCAAATTAAAAAAATCAGTGAAAATCCGTGAAAAAATATAAGTGAAATATTAATAAGGTAAGTATTTAATGAAATACGACTTTTTTATCATAGCTGTGTTTATGATGGTGGCTATCAACGTTCACTTGTCTTTTCCCATACAAATTTGTCGTAAATAACGTTAAGCGTTAACACTAAATGTTGGCTTCTTTCAAATTTGTATGGGAATTACATACGCCATCTTTGATAGCTTGTCGCGTGAACACGGCTTATGTATTAATTTGATGTGTTTATGCGTGAAGCTATCAACGAGTACAGTTGCTATTATAAAAAACTACTTTTAAAAAAGTACAGTTTTTATTAATAAGTAAATTTTATAAAAAGTATATTTTATAAAGATTTTTTTACAAAAGGGTTCCTTTCATAAAAAGTACCTTTTATAAAAAGTACCTTTTATAAAAAGTACCTTTTATAAAAAGTACCTTTTATAAAAAGTACCTTTTATAAAAAGTACCTTTTATAAAAAGTACCTTTTATAAAAAGTACCTTTTATAAAAAATACCTTTTATAAAAAGTACCTTTTATATACAATACCTTTTATATAAAATACCTTTCATAAAAAGTAACTAATAAAATTACCTTTTACAAAAAGTACCTTTTATGAATAAATAAAAAGTACCCTTTATAAAAAGTACCTTTTATAAAAAGTACTTTTTATATACAATACCTTTTATAAAAAGTACCTTTTATAAAAAGTACCTTTTATAAAAAGTACCTTTTATAAGAAGTACCTTTTATAAGAAGTACCTTTTATAAAAAGTACCTTTTATAAAAAGTACTTTTTATAAAAAGTACCTTTTATAAAAAGTACCTTTTATAAAAAGTACCTTTTATAAAATGTACCTTTTATAAAAAGTACCTTTTATAAAAAGTATAAAGTTTAGAAAGTTGAAATTCTTGTTTGTTTACTTTTTCATGTACGTTAATAAGCCCTAACAACGGCAATGGATGATGAATTTGCCAACTTTTAATTGCCCTTAAGGGAGATGTGTTTTGCAAAATACTCCAGGGTAAGTATATATGTAAATGGCAGTGAAAAAAATCACTGTTTAAAATTCTTAAGTACTAAATTGTCTTACTTTCTTATTAGAAAACAATTTTAATGTTGAAAATCTTCATTATTTGACCCAGTCGAAGTTGGACTAACTGATTCCAAAAAATATGTGTGGTCCAAGACTCGAATTTGAATTCCATTTAAAAAATTGGCAGCAAAACGAAGTAAGTATATATAAAGCATAATTTAAGTGTTTAACAAATACGAGTATGTTAATTTTGTTTAAATACATAAAACTATATATTACTTTAATTATGTACAGTGTGTTCAAACTCGAAAATTGTACCAAATGCATTAAATTTTTTACAAACGGTTGATAGTTATGGAGAGGTATGATTTCATTGTTTAGGCATTATAAAATGTTACTTTATATTTTTAAATATTACAAATATTAATTTGAATCAACAAAAACCAGTTTTCAGTTCAAGATATTCTAAAATCGTCCCTTAATGGAAGACAGGTTCTTGTATTTTATGAAAAAAATAAAGCTCTAAATTTAACACATCGTAAATTGCTTTCAAGTTGTTTAGTTCAGCATTTAATAGAATACAAAATAAATCCAACACCATCGGTTTTTATTAAAATTGCTGAAAATATCGAAAAATTATTTCCAACTGAAAATAAAGTAAGATGATTGTAGTTAGACCAATAAAATTTCTAAAATAAAATTATTTATTTTGCAGGACATATATTGCATTCCAATTAAAGGTAGAAAACCTGGTGGATATTTATATAGTAAATATCATAACTCTCTTACAAAGCTACGAAAAGAAGGAATTTTAAAATCTAGTAAGAGGCAAAATAAAAACCTAGAAATCGCTGATTATAACACCAGGTATTAATGCAATTAATATAGGATTTGTTCGTATTCATTTATTCAACCGCCTGTTTAATAGTTTTATATTGAAACAATAAAAAAATCGAAATATTCAATTTTCTTAAGAAATTTTTAAACAATAATAATTTTATATTTTTTTTTATAAAAACTTTATTTTTTTATGGTGAAAATGAAACCAACATTTTTGCCTTTTTAAATTAATTAAAAAATAAACGAAAAAGTTCAAGTTTTTAAAAAATTTAAAACATTTGTTTCGGTTAAATTTTATTTTGATTGCTTGATTTTGGGAAAATTTTTCTCATAATTTATAAAGGAAATTAATTGGATTTTAATTTCATTTCATGTTTTTTATATAATCTTATTTAACTGCTGAGCCTTTAGATATGCAGTAAGCATCAAAAGAAAAAAAAATTACTTGATATTTTTTTTGCAAAAAGTTTTTGAAATCCATTCAAAAAGTAATGCTTTTAACTTTTGTTTTCTTTTATTTTTTTAATTTTAATGATTCTTTGGAAATAATATTTAAGGTTTCTGAATATTTCTAAACATTATTGATGTCTACAAGTTTAACAAGTATTATAGTTGAGCATTAGTATAATAACGTTGTTTGTCCTTCAATTGGTTTAGTTTGCTGTAAGGTTCAGAATTTGCATTAGGCCATTGAGTTTGTGGTTACTTTAAGGACGCGGTTCATAGAAACATTTCGCTCCTATAATCATATTTAACCTAGAATCTCGCATGAGCATGCGAGGATCGTGCATTTATTTTTGAAGGATGTTTTCATTCGCTGCATTGGATTTCGACTACTTATACATTTTTATCATTTCGAAATAAGTCGAGAATTCAGTCTAGAGTGTGAAATTATCCTCCAAGAATTAATGTTATCTTCTCATGTCAATGAGCCAAGGTCACAAATGTGACTGGTAAATATATGATAGCATTTAATTAGCCAAATCAAGGCTGGATTTAATCCCAAGTTATTGTGCTGTAGGAAAACCTAATGTACATCATTTTAATTTTTAAACTTGTAGATAATCGAAAATGTCTACACTTTGACAAAGATTCTTAAACCGACTTAAGTTGTTTTGCTAAAATCAAATCAAACTGTGTGCTTAAAAAAATAAAAATTAATTCTTTATATTAAGTATCACAGACCTTTTAAAATTGTTTTTAATTTATGATACAAAAGCACTTTAATTTCTAAAAGTTTAAAAAATATAATTGTTGAGCATCGCGCAGTAATGTTGTTTGATCTTTTATTTGGTTCAGTTTGCTGTAATCTTCAGTAATTTATATTCGGCCATTGAGTTTGTGGTTAATTCAAGGACGCGGTTCATAGAAACATTCGCTCCTATAATCATATTTAGCCTAGAATCTCGCATGAGCATGTATGGATTCCGCATTCATTTGTGGAGAATGTTTTTATCCGCTAAGTTGATTTGTGACACTTTATTATTTTATACATCAAATTTTTGAAATAAGTCTAATATTCAACATGGCGGTGGAAGTATTCCTCAAGACTTAATGTAATCTACTCATGTCAATGAGCTAAGGTCACAAATGTGACTGGTAAATATATGATAGCTTTTAACTGACCAAAATAAGACTGGATTTAATCTCAACTTATTGCGTTTTAGGGAAACCTAATGTACATCGTTTTATTTTTTAAACTTATTGAAAGTAAAAGACAATAAAGAAATAATTAAAAAGGGTTCCGATATGTAATTGATTTTTGAAAGCATGCTTATTAAATTGAAATGCTCAAAGTTAAGCATGCGCTTAGACAAGAATTTCATATAGAATTTGTTAAATAAACTTTTTTTGAAGCTCTCATAATTAAAATGCATATGTATATTATCGGATTTATTTTAAATTTATTTATAAACTTATTGAAATTATTTTTATACTAAATTATGTTATCTAATCTATTTAGACGAAAGTCAGATTTCAACAAAAGATTGGTTAAAATTCAATATTGAACCCTTCGATATAGTTCTGCAAAAATGGGAGGAAACGTACGTGACAAGAAAGTTATTTATTAAAGGAGAATACACATTAATTGAAATATTTTCCGAATGGCCACTTTTGAAGCAATCATTTGGATATAAATTGGTCACATAAATATGTTATTTAACGAATATTTTTAACTTGTAATATATATTGTAGATAACGGCTGATTTTTGTATGCTATATCCAGACAAAAAAAATTTAATTTTTGAGAAGTGGGAAGGTTTTTGTAAACCTATTTTAGCATTAATTTCAAATAATGTTAAAAGCACGCAGAGTTTGGAGCTTATTAAGATATTAAAGGATTCGCAAAATAATAATGGTAATATAAGTTCTGATAAAACATATCAATAGAAATTATAAATCCTTAAATATTGGTAAAACATTTTCTTTACTAAATTTTGTTCAAATAGATCTTAATACTTTAGCTAAAGTGAAAAGCTAGAAATCGTTAAAAGTATACCATAATTGTTCAACTTTACTCCGATATGCATCCCCCACAATGGGATAGAGTTGTTTTTGAAATTTTTTTTAATACAATTTTTTAGTATTTCAGAAGCATTAAAAACACTTTTAGAGTACAAGAATGCTGGACAAAATTAATTCCGGACCATTACAGAATAACACAAAATATTTTGCAATTCAAAAAATTTAGTCTACTTACAAGAATAGAAAAATTATGAAGCAATTGCTTAAAAACCCCATGTTGTGTAAACTAAGTTTTACTATAAATTTTCGTACATCAGCAAATTGAAAAGTTTTAAAAATATTAATTAATTTTAAATCTCTGAAATTCTCAATTTTTTCAGATGTTCGAAACAGTATAATTTTACACTTACTGCATTGTCTTTTAAAACCAACTGGTCGTTAATGTACTATTGACAAAACAACACGTAAAAGAACTTTTGCAAAATCAACAATTGAAGATTCCAGAAATGCCTTTCTACAATGGGCGCTTACGAGCATGGAATTAAATACAAAATTGAAAATTAATAATGATGAGATATATACCAACAAAGATACGCTGCAACCGCTCATTTGTGGTATAGGTAAATCTATATTTGAATTAACAGAATTTTATGTGTATTACGGAAGTGTTCTGTATAAACTGCCCAATATAATAACTTGTATTGATGTTCTTTTTAAAATATTTTTTGTTCTTGATTTAAAATATCCAAGAGATTGTAAAAATATTTGGCTATTTATTTAAGAATATTTTTACGATATTAAGATTCAAAACGACGATAAAAACACAATTTTAGCAAGTATATTAAATGATATAAATTTCATTAAATATTAAATCATTCATTAAATATTAAATAATAGTTAAATATTGTACTTTAAAATTTGCTGAAAAATTAATATTTTTATTTATTAAAGATTTTTATTATTAATAAAATTTGTAAGTACAAAATGGACATTTACTGTTTTGTTTGTAATCAACATTTTGAAGATTGCTTAAAACTCTTTTGTCATTTAAAACATTTACATCAGTTATCGTCAATAAATGTATATAAATGTTGCTTTTCTTCTTGTACTCAAAAATTCAGTTGCTTCAAAGCCTTTTCCAAACATATGAGAAATGAGTATTCCAAAAAAATAATAAATAACGTAAGGGAAGTTTCAATAGGCACATATAGTCAAAATGTACACCTTTCGGATGTAACTGAACAATTAGATATTTGTGAGTTACAAAATGATGCATTCAATTTTAATAACAATAATAATTATAAAACACAAAATTCAAATAGTCGTATTTCAACACACACAAATGTTAGTACCAAATCCTTATCTGATAATTCTTTCAAATTATCTCTAACAAATTATGCTAATAAAAGCTTTTCAAGAAGGGAGGCCACAAAAATGCAAAAAAATATTCAAACAAATATTACTCAACCTATTAGGAATGAACTTAAAAAAATAATTCTTCAACTTAACTCAAATAATTTAAGACATGCTAAAAGCAATATTTACCAATTAGTGAATTTTTGCAATGAGCCGTTTAAAAACTTTGATACCGAATTTAAATTCATAAAAAAATTAAAAAATGATGGTTTCTACGAAAGTCCTAAAATAATTACTTTAAACAACACTATAAGCAATGTTATGGTAAATCAAATCCGCACACTTGATGAAGTGAAAATGAAAGGCATATTATTTCCAATAAAGTTTAATATGAAAATTTTTTTTGAAATTGATGGAATATACGAAGAATTTGAAAAGAGTTTAAAGCACATATCTGAATGTGCAACTTTAAAAAATTTTTACAATGGAAAAATTTGGCAAAACAAAATTAAAGACCGTGGAAATAAATTTGTAATACCTTATTTTTTATACTTCGATGACTTCGAAGTAAATACAAACGTTGGACCACACAGCTCAGCTATCTTGGGAGTATATTATTCGTTTCCAACAGCTCCTGAATTTTTAAAATATAAGCTTCATAACATTTTCATCGCTGCACTTTTTAAAGCAAAAGATGTTAAAAATGTTGGTAATGATATATGTTTTTTTAGACTAATAGAAGTGCTGAATGATTTGGAACAAAATGGTATAGAAATTATAACTAAAAATGGAAAAAGGAAAATATTTTTGGCTTTGGCTTTAATCGTGGGAGATAATTTGACACTAAATAATGTGTTAGGTTTCTCACGTTCCTTTTCGGCAAAACATTTTTGTAGAACTTGTAAAATTGACAAAGAACAATCGAAAACTCTTTTTGAAGAAAAAACAGATAAATTGAGAAATTTCTCAAATTATATCGATGATGTTAATTTAGATGACATATATAATACAGGAATTAGAGAAAATTCAATATTTAACAATATAAACAACTACCATGTCACTCAAAATATGTACGCTGATATTTTACATGATATGTTAGAAGGAGTGTTAAACTATGACTTCTGTCACATTATTTTACTATTTTTGAAAAACAAATCATTTGATTTAGAGCTTCTAAATATTAGAAAACAAAATTTTAATTATGGCGAGATAGAAAGTGGGAATAAGTCCCCTGAAATAGAAATGCAACATTTAAAAAATTTTAAATTAAAAATGTCTGGTAGAGAAATGTTAACATTTGCACATTTTTTTCCTCTTATTATTGGTGACTTAATAGATGTAGATAGTGACTTGTGGGCATTTGTCATAAATTTAATAGAATTATTGGACTTGATGCTGTTGTCAAATTTTACAAGACTAGATATAATAAATTTAAAATCTCATATTGAATATCACAATAAAGAATATGTGTATCTTTTTTCAGACACCCTGAAGCCAAAGCACCACTTCTTATGTCATTACCCTAGAATTTTAGAACACTCTGGCCCTTTTATATTCTTGTGGACTTTCAATTTTGAATCCAAACATATAGAGAACTTAAATCATACACAAAAAATATAACTTCACGACTTAATTTACCGTTGTCATTAGCTATAAAATTTGGCATATCATTATCAGAAAAAATACTTTATTTTAAAATAAAACACTTTGAGTTAGGCTCTGTAAAATACAGAATAGAAAAGTCACCATTCTTTAATGAACTAAAAGCAAAGATAAACACTGAAAATTTAAACATATGTAACTGTTTTTCAAAGTTTGTTCGCTATGAAACAACTTATAAAACAGGATTTATTATTTTTTTTTATGATCCGACATTTTCTGCATTTAAAATTCAAGAAATTATTTCAATAGATGGAAAAATCAATATCATTTCTTATGAAAAACATTTTTTATCTTATATAGTAGGTGAAAACTTATTAGATTTCGAAATGTTCCCAGAAACATATATTAAATCTCCCCCAATTCAGCAAGTAATGTTAAACAGCAGACTTTTTTTAAGACCAAAGTCGCTTTTTTAATTTTATAAAATTTACAGATATATCAAAAAAATCAGATCTGATCAAACTGATCCGATATTTGAACAGATATAATTGTATTAATGTGATTCATGTTGATAAAAATATATTAGTATCGTGAAGTATTCCTCGAATACAACACCATATAAACCAAATATAATTTTGCTTAATTTATACATATAACACGTTTTTTGTTAATAACTTTTTTTTAAATGTCAGATATAACAATATCTAGTTTTATATGGAGGTATATCCCACTATAAATATATATTTTTATCAAAATGTATTTAACTGTGACAAATGTATATATGGGCAAAAAATCTCATAATTTTTTATCTAATCAGATAAAATTGGGCTCAATATTTTATAAAATAGCACAATATTAAAATTTTTATTGAAATTAAAAAAAAAAAATGTATATATGAGTAATCCATGAACACTATATGAATGTTGAATTATTTTTTTATTTCAGTTATAAAACTTTATTTAAATACTGCTTTTTTAATGTCAATTTAATTGAAATTTTTATTTTAAAATTAAATTTGTTTAACATCTTTTATTTTAATAAACAATAACTTAATTACAATTGGTAAATTTGCAAGGTTAAAGCTTTATTTTGGAAACTTCTCCTACATATTTCATTAACTAATAAACTTTAATATGACAATTTGCCAGTGTATTTTTAATTAATAATAATATTCCATAATACACATAAATTTCAGTCAGTATATTTATTTTTATGATTTAAATTTTATTATGGCCTTCTACATTACATATTGAAATACATAATAAAGACAAAAATTATCAAATATTATTTGTCTCTTAATTTTCAAAATTTTTGAAATAAGTTGTCAATTTTAATAAATAATTTATTTTTGGTAATAAAAGCAAAAACATTAATGCCTGTATATTAAAGTTTAATAAAACAAATTAATATACAAAATAACAAAATATATTAATAAGTTTTTTAATAAGTTAATTACATTATTTTATAAAAGCACTATATGAAGTTACAATTATTTACAAAATTATATATGTTATATTACTTTTCGTTCCTTATAAAAAAAATATTTAAATTCAATTTATTTTTTATTCAACAAACTGGCTGATTTCTATATTATATTAAATATAATAAATGTGAATATATATATATAAAATTATTTAAAATGACTAAAAGTGTAAAAAATTAATAAAAAATTTTAAATATACCTTACAAAATGACTTCTTTTTTTATTGGTAACATTCATATTAGGAAATATTAAAAACTTCAATATCAAATTTTAGTATTCATATTCTTGAATTAATAGAAGATTAGTACTCAAATTGAATAATAATATACTAAAAGTAAAAATAAAAAATATTTTACTTCAATACAACAAAACTCAAATGTATGATAGCCATACTTTATTTTGAATATAAATTTTACTCAATATGAGTTCAAGTGTTTTCCAAATTTTAAGATATATTTCTTGTATGAAAAAAAATATGGTATTCAATATACTACGAAAGATATACTTCAATATAAAATAGTTGTCATTTTCTCAAAGATAGTTATATTTAACTTAAGGAAAACCGTAAACTGAAATTTACGAAATTGTTACTAATTTAAATGATCACTTTTCTTAAATTTGGTATATTTAAACTCATATAAAAGGGAGTGCTTACTAGCATTATATCAATTTATTCCTAAATTTCAGTACAAATATACTAAAATTTAAGATATTTTTGGCTTGTTTTTATTATTGCTTGTTTTTATGATTAAGCAAATTATAATTGATATGAGCAAAACAAATAGCAATTATTAACCTAAAAAAAGTATGTTTTCATGAACTTATGTAAATTATTATCATTCAACAAGATTTTTTTTCATTTAAACTAGTCCAAATGGTTTAAAAATTAATACATATTAAATTAATTTAAGAATAACGTAATAATTATTTGTATTGTTTTTAAAACAGTTTTACTCAAAGTGTGTAAAAATTATACTAAAGTTTGTTCCAAATATACTTATTTGTGGTATATATTGTATTTTAGAGTAATGCGATTAAACTGTAAACAGGAAATGTTTACTTAATTTTAGGAAATAATAAATAAAAATTTCTTACTAATTTTTAAGAAAAACGTATACTTGTTTGTACTAAAAATTTCTTTGGAGCCAAATCATTCCCAAATTTCTTAAAGTTTAGTTAAATTTCTTAAAATTTGGTAAAATTTTTTCTGAGTGTAAATATGTGTTTCTTGAAATTTAATTTAGGATCCAGAAGAATTCCAAGATCTAAAAATTCAGTAACCAATTCAAGTTGATGTCCGCCCAGTGAAAAATTATATAAAGCATTATTATTTCGTGAAAAACGCATATGTTTACATTTCTTTAAATTTAGTTCCATTAAATTAAGCACGCACCACTTGAATAATTCGTCCAAATCATCTTGCAGAAAATTATTTTTAGTGTTATTGTCATAGCAATAAAATATCTTCACATCATCGGCATACATTAAGATGTTACAATATTTAATTACGCAAGGCAAGTCATTTATGAATAAGGAAAATAAAATTGGACCAATGTGGCTACCTTGGGGCACACCAGAACTTACAATAATATTTTTGGATGTAGTATTATTAAAAATAACATTTTGTTTTCGATTTGTTAAATATGACTTAATCCAATTTAAACTCGCATGTGTAAAACCCATAGCGTGAAGCTTTATCAAAAGTAATTTATGATTGACTTTATCAAAAGCCTTACTAAAATCGGTGTAAATACAGTCCGTAAATTGCCTTTCAATAAATCCACGATTTACTATAGTAGTTAACTGCATGAGATTAGTTACTGATGAACGACCTTTTCTAAAACCATGTTGATAGGGGGATAGTAAGGATGAAATTTGGTGAATGAGATTCTCGGTAACACATTTTTCAAAAAGCTTGGGGATTGCACTTAACTTTGCTATGCCTCTATAGTTTGTGATGCTTGACTTACCACCAGATTTAAATAGTGGAATAATGAAGGAGTCTTTCCACAACTGAGGAAAATAACCATATTTTAAGGATATGTTAAATATTATGCTTAATGGAGTAACTATTGCGTGTGCGCAATTCTTCAGAACACAGCTGGGAACACCATCAGGACCCATCTGGTATGAGGACTTAACTGATTTTAAAGACTGTAAAATCTGATTTGTGTGGATTGGAGAAAAGTGTATCATTTGATGACCCACAATTGGATGTGGGTATGATTTTAAATCATATTGGGAATCAGAATAAGTGGTGGAGAAGAAATCAGCAAATAAGTTGGTTATTATCAGATTGTCACTGGATTCTTTAGCACAGTACTTCATCGTTTTAGGGAAACCACTAGATTTCTTTTTGGTATAAACAAATTTATAAAATGATTTCGGGTCGCGATTGAAATTTAGTTTCATATTAGATATATAGTTTTTATACAGTTTTGTGTTTAATAAGTTATATTCAGCACGGGAAAACGCAAATCTGTTATAATCAGACAGCAAGCCACTTGTTTTATATTTTTTAAAGCGTTTATTTTTACAATTTTTAAGCCTGGATAATTCTTTTGTGCACCACGGACGAAGGACCAGATTTTGTGTGCTTTACTAATTTAGGAACACATTCGTTGAAAAAGTTTGATAATGTTTCGTAAAATGTTGCAACCATGGAATCAATAGCTGTTGGAGTATAACAGGGAATAGATAGAAGATCATGCCAATTAGTATTATAGAAAAGATGTTTTAAATCATCGTAGTTACATCTTTTGAAACAGAAAACCTTATCATGTTGATTTATTGTATCGGATTTACCATTTAATGGAACGTTAAAGCTGATATCCAAAGTAGGATGATAACGGTCCTCGGGTACTATAATTGGATCGGCACGCTGTAATGAACAATCGGCTGGTTCATTGACAAAAACCAGATCTAATAATTTACCAGACGAATTGTAAACTCCATTTATTTGAAAAAGACATAAGTCATATAAACTATTCAAAAATTCGAACACCCAGTCAGCGGCTTTTATAGGAGTAAATATATATGAGTCAGACACGAATTTCCACGAAACATTAGGTAAATTAAAATCTCCAAAAGCAAAAATAGAATCACCTGGTTTAGATAGTGATACGACAAATCTAATCAAACCAGCATGTTCTGTGTAAATAAGTTGATTATTGTTTTGGCTTGGCGGGATATAGGAGCAGGTCATAAATATTTTTCTGTTATGAAGTTTTATACAGATGCCAATAAATTCAATGCCTTTAGGAATATTGCAGTTTATTAATTCAGATGAAAACATGTTAGAAATAGCTATTAGTACTCCTCCTCCAATTGTAACTGTTTCTCTATCAAGTCTATAAATATTATAATTACTGCATAAAATTTCGTTGTTGATGATATTTCTATTTAACCAAGTTTCAGTGAATATAATTACGTGGTGGTTAAATGCAAAACTATCGATGTAAAGTTTGGATAATTTTGTGTTTAACCCAAAAACGTTTTGATAAGTAATGAACAGTTGGTTATCATTTCTAACAATCAGTTTTTTTGATTAGATGACATAATTGAGGGGAGCCGGGCAACATTGTTTTTACTCTCTCGTACTTTCGGTATATATTCCCTTACCAATGTGTTTTCGGGCCAGAAACAAGGATCAATTATTTTATTGTATATATCTGATGAAACTGTTATCTTAAAAGACGTAATGCTTCTTGGTTGAGTATAAGAAAATTTATAAGTTAAAATTTCATCGTTTGACTTCAGCTTAGTTTTAATATAATAGTTTAAATCTTCAACAGTCGTTTCAGCAGCAAAACGGGATACAAATACATGTTTTCTTGGTGGTAAAACGCGAATTTCACGGGGAGCGTTTTCAGTAATGTTTATTATGGGATTGTACAGTTTAGTAACATCAGAAAATGATGGTTTCTCAACAGTTTTAATATTGGAAGTAGAAGGGGTAACATCCATAAGGTCTTCGACAACATTACCAGAATTAACAGGGTTTATATCAACAGTATTAGTCTTACTTGCAATTCTAGCTGATTTGCGTCTAGGAGACAGTTGGGATGGAGAAAATTGTTGCAAAGACGATTGCTGCGAAAGTATTTGTGGCGGAAATTCATACACTTAAAAAAGTTTGTAAGTTAAAATAACTGAAAATATCATTTAAAATAAATGATATTTCATTTAAAAACCGGTCTACTTAATTTTCATTTAAATTAAATTCCATTTGTTATTTATTTTTAAATGTTGATTAATCAACTGACACATCCGTAAGAAACAACTGATATAATCAGTTAAAATAAATGTCAAAATTTTACCCAGCAATCCTTAAAAAATAAATGTTTTGTTCATTTATTTGAAATTATTTCCGTTTTTGTATTTTTTGTTTTTTTTTAATATACTCGTATAATACAAAATGTATGTATGCATATGAAGCTATAAACACTTTTTGTGTGAATGTATTTGCATATGTATGTGTGTTTATGAATTTCTTGTTAATTGTATTGAAAAATTTTGTATATATACAACCAATTTAAATAAAAAAACAAATTGAAATTTTTTGAATATTTTTTTTTGAAACAGACAGCGAACAAAATTTAAATTTGTAATAACTGTTACGGACACAAATAAACCACAAGTTTCCGTTTTGTGGGTAAATTTTTATTAAATTTCAAACAAATGAAAAAAATAAATGAAACTGAAAAAAATCGGTAAATGATAGTAAATTATTTCGAATAAATGTATAAAAAAGTTAATATAGATGTTTCTTTGAAAAATAAATGTATCTTCCTTTATTTTTAAATGGAACGGAAAACTTTTTTATTAAACTACAAACAGTTAACTACATAATATTCTGAGTGTAGGTTTTTAGTGATATAAATCGATCGAACAAGTTTCCATATTCAGATATTCGCTGAGAAAGATTGGACATTTCATTTTGAATACCAAGAAAAATTGATTTTCTTTCTTGGAAGAATTTGTAAAATTCAATGCCAACTTTTTTACAGTTGTTGCAACGCCAGTGCAAGCCATCGTGCTTTTGAGTAGCCTCAGCAGCAAGTGTTGGTATGCCGCTGCATTTGAAATGAATTAAACCATGGCACAACCAGCATGACAGCATTCTTTCATCAGGATTTGTGATTGAGCATTTTTTATTTAAGCAGTCCATTATATTTAATGCAGTAAAGGTTGGTCAACCAGGAGAAGAAAATTTAAATATGGTAATACTGATTAATGCGTTTATTTTAGACAAATACCACGACCATAAATGCAACTTTTAAATTATTTTCAATAAAATGTCGGTCTTTTTCATCTGTGTCAATTTATCATTTTGAATGCAGATGCAAAGCTGTTTTAATCGATGTAAAAGCTATTGTAATATTTTTTTGTTATATACCAACAATCCTTTCTTTGAATGTTTCCCGGAAAATTTAAATTTTGCCACAATTGTCAGATTCAGCTCAATTTATAAAAACATTCCTTAGCCGCCATCGCAATGTTTTTTTTTTTTTTTTTTTTGGAGAAATCTCTAAAACAATGGAGTCATTATTATTTTTTATAAATTTTAAAACAAAGCGTTAAAAAATTTTCTAAATAATTTCTTAAAAACAATCAAAGAGAAACAAGCAATAAATATGTTAAGAACATTGTTTAACAATTTATTGTCATTTAACAGAAAACATTCCAAGCAATAATATTGAAAATTAAATACCTTTAATTTTCCATAAACTTTTATTTAACATTCCTTAAAGAAGTAGCATATTTAGGCTGTACTAAAGTCATTTAGATTTAGATTGGGAAACTACTTCTGCGAAAATTTATAATGCAATTTTGTTAAATTAACAATTTAAATTCAACTAAAAAGGAAGAAGTTTTTACTAAAAATAAATCCTGCCGATTACAATGAATTGCGTAAACTCTATAACACATTTTAACCTCTCAACTGCTTAAGATGTATACATACGTTTTCTTGTAATTCTGTTCTGTTGCGAAAGACGTATTGTATTATATATACCTCCTCTTTACGTATGCTTTTTGATTTGGACGTAACGAGGAAAGGTTTTTGTTTAAACTTGATTAAGCAGTTAAGTGGTTAAACATTATCGCTTAATGTAGAAGAGCAAGATCATTCTTTTTAAAATAAACAAATACGCGTTCACTTCTCATTTATATCGACTTTAAACACAGTTATTTAGAATTGAACATTTTAATAATTTGTGCAGTCTAAACACATTAAAACCCTATTGAACCTTTGTATAGATACATTTGAGAACAACTTAAATGGAAAACAAGTAAAAAAGGCTTAAATTCGGCTGTGCCGAATCTTTAAATACCCTCCACCAATGTTCTCTATTGTTTTTGATACAAACAATGTAAAAAACTTTTGAAGTAAAATTGTGGAGGTAAACAAAATTTTATAAGGTGAAAAACTTTTTTGGATGCGGAAACGAATTTTTTTTACGTGAAAATAATTTTGAGGTGAAAAAATTTTTTTAGGTGAAAAATATTTGAGGTGTACAAAATATTATTAATTTCTAAGCGATTGTTGAAAAAATATGAGAAAATATATATTATATACCAGTCGCTACTATAAAATTGTACCAAAATACACCAATTTGTATGGAAAATTTAGAGGTATCTTCACATTTTCACCCATAACTTTTTAACCGCTGGACCGATTTTGCTCATTTTCAATACCAAACTGCTCGGGAGGATGTACAATAATCTGGGTAAAAATAGGCTAGCGTCTTCGCGTCGTGATCGCCATTTCAACAGACAGACAGACGGACATCGCTAAATCGACTTAAAATTGCATAAGGAACACGAATATATATACTTTATGGGGTCTGAGACCTATATTTCGACATGTTACAAACGGAATGACAAACTGATATATACCCTCACCATATATGGTGGAGGGTATAAAAAGGGAAAAATATTGTTAACCCAACATGACAAAAACATCGTGAGCTTTCAAAAAAAGGCAGCCCAAAACATGAAAACAATAACACCAAACAAACAAACGACAGCAATAATAATAATAAAATCGTAGTTTTCAATGCGTTAATAAGACACGCATGCTATTGTAGGTTGCCGTTGTTGCTGTTGTTGTGACACAAAGTAACCAACACCTTTTAGGTGAATACAGGGATGGGACAGTGGTAAACACTCAAAGGCACGTGATGTTGGATTTGAAAGTTGGATTTGAAAGTTGGATTTGAAAGTTAGATTTGTAAATATATTACAGAAAACATTTTTGGCGCCCAATGTGGGACCTGAGTGCTATTTGTATAATAGTTTGGTAGGTATATGGTCAGCTAATTCTGACTGGGTGCCAAAATCTGCATCTAGAAATCAGATCTAATTATGCCACTGGTCATGCAGCATTCAGCTGGCCTCGGACGAGTCATAAAAGATCTGAGTAATAAGAATTAGTGCTTTGGTCTACTACAAATGCCTTTCTGTTCAGAGCCTCATAAAATATTTAAAAATATGAGCAGTTCCTGTGTGAAAATGCTCATACATGATTATACATGATAATATACGCCTATGCACAGTTCAATATATAACAATATATAATCTTAAATATAATCATATATTTTAGGGTCCGAAATTTTAGTGTATATGTGCGTATATGCTCATATATTATTCAAATATGAGCCCCAAATTTTGGATACGAAGATATATGACCATATATAAAATTATGTACTGTCATAAATTGAACTATGAAAGGAAGTATACATATGATCCTGTATGCCGATATATGATCAGATACTGGACCATGTATGATACTGTATGACCATGTATGATCAGATACAGGACCATGTACAGGTTGGATGAAAAGTTCCTGCGCTCGAAATGAAAGAATACTGTTTTTGTTACGAAATATGTTTTTTATTCAATATAATCTCCTAGAAGCACAATACACTTGTTCCAATGATCTTCCAATAATTTTATCCCATCCTTATAATGGTTTTCCGGAAGCTCTGCAAAATAACCGTCTACGGCTGCTATGGCCTCTTCATTCGACGAAAAATGCTTTCCACGAAGGAATTGTTTGAGATTTCTGAAGAGATAGTAGTCACTGGGAGCTAAATCTGGTGAATACGGTGGATGTTCAAGCAATTCGTATTTTAATTCTTTGAATTTAGCCATCGTCAAAACACTTTTGTGAGCAGATGCATTGTCTTGATGAAAAATGATTGTTTTCAACTTTAAACCAGGTCTTTTCTCACGAATTTTTTCATCCAGCTGATCCAAAAGGCTGCAATAATATTCAGAGTTGATTGTTTTACCTTTCTGAAGATAATCAATCAACAAAATTCCTTTTGCATCCCAAAAAACTGATGCCATAACCTTCTTTGCTGATCGTTGTGACTTCACCTGCTTTGGAGCTGAACAACTAGCTTCAGTCCACTGTAAACGTTCTTGTTTCAATTTAGGATCATGGTGGTAGATCCAAGTCTCATCCATAGTTATAAAACGACGCAAGAAGTCGGTTTTATTTGGCTTAAAACGCTCCAAGTTACGCTGAGAAATTTGTTTTCGATCCAGTTTTTGTTGAATTGTTAATGTGTGCGGCACTAACTTTCCAAACAGTTTTTTCATACGTAATTCTTCATGTAAAATATGGAGTACTCGTTTGTCTGAGATCCCTATGGCATTAGCAATTTCACGCTTAGTCAAACTTGAATCTTCACTAACCATATTATGTACCTGCTCAATGATTTCTGCTGTGGTTGCAGTCTTTAGTCGTCCTTCGCGTGGATCGTCTTCAAGGCTGGTAGGACCACGTTTAAATTCACCAGCCCAAAATTCAACGGTGCGTTTTGAATGTGAGGACTCCTTATACACTTCTAACAATTGTTCATAAATTTCCTTTGTTTTTAAACCCTTCAAAACAAAGAATCTAATGACTGCACGATATTCAATTTTTTCCATATTAAAAAAAATCAATGACACGTCAACTTCAAATGACTTGTAAACAAAGAAAGAATTGACAGAATGACTTGCAACTTTGCATATGTTCTCAGGACAGTTATACCAACTTGATAAAAAAAAGTTTGGAGCTAGCAGTGCCATCTCTTGGTGAGCGCAGGAACTTTTCAACCAACCTGTATGATCATGTATGGTCATACATATTTTGATTTTCACTTGGGTGGAAGAAATTTTTTCGTACGTATGTAGGTAAATAAGAATCAGCTATGACTCACTCATGGCTCTAAAAGTGAGATATTTTAGGCTCTTTTTTTAAAGACTCGTTATATCTAAGCCCGCAGAAATGTACTATCTTGAAAGAAATTCTACTTAAACAACATGGCTTAAGGTTGGACCACCTCATCATTTGTATTCCTTTAATAAACAGCCGCCACATTACTACTGCCTTAAATCCTTAGAGGTCTCCAACAATGTTTTGTGTATTTATTTTATTTCATCACAATACAAAATACTTTTGTGTAACGCATAAATTGTACAATTGAAAGAAGACAAATACAATATAATAAAAAAAACATCGCGTACCGATACCAATAACTTATGTAAAAAAATAAAAAACAAATCACAAAACACCTAAGTGCAGACACATTTAAAATCTATGTTCGCATCGTTTTGAGACTACTCGAATGTTGTGTGTAAGACAATTTTTATTGCATATAAATCGATTTGAAGAGAAATTCTACAGCTGGCATAATAAAAAAGTTTTTTGAGATGATAGATGGTTTGAGACTGGGAAGAATATTTAATGGATTAGAAATGTAAGAAATTAAAGTTTTAAAAAAGAAAAAAAAACGATAATGGAGTTACTTTACTATACAATGAAAGAAATTCCAAGTTTATCATACGAGTATGTTTGCCTCAAACTCTAAAGTGTACATAAAAAAAAAATATATATATATTTCTTAAATTGCTACAACTAAAAATTTTGTCAAATAAAAATGCCCTAGTAAATTGAAACAATTAAAAATATGACTAATACGAAAATTTGCGCACGAAATAGTCAATATTGATAATTATTTTTATTAAATCAATTACAGAATTAATTGACTACGGCTTCGTTCAAAAAAATGTTTAGTTAGAAAAAATAAATAGATTATTTTTGTGTGTACACAGAAAATACTAATATTAAATTTCAATTAATATTTTAATTGATTGTTCGCTTAATAAAATAATTTAAACCAAGTAAGAAATTTGTTGTATCCAATAAACTTTTAAACAAAAATTTATTTAAAAGCAAAAATATTTAATTGAACATATCATCTAATAATATTTTATAACCAAATATATTTAATTGAAATTTTCAATAATGTTTTGAAAAAAGTATGAAAAAAATATATATAAGAAAACATATTTGTAATTGTTGGACATTTTGAATAAAAAGTTTGTTATATTAACAAAAAACGTTAATTGTTAGTAGTTCAATCAATATAAAGACTTGCACACAGAATAGACAATATTGACATTTTTTTTATTGAATCAATTACAGAATCAATTGACTACAGCTTCGTTCAAAAACGTGTTCAATTAGAAGAAATAAAGAGTTTATTTTTGTGTGTATACAGAAAATACTAACAACAAAATTCAATTAAAATATTTGTTCACTTAATGAAAAAATTTTATTTAAACCAATTAAGGAATTTGGTATATTCATTACCATCTTTTTAAATTTCAATTAAACTTTTAAACATATCAATTCAAAAATTTATTAAAATATTTAAACTTTAATCATATCAATAAAAGAAAAAATTTAATTGAACATACCAGTATTATATTATTATTTTTACCAAATATATTTAATAAATATTTCGTTAGCTGAAATGCAAAAGGGCGTAACTAACACTATTTTTTTTTTAAAGGAGAAGCAAAAAATGTCAATACGCAATTTAACAAATTCGTAAAAAAATCTGACGGTTTTGATTAGAACGATAAAATTCATAATCACTCAACCCCATTTTCAATTAGTACAGGGCAACCAAAAAACTTGGAAATGAATCATAAAAATCAATAATAACGCATTTGAAAATTTTGTTAGTTACGCCCTTGTACAATTCAGCTAACGATTTTCAAAAATGTTTTGAAAAAAAAAAACTATGAAAAAAATTTTCGGATATGGGAAAAAATATTAGTAATTGTTGAACGTTTTGAATAAAAACAAAACGTTAATTGTTAATAATTCAATTATTATTATTTTTTTAATATTACAAAATTTTAATTAAAATGGCAGCAACAATTACATATTTTTTTTTTTTTTATATATTTTAATATTTTAGAAGAATTCTTATTGGATTTTTTTCTTATAAATTTTAATTCATGGTTTTCAATTTAACCGCACACTTTAAGTAAAACGATTATGAGAATTATATTCATTATTCGAATATTTAAAACCAGTTCAAATTTTAACTATATTTTTAATTGATATTTATTAACAATTAATATTTAATTTAAAAATTAATTGAAACAATTTTGATATTAAAGTCTAATTTTGTTTAAAACAAATCTTGAATTAAAAATCTTGAATCAAAAATCTTTAATTTCGTTTAAAATAATTTTTCTATTAGCGAAATGTTTTAAGTAAAAAACATATATGTGACCTTCTCCGAGAAAAGGGACCTAGTGTGTGAAAATGAAGTTTTGAGAAAAACGCATTTAAAGTTTCATAACGCATTACCACTGTGAACACACCTTCAGTTGGGAGATGCGATTTGGTATGGTTAGTTATGATTGGGTGCCGACTTTGGTGACGTCATGCCTATGTGGTGACGTATTTTTTTCGCTTTTAGTGTGACAATACCTTTGCTATTGTTGCTGCTCTGTTCGTTCTCAGGTATCTGTTCGCTCTCAGCAAAGGGTTGATGTGTTTTGTACGTTTTTATGGTGTAAATACATTTTTTTCACAAATCAAACTCATTTCATCTTATTCCACACCCTTTTAGGTACCAGAATCCATTCTTAAGTCCAAACCAGTTTTTTTTAAAAAACTAGGTCCCTTTTCTCGGACAAGGTCACATATATATTTCTTTTTTTTTTTTTTTTTCTTGTAATATTTTGAGCTTTTACTGTATTTTTTAACAATTTGATGTTGGATAATGAATTTTCTATTCCTGTTGTTTTCATTCTCTGTCAACCCTACCACTTCCGTACTAAATTAATTTTGAATTTTATGTTCTAAAAACAATGTAGTTTATTATTCTTAGGACTAAAAGCAAAGTAGTAGTCTTCTTTGTATGTTGATATAAACAATAATTATAGTACACCGCTAATTGGTTTAACGGTGTTAGTTTTTAGATACACAGACCACCATGCGGCAAGCTATCAAGTTAGCTTATGTCATTCCCATAAAAATTTGACATAAGCCAACATTTAGTGTTAACGCTTAACATTACTTCTGTCAAATTTGTATGAGAATGACAGAAGCCAACGTTGACAGATTCCCGCATAAAGACAGCTATGATTCCCAAAAATCTTCAATTAAAGTTTTGTTTGAAATTAATTTAAATAATTTTTTTTATAAAATTAAAAAAAAAAAGTTAAATATTTAATTGCAACAATTAAAAAATTGAACTGATTTTAAAAAAATCTAAGGCGCACTTTTAGAATATAATTCTCATAATCTTTTTTATACCCTCCATCCACCATATTTAGTGAGGGTATATATCAGTTTGTCATTCTGTTTGTAACATGTCGAAATATCGGTCTAAGACCACATAAAGTGTATATATTCGTGATCCTTATGCAATTTTAAGTCGATTGAGCGACTGTTGAAATGGCGATCACGATGCGAAGACACAAGCGGGGGTATTGAAAATGAGCAAAATCGGTCCAGCGGTTAAAAAGTTATGGGTGAAAATGATAAGACACCTCTAAATTTTCTAAATTGGAGTATTTTAGTACAATTTCATAGTAGCGACTGGTATATAATATATTTTCTCATATTTTTCTCACCAATCGCTTAGAAATTAATAATATTTTGTACACCTCAAATATTTTTCACCTCAAAAAATTTTTTTCACCACAAAAAGTTTTTTCACCTAAAAAAATTTTTTCACCTCAAAATTTGTTTCACATAAAAAAATTCGTTGCCGCGTCCAAATAAGTTTTTCACCTCAAAAAATTTTTTTCACCTCCAAAATTTTACTTCAAAAGTTTTTTACATTAGTTGTATCAAAAACAATAGAGAACATAAGTGGAGGGTATTCAAAGATTCGGCACAGCCGAATTTAAGCCTTTTTTACTTGTTTTTTTACTGAAAAATCATATAGTTAAATAGATGGAGATTTAAAATAGTAGAAGAATTCAATAAGATTTCTTGTAATTTTTTTTTTAATTTTGATTACAATTTTAATTAAGACTTTTAATTCATAAATATTTTTAATAGTTATTAATAAGTTAAATTAAAAACAAATCAATTAAACTTGTTCCAAATAATTATTGACAAAACGAAGTCAAAAACTGATTGAAAACCCACTCAAGTTTTTAATTTAATAAACAAACATTTTAATTGAAATTCCATTTTCGAAAACTTTTATGTTTTAAGAACTCTTTTCCACTGGAAAACCCTTAAGGTTTCACAGACGTTTTGATATATAAAAAACTCTTAAATTAAAAGCAGAGTTCTTTTTAAAATATTCTCAGATACTAAAGAAGTTTTCCCATTGAAAAAATACCTTTAGATATCAAAAATATAAAAGTACATAAAATTGAAGCATTACTTTTTGTAATAGAAAATCTATTTGATTGTGAATCGGCAAATCAGTAAATCAGGTGAATAATTAGGGAAATAAATACGAATTGGTTTATCGTTAATCGAGTCATTAGTGTATGTTTGTTCTATATTATACAATATTTGAGGCCATTTATGGTTGTGTCTACACTAAATAATTTATATTTGACATTTTTGACTGATTTATAGAATGTTACGGACATTTTCTTTCTACGTCCAAACATGGTAAAAATATTTGTTTTTGTTTTGTTGTCTTTTTCCATACAAATATTGCATAAACTGCATAAACAAAAATATCTAATGCATCTACACAAAAACTATTTTTTTTTTGTATAGTTATAGCAAATATTATGCATAATATTTGAATAGTATAAATAGAAAATATATATAAAGGGTATTCAAATAAGACAATATTATTTTGTAAATACAGAGTAGTTTGAAAAATTTAAATTTAAAAATTATTTAAATTATTATAAACCCTTTTAAAACATAATTCTTTAAATCAATTTTCAAATCTGATTTCAATTTTTACGAATTAATTTGCGAATTAATTTTCCTGAATGAATTATTTACTACCATAATTCAATCTTTATCTTATAAGAAGAGTCAAGTTAATTTAAATAAGATATTTTATAAATCAAACAAAATTTGTATAATTAAATTTTACACCAAAGAATCAAATGAATTTTGATTTGATTCGCGATTCAAAAAAATAATTATTTAGATTGTCGAATTGAAATATTTTTTTTTTAAATCACGATTAATTTAATTTTAAGTCCAAAGGGTTTGATGGAATTTTTATAAACAAATGGTAAAAATTTACCATTTACAAGTTAATTTAAATGTTTTTTTATTTTGTTTTAATTCACAAAACAAATCAATCTTTTTTTAATTCGCCAATTAAAAAAAGGAATTATGTTTGAAATGATTTGATTGAATTGAATCAAAAAAAGATTTAAATGAAATTGATTAATCAACTATAATTTTAAATCTGATTTAATAAATTGATTTTTATAATATTGATTTACAAAAAGAATTATTTTTTTCGCGAATTAATTCAATAAAGAATAATCTTTATCAAGGTCTGTATAAATTAAATTTCTGTCTCTGGTCACCCTTTTAAGGAATTTTCTGCATATTTTTGTTTAAGCAATTTTAGCTTCCACAAATCGGTTTGTCAGAAACAAAACTGTTGCCACATTTAAATTGTAACGTTTTATATGATCAGCCTTAATAAACAAATTTGTTTATATTAAATGCTGCATGCTAGATCTGTGTGCCGTTTGGTATGGTCATAGTGTATGCCCGCCCTCTAATGGTGAAATTTTTTTTTATATATTTTGGATAAAATGCTTTGTTTTTTGCATTATCTTGAACTATTAAAGTATTATATATCAGTTGGAAAAACACGAGCGTAGATTTTGTTCATATTTTATAATATTTTTTTCTAAAGATTTATTGTTTGTCTAAATGGTTTTAGGTGGAGGTCTAACAAATATTCAATATGTTAGTGACAGTTGGAATATGAGTGACAATTTTTCAAAGCCATAGTTTTTTTCAGTTAAGCATGAGTCATAGATATTTTTTTTTTTTTTTAAATTAAATATCAAAAGAGCTCCAAAGCCCAATAGTTGAACTATTGTGACAATAGAATTCTAAAGTGTTAAAATGAAAACGAGCTGCGACTTGAACTCCTTTAGGGAAAGACAAAAGTTAACAACGCCTGTAAATTTGGGACCTTGAATATCAGAAAATGTTTTTTGAAAAAATTATTTCTAATTATTGGTGTACTTTCAAATTAAAAGTTTGCTATATTAACAAAATCGCGAAAAATTCAATTATTATTTTTTGTTAATATTATAAAATTTTAATTGAAATTGCACCAGCAATTAAAAATATATTTTTTTTGTGTATATATCAGAGACTGAAACCGAAACCGAACCTGAACCTAAACTGGTTCAGGTTCGCTGTTTATAAAAACCGCTGAACCCGAACCCGCTGAACCCAAAAATTTAACCAGGTTCGGGTTCAAAAATATTATAGCTGTTCATGGCGTCAGAAATGTTTGATAGAAGAATCATAAAAAAAAACATTACATTTCTTGCATTCCTTTTAAGCAAATACTTGATCAATGCAGAGCTATTTTCAAAAAATTGCGAACATTTCGTCTTTAGCAAAAAAGCTAAAGTTGAAAAAAGCCGTACTTGAATACAGAATTTTTTGTTCGGAATTATTGGATGCTGCATTAACTATGAATGATATTTAAAATATTTGTGAAAAATTCGTAGAAGTTTTTGCACCTTTTTAAAAATTAACGCAGAAACTGCAAGAAGAACAGATGACTCTACGCGATTTTTATAAAATCTGGCTTTTATACCAGATTTAAGTTAATGCTAAGCCCCGAAGATGTTGAAAATGCTAAAAAAAAACATATTTTAAAAACCAGTAACATTTTTAAAAATTTGCAAATGGAAAAAGAAGAGAATTTTATAAGAGAATCAATATCTTGTTCTTCAAAAGAGCTTCAACAAGTTGTAAAACAGAAGAAAAGATTTTCTTAATCAAATTCTTCAAATGAGAGGGCCTTGTCAGCCTTGAAATTCGTTTTGTCGCCACAAAGAACAAATTTAAAAGAAGAATTAAGAATTAAACGAAGACTACATTGAAAAATAAATAAATTTCCTATTAATAAAACGTTTATACTTTTTTTAAATGTTGAACCCTGAACCAAACCGAACCTGAACTTTTAATTTCGATTAACCCGAACCTGAACCCATTTTTTCGCGGTTTCAGTCCCTGGTATATATAATCATTTGATATTCATAGTCAATTATATATGGCACAGGCATTCCAAATTTTATTTGTCTCCAAGGCGATGCAAACCAGAGCTTGGCTGTATTTAAAGTTTTATCATTCAGATAATTCCCTTACTCACCCATGTAGAAAAATTGTATTTATGTATTAAATTAATTACATACCTGAAATGAAAAAGAAAAAAAAAAATAATTTATTAATTGAATTTAATATTTTTTTTTTGCTAGTTTAATATATTATTATTTTAATCGAACGTTGGTAGTAGCCCATCGAAAAATGTTATATATGCAATGATATTTATATCTTCCACCGCTCAAGAGCGGCAATTCTAAAGAACCGTTCAGATCATTTGTATCAAATCATATATAATTTAAGTAAATGTGACAGAAAATAGATCTAATTGTATAACATCATGCCAAATAAGATCTAAATATATTTAAAATATAAAATTTGATATAATTGGATAAGGACAAAATTCAGATAAATTTGTATAAAATTGTATCTGAAATACAATTTGATGTTCTCATTTTTAAAATCAAATTCTATTGTCTTTTATTAAGTTATATCTACTTTTATATAACTTTATATTGCTCCATATGATTTTTTTTTTACTTAGGCAATGAATTAATAAATTCAGCCATGTTGGATATGGTTGGAAAGGTATTTCAAGTACCTTTACTATAGCATACAATTTTTAATTTGATAATATTTTAGTCGAAAAATAACCCAATGAACATTGTTAGATATATAAAAAGATAATAATCAGGACCTAAAAGCCGCAAACAAAACAAAAGTGCATTGTCGGTCTTAAAATTAAAAACAAAAATTATTCCAAAATTTAAAACAAATTTCCATGTTTAAAAATAATTTTTAAATTTAAAGCCTGAGATATCTCAAAATTGTTTTTTAAAAATCATATTACCAAATTGTATCAAATTATATAAAACTTGATCAAATTATATCCAATAAAGAGCGCCCCGGTAGGCTAGTTGGTAGCGTGCTAGCTTATCAGTGCGGGGGTCGTGGGTTCAATTCCCACCAGAGGCTCGGTTAGGGTATTAACATATAATATGTAATTATATGATTTATAAATAAAATAAATAAATATATCCAATAAAATTATCAATTAGAATAAAGTTATATCTAATAAAATTTCCCCGAATTCCATTAGCTCAGATTATGTATGACATTTTTTAGATAAAATAACATATGAAATTATTTATATGACTATATATGATTAACGCAGATATTTTTTTAATTCCGATATCAGAACTTTAAAACTTCTATCGTTTGAATTTTAAATTTTTTTTTTTTTGTCTAAACAAAAACTTTTTATTCTATCGATATTTTCTAACAAAAACATCTAATATTGAATTTTCTTCGTTTTTTTTTCGTCGGGTTTTTTCGAGTTTACCTTGGAGTATATCTCTGGTGAATTATTGTGCTGCCATATATTAAGTTTCTTCTTAAAGCTTTTAAAAGACATTAATCTATGCCATAATTTTTCCCAAATAGAAGTTAAAAGTTTACCATAAACACATTAAAAAGTTTTAGCAGTAAAATGTTAATGAAATTGTCTTTAATCTATAATTGATTTTTATCTCCTTAAATATTAAATCTTGACTACTATTATGTAGTAAACTATACCTACTTCATGCCCATTATTCATAATTCCAATTTTAACACTGTTCAACCACCAAAAGTTGGGGCTGTCCCATTATAAATTCACATAGGCAGCCAGCCAACCAGCCAGAGAACAACATTTATAATTTTATAATTAATTTATAAACTGTCAACAAAACGATGTTAATGTTTAACGGCTTAATGTGTCATTTATATAATTTTCCTTGACGTATGGAAGCCGATTTTTGTTGGGCTAAATAAACTACATAAATACAAATATATATTAATGGCTTTCCTATACTAAGAAAAGAACGATAATAAAACATAAAAAAAATCAAATGAAAATAAAATTTAAATAACTGAAATTGTATTGATTTTAATCAAAATGTAATAAAAATAACGCCTTTTTAAGGCCATCACACACATACACAAAAATTGTTAAAACTAAATTTCATTTCAAAATAATGACGAAGGATGAGTAATGAAGCTTAAAAGATTTGAAAGTACAATAATAAAAATACAAAGACATGGTATCAAAAATATATAAAAAAAAAGAAATTTAAATGAGGTTTAAATTTGGTCGACATAAAAGATTTTTAGTAAGTCGCCAAACAAGCCAAAAAGAGTTGTGTTTTGTTTTTATGAGCAGAAAAAAAGGAACAAGATTTTAAGCAGATTTTTGTTGTATTTATTTCCCCAATTCCA
This sequence comes from Eustalomyia histrio, assembly GCA_949748255.1. Classification (NCBI taxonomy): domain Eukaryota; kingdom Metazoa; phylum Arthropoda; class Insecta; order Diptera; family Anthomyiidae; genus Eustalomyia; species Eustalomyia histrio. The sequence goes on along the minus strand of OX456524.1, from coordinate 154,427,008 downwards.
AACAAAAAGAGGTGACAATTTTTCAAAGGGATTACGACAACTTAAAAACAAAAGACACACAAGAAAAAGGTCTGAAAGTCTATAAAATATTTAAACAAAACAACATATCAAGCAGTCATAAATTGATATCCCATAATTGCCTCTTTTTAAAAATTGAAAATTATTAAGACTGGGAATTAAAAATTACAACTAGATCCCGTTTAAACTAGATTTAGTTTAATCAAGTGTCTTGGCGCGGGTTATCTTAAATACCCAGCAAAACTTTGGTAATGGGTGCGATATTCTCATACGTTACCTTGTAATGATAGCTCGTTACCTTTTTCATTATTTGCAAGCATAAAGTAATAAGTTACTCATTATTGATTACGTAATATATGATTTATAAATGTAAAGTAATAATTGAAATATTTTTGAATATCTATTTTTAGATACATTACTTTGTGTTGTTTTGTAAGCAAAAGGGTAATGTATGTTTGTTTTGATAACACTAGCAAAAAAACGAAGCGCAACAATTCATTTAAGTTTAAAGCAATCAAATACTATATGCGTCGATAGCTCAGTGGGTAGATTTCTTGGCTGGCAACCAGATATCCCTGGTTCGATTCCCATCTTGACCACATTATTTTTAATTACAAATAATTTAAATAAAATATTTGTAATAATTTTTTTAAATAAAAAATCGTCTTTTTTAAAATCTATTTTTAGGCACATTACTTTTTCCATTCTCGTAACCATATAAGTAAACCCTTACATTATCACCTCTAAAGTAATGGGTGTATACATTACTTTGAGGCTCATCGCCTGTAAAATTTATCAATGAAGTAAGGTGTAAAGTAATCCATCGGCCCCTATGGCTATACATTACTTTACCCATTATTTGGGAATGTGTGGTTTTGCTGGGTAGTTTATATTATTAAGAGAGTTGACAACTTATGACCATTGCAATGTAGGTAACTCTTATTTGATTTTATTTTTTATTTTGTTCTTCCACAAAACTTTTTTTCTTTCTTTAAGCCTTTTTTGAATTTGCTTTATTACAATTCTATAAAACTGTATGTGTTGCCGATCATCTTAACGTAAATTGAACAATACCAAAGAAACATAAAATAAAATCATCCAAGGAGTGGAGAAAAAAAAGAAGAGTTTTTTAGAAAAACTTTTTAAATCGAAATTGAAATCCGCTTAACAAATATGTCAAAAAAAAAAAAAAAACAAACAGCAAGCTGTCCATAATCCGAATTAAAGAATGCAGAGCCGATTCTAGATAAGATATTAAAGTCAAGTAATTTTACTAAATGTTATTGTGTTTCTCATCTCAATTATTTATTCAAATTTTTTTCCTTAAACTTCAGCCTAAAGTTTTGTATTAAATATTCCGAAAAAAATTATCAAGGCAGATTTTTTCTTTTGAAACTGCATATAAAGAGAAATTATACTTCCAAAACCCCAACTTAAAAAAACAACACATATTAAATGATTATCTAAAATATCTAATTAAATATTTCAGTAAATAAAAATAAAGTTTAACACATAATTCCCATATTCTTTTTTCTTAAACTGTATATTGAAATAGAAACATTTTAGTGTATAAGCCCAATGAATTTGAAGTTAACAAATAACTTTTAATATCAACAAATTTTAACTCCAAACTTAAGATTTTATATAAAAGACTTGCAATCATTTCGAATTCTAGAATATCGAAAGACTAAAAAAAATACTTCCGGATTAGCCCAAACTCAAATTGACATAATTCGAATTATTGAGCATTTACGGTAGAAAAATTTTTGGTGTTATAAAGCTAATTTTACCGTTTCACCTTTAGTTGAAATGAATAAAAAAAAATTCCAAATATTGTGATTTTAATTTTTCAGGGGAAAATTGTAGAATAATAAAAGCGTTAAATTCGACTCTTCAGTGTTTTTGTTACATATTAATAATAAAATTTGAAATGAAAAGATATTTTGAAAATAATGAAAAAATGAAAATAAGACATTTGCATTTTGACTGCATTGAAAAATTTCACGAAAAAAATTAATTTGTAAAATATCGCTAAAAAGTTTTTTTAGTTCTAAAAATCAGCTCTAAAAGCAATTAAATTTTACCTTAAAAGTAAAAAAAAAAAAAAATACTAAAATATTTTCCAAAACAAATTAAATACCGTTATCCTTAAAATGCCGTCACCGAAATACCGTTACCCTTAAAATACCGTTACAACATTTTTTTAAAATAGCGTTACCCTTTACCGATAACCGCATCTTTTCGGTTACCAACCATGAAAAAAGTTTAATTTTTGACATCCCAGGTTTTATATCTTAAAAACGAAGAAGTTTTGCTAAAGTCCAAAATTCGTTATGCTGAATCTGTTGTAATTTTCGCAAGAATTCGTTAGAATTCTTTTATTTATACGAGGGCGGCTCATAAGTCAGCGAATTTTAGAATAAAAGGTATTTTTTTCGAGAAAAAAGCGTTTTATTTCTTAATATAACAGGTTTTCTTAAGGTCCTCAAATTTTTTACCGTGGAGCTATTCTTCAGATTTGTAATCAGGAATGCGAAAAATTGCGGCACCTATCGCGCGGTTAGCTTTTTCATGTCCAATTATTATTGAGTAAAATGTGATGTACCCGCTGAGTGGATATGCCTTTATCCTCAGCCAGTTTACGGACTTTTATTTTCCGTTCGTCCAACATTAATCCATGGACTTTATCGACAATATCTGTCGTGTCCACGACCACTTTAGGGAGACCTGAATGTTCGGCATCACTTGTTTTGGTACGACCACCAACGGAATTCGGTCAACCTCTTCACTACCATTAGAGTTAGAGTAGTACAGAGTCTCTATAGCATTTATCAAACATTTTCTTGGTTTCCACGGTGGATTTTGTACTCAAAAATAATACTGGATGAATACACGAAAATCACTTTTTTCAATTTTTGTCAAAATTTACGAGGTTGTATGCTTTTAATGGCTATCAATTACAAACTAAATCACGCAGCTTACTCAAATATTTGACAATAGTCTATTAACAAATGGTAGCTGACAAGAGCAGTGTTGATTTTTAATTAATTCCGAAAGAAGTTCAAAAAGTCACGCAGTTGTAAAACTGACCGCGTATAGCACCTATGTTGACCATTCTTTTTACTACATCGTAAATATCTTCTTGTTCTTAAACTTTTTAAGTATCGTTTTATTCAATAGTTTCCTCTAAATCCTCTAGGTTGGGCGCCATAATTGTAGTTCATTCATAGAGGGTTGTAAACAAAACATTTTTAGTTTAGGTTGAAGAAGAGCCATCGAAAGTAAAGAAGGTAGTCTTCACAAATGATTTATGTCCCCAAAAAAAAATAAACCCACCCTTAAGCCCTAAAATCGGCTGATTCTGGGCAAAAATTAAAATATTTGAAAGCATACTAGCTTTCAAAATCTGATGCGGCACAAATTTTGAAAACTAGTTAGAACTACGATTGTAATGGAGTTTAGTTGTATTGTAAAGTTAAGACACCTATTGGGTTTGTTTGTATTCCCAATATATCTTTCAAATTTTAGATTAACACGTCTAGATAAAATTAGAGTAATTTTCTTAACTTCTATCTTATTTCCCTTTCCCATCCTTTACTTTTATTCACAAAACTTTTCTTTTCAAACCCTGTACTTCAATTTAAATAGTATAACAGTATTTTTTTTTTTTTGAAACGTAACATTTTTTTTATGTTCTTTCTTTGTTTCTTGTAACAAATTTCAATTCTTGTACATTTTATTTTTTTCTGTTCTTATATTTTATTTATTGTCGTCTGCAACAAATCAAAATTGTGATTTTCACCAAAAACTCAATTTAAATAAAATTTAACTATGTCTATCTAGCAGAGACTACGTTAAGGAGCATACAATGTTGCCTGACAAATATTTCAACAACAAAAGTACTACACAAATTCCATTCTTCACCATACATACTGATAAATTCTTGTGTTTTTACTCAACAAGAAAATTTAGTTTAGAAAATATTGAAGAGTTAGTTTCAGTTGTTTTGTGTTAAAAAAGACAGGGATGATAAATGAGATTTAAAGTTTTTTAAAAATTGAGCACATTTTACAATTTTTTTTTTTTTTAAATTTAAGAGTTTGAAAATAGAAAATCTTGGAATTTTTTCGATTGTAGTCCAAAAATTATTTTTTTATAAAATTTTGTATTTGTTTGAAAAATCTATTTTGAAACTAATTAAATTTGTTCCCCAAAATTGTATGCGATATCCCCACATTAATGTATCAGGAAAACATACTAGCTACGATTACCAGGTAATGGGTTATATAACCCATTATTTGGTAATGATTTTCTACACTGTAAAGCTTTATAAGTTAGCAAACGATATCATTATAGATTTGATCGTTTTGCTTTCTCTAAATCGAGAATAATTTAAAGCGAAGTGAATCACTAAACCAGGACTTTTTATGCAGTGGTACCACATAAGTTATTGATAACTTTAAAGTTACAATTGTACCAACTTTATCATCCCCAATTTAGCAACATTACACAATAGCACGTAAAATTTTCTTGTATGGTTTTGTCATTTTTTTCTTGTACAAGAAATTTTTTTTTATGTTGAATTGAATTGAAAATACGTTATTTAAAGTTTCCAAATCAAATTATCATCTTTTGTATTTGTCAAGTAACAGATTTTCTTTGTTTTACTTTATTATTTTAATTTTTTTTTTATTTTCTTTTCAATGAATAAAATTTTACAAACTGAAATCTGTTTGGTTTTATAGCTTGGCAAATTTTATGATTTGTTTTTCAACAAAAAAAAAAAATAAAAAATCTTACAAAGTTTGAATTATTAACCCAAATATAATTAATTTAATATGTTTTATTTTAATCATTTGATGGCGGCTTAAATTTATAACTTTATTAAGAAATCTTAACCATAAAAACTGAACAATAAAAAGGGGAAAAACCCACGTTGTCAAATTAAAATAAGTTAACCCACAAATGCTTAAATTTGGCAGCATGGGAAAAAATGTGAGAAATCAAACAATAAATATTGCGAAAGTAATTTTAAACTCAAGCAGAAACAATATTAAATTAAATGGAAAAAATTTTGTTTTCAATTTAATTTAAATACATTTCTACATATTTTTAAAATGCGAAAATAAAATTTGGAATATTGAATTTAATAATTTAATTAGGGACACATTTGTAATAACTAAAATCGTATTCACTTTAATAAGATTCATACTTGATTTAAAAATGTTTGTAAAAAAAATAAGATTTTAATTTAAAAGTAATCTTATTGTAATCCAAAGCTAAAATGTTAAATTAATAATTTAATTAGGCACACGTTTGTTGTAACTAGAATCGTATTTACTTTAATAAGATTCATAGGTGATTTAATTTTTTTTAAATTAAGACGTTAATTTAAATATAAAATAATAGATAATTTAACTGCGATTTTTTTTCTCTGTGTACCCGAAGTATGGGAAATCCGATTAAAAGTTGAATAATACATTAAATGTTCATCCATCATTAGGATCTTGCGGGAAGTATTTTATAATTTTAATTCAATATCTCCTACTACGCGGAATGTCAGGGGCAAATTACACCATTCGCTATCAAGTGAAATTGTTCGAAAACTATTTTTTTTAATAAATAACTACAAAATTAGCATAATCAAAATATCGACTATAACGTTATTTCCTATGTAGAGCCGAACTGCAGCGATGTTGACGAAAAAAATTCCGTTCAAATGTTTTATTTTCAGAAACCGGGTTGAAAATAATTTTTGAATCGGATTGAATTTGCTACTGACATTGGTTGTGTATATGGATCAAATTGAATAAAATTAGATATAAAAATATATATTTTAATTTGTTTACATCGGAGTTTTGCTCTCATCTAAGTTTATCCAATTTTATAGGAACAGATAAAATTTAATATTGCCAAATATATTTAGATGTTGTTCTAAATAAGGCATATAATATGAGCAATATTAAATAATATAAGCTACAATATAAAACTATATATAATTATAATTTATTGTATCGGCCGCCGATATCTTACAATAAAATTAATTTTTAATCGGAAATAGAAAACTAATTGTCATCGAAAAATAATAATCACGAATGCAGTAGTTTGACTACTGAAAACTTTATTGTCTAAAATTTCTATAGAAAATATATTTCCTACCAAGATTTAACCTTAACTTTTTGATTTTTCTCCAATTATTTTAAATTTAGTTTTTTCTCTATGGACTTAATCATTTTTATTTCACCTACGAGAACTTATAATTTTGCCAAAAATTATATACTTGTAATAAAAATGTCTGATTTAATAACAACATTCAACACCAATAAAATAAAATTTATAAGGCGTAAAAAATTCTTCTTCTTCACTCCCATACAAATGTACCACAATTTAGTATTTAGTGTTACAAATGTATTGATGTAGAATTATTAAAAAAAAAACAAAAATATAAAAAAAATTAAATAACAATAAACGTAATAAGATTAATATTAATAAGATTTAGAATTTTTATACAAAAAAAATCTGAAAATTTTCAATCATTAAATTTTTTGTATCAAATAAAATTTAATGCAGGGTGGGGAAAAACCCATCATCTGAATTTATTTCGCCATAACTTTTATTTAAATAAAAAACTCGCATGTGTTTTTACTGATTATGTTTAATTGCACTTGCAAAATTTTGTTTCACTTAATTGCCCAGCAAAACCATGGTATCAACTACTTACCAGCCTATTTACTCTCTTAATTACTTTTGTTCGCGATGAGCCCAAAAGTAATGGGTACTCATTATTTTTTGGCTGTTCGTAAGCGAGAGGGTAACGACCACCCATTACTTTGTGTTTTTTGTAAGTGAGAACCACTTATTACTGAGAAAAGTAATTAAGAGAGTAAATAGGCTGGTAAGTAGTTGATACCATGGTTTTGCTGGGAAGGGAAAATTTTGTCCGACAAATGGCCCCCCCGCCATACAAATTTGGGCTCTTGTTAAATTTTGCATATTTGTGCTTCAGCGTTTTTAGTATCGCATTGTCACTTTCGGCTTGAATAATGTTCTTTAACTTCTCCAAAGTGCGGAGCTTGTTCGCGTAGATCAACGGCTTTAAATATCCCCAGATGAAGAAGTCGCAACGCTAGATTACATATTCTGGAAGGGCATCCCTTAAAAAACTCATTTTGTCGCGTGCAGTATGACAAGTGGCCCGTCTTGTTAGAACCACATGTCCTCCAAAAACAGATCGACAACTCGCGGTAAGAAAAATTCAGTCAGAATGACTCTCTAGCGGTCGCAGTTAACATTAATAGCGTCAACGTCAGCTCTTTGGAAGATATAAGGTACAATTTATTTTTTGTGTTTAAAAAGCTTTCATGTCCACCTTTCATATCAAAACATATTGAAGCAAGCAGAGCTAAAATATGATTGCAACATGATCACTGCTACTATATTATGCTTGCTGTATTCGGGTATGCTTGTCACAATCAAGTTATTGATTTGTAAATAGGTTCTAACCACCAATATGGTCGCTACCATCATTGTTAAAGTAAATATTTTATTATTTCATGAGTGCAACTTCCTACTTTATAACATGATTAGCTGTAACAATAATGTGGTAATAAAAATTCTGACTATGAAAAAAAAATATGATAATTATGAAACTATAAAATGCTGACAAAAAAATTTACAGTCACAATTCCATCTTGTTTTCATAAAATAAATGCTCAGTTCAGTCATCCATGTAAAAATTATAATATATGATAATTTTCAACTGGGGGGCTTTATTTTCGAAAATGCCTTATACATATAACAGTATAATTAACACTAATCAATTCAATGTCGAAAAAAATTCATTGTCAAAATGATTCTACATAAAGATTTTAAATTTTTAATTCTTTTCAATAAAAGCAATAACTTTTTCCAGAAAAATATGTTTAATTCATTTCTTGTGAAATAACGACTTTCTTGTAGAAAAAGTACTCAGAATATTATTGATAAAATAATTTTTTATAAGAAAAAGTCTGTAGAATCCAAGAGTTTGTTTTGTACGAAAAGGTTTCTTATACAAAATATTAGATTTTTAGAAATGTTTTTGATTAAAACATTTTTAGTTTCCTAGATAAAAAATTCATATAATTTTAAAAAATTTAGATTCTGAAGACTTTTTCTTCAAGAAAAATACTTAGATTTTAAAAACTTTTTCTAGTAGAAAATTTCTTAAATTCTAAGGACTTTTTTGAAAAGCAAAAATTTAAAAAATTTTAAAAAGTCCTAATCTAAAAGTTTTTCTATAAGAAAAAATCCAGAGAATCGATGTTTTTTTTTTTGTTAAAAAAGTCCTTTTAGACTTTTCCTTAAAGTAAAATTCTTGGATTCTGCAAACTATTTCTTAGATAAAAATTCATATATTCTTAAAAAAAACTTACGATTCTAAGGCGTCCCTTTGATAAAAAAAATTCTTAGATTCTGAGGTGTTTTCTTCATGAAAAATACTTAGATTTAAAAACTTTTTCAAGTAGAAATTATTTTTAGATTCAAAGGACTTTTTCTAAAAGAAAAATTCTGAGACTCTGAGGACTATATAAAAACAATCTTAAAAAAGTCCTTATAATCTAAAAATTTTTCTGTAAAAAAGAATTAATTTTTTTTTAAGTATTTTTCTTAAAAAATGTCCATGGAGTCAAAGAAGTTTTCTTGAAAAAGTCCTGAATATTAAATTTTTTATTTACAAAAAGCATTTCGTAAAGAAATATTTTTAAATTTAAAGAAGCTTTTATTATGATATGATAACTATTTTATAGTACGACTATGGTTGGCACAATCATAATCCTAGAAAATATATTTTTCTTGGCAAATTATTGCCCCAACCATGTTTTTTTCTCAGCGTGTGGTCAAAAGACAATTGTTTACTGCGAGATGTATAAATGTTAAATGACTATCGGACGGACAAACTGTTACATCAGCTCGTGAGAGGAGCTGGTAAAAAACTAAACTTCAAATATTAATTCATATAATTTAATTTTTTTTAAGTGGAGACTTTTTTAATGATCTTTTTTCCCTCGTTAGTACGGCTAATTAAGAAAGTGAAAATAATTTAAAGTCTTGTTTTCTAAGAATAAGTTCATAGTTCTATAGATAGAAATTTAATGGAACTCTCTAAAGATCATTTTAAAAAGTTTCAAATTAGAAACGTAAATAAAAAAAAAACTCATTAAATTATTAATACCAACTATGCAAATTATTTTTAAACAATATGGAAAATATATTCTTAAGAACTATATAGGAGTCTTAATACGCTCCCTCATATGTTTTTAACAACCATATGCTTCATTAACATTATGCGTGTTCACATCCTATGATGATGAATAAGTCTACTAAGGTCTGCCACAAATAATAATCTTCAGCAACACTTGACAGGGTAAAACAAAAAAAAAAAAAAAAACCATCAACAACGCATTGTACATTTCATTGTCAGTCAGCAATGAATATTTTGTTGTTGTTTCTCTTTAAATTATTAATGATCCTTTAACGTTCATGCGTGGTAAGGCGTCATAATTCATTGTGATCGTAAAACATTACAAAAAAAAAAATAAAAAAAATTTAGATTGTTTTTTTTTTTTTTTTTTTGCAGTTATTCAAAGTATTTTTGTTATTTTTAATATATTATTTTTTTTTACCACAAAAAGAAGACGAATTTTTAATTTCCTGTATATGGCAGTTTTAATCTTAGCATATGGTCTTTAGAACAAACACTTTATGGGTTTTCAAGATCCTTTAACAAAAACTTAATTCCAAACAAACAAAAAAAAAAATCAAAGTTTTTAAAAACATCTTTTTTGACACTTGCGAAATATTTAGCATTCTCCTGTAGTTTTTTTTATGGGCGGTGTGCCCTTTTTGAAACTTAAAATACTATTAATTTATATTCGACCGTTTTGTATTTATGTTTTATTTTAAAGCTGTCATGTTTAGCTTTCGTTTTCTTTTAGCTGATATATTTTGTTTTTGTTTCTTAGAATTTAAGATTTTGTATTTTTAATTTAAACAGAAAAAAAAATTAATTTTCAATATGTTATAAAATTCATCACATAAATTAAATTAAATCTCATCTTTGGCATATTTTATGTTTTGTCTGTGAATTTTGAATGGGTAGAATTTAATACAAGCTGAGGTTTTTTAAGGCGTATTTAGGTTATATAATGTTTGTTTTTTCTTACTACTAAATGACTCATAAAGCTTTGGAAACAAATTAAAAACTATGTTGAAGTTAAGTTTACTTCTAAGACACTATCTAAGTAGGGATTTAATTTTTCAAATTTAATCACCCTTATTCTAGTTGTTGTTATCAATGTCGTCGTCGTTTTTAAGTCAACATCACTTTGCTTCGACGTCGACATCACTTCGACACCAAATTGGTATTCTAAAACAGTGTTGTAACGACGTTGACAGCTTATCGATTTAAACAAAAACACATCTCTAAAAATTGAGTCGGCAGATTTATTTTGTTTATTATTTTTTGCGAAAAATGTTTTTTTTTTTTTGTGTAATTTAAATTCTGATACCAGTGATAAAGAAAATAAAGAAAATCTAGTATTGGAAAGAAGACTTCTCATACAGAAATCCGATATCTTTAATCTGCCGGATAACAAGTGAGTTGCAAAATCAAAGTCTGTTACTTTAAAGAATGTTAATCTTCTAATTTTTTTAAAAGGTTTGAAAGTTACTTTTGGCTGAATAAAACAGCCTTCAAAGATGTGCTGGAAACAATAGCACCTAATTTGAAAACCGGAATCAAGTCCACATTTATTTCCAAAACAATAAAGTTGGCAGCTACATTAAGATTTTTAGCCCTGGGGTCGTACCAGCTCAGTGTTGGAAACGACTTTAACTTAGGGTTCAGCTGTTTCTGAAACTGTAGAAGATTTGCCACAGCTTCCTGCTTAAATCTTCCGCCACCTGTAGCATTGCTACAGGCTTTGTGGTGAGAAGCTGCGTCGCAAAACGTGATGGGGACTTTAATAAGCAAAATTCTCTGTTCTGAGAGGCCATGAAGCACCATTACACCCTCTCAGTGCATCCTTCTTATTTTAAGTTTGCTAAGCATTTCTTCGCATTACTTCAACAGAGTCTAACCATATGTAAATTCAAAAAGAAGATTTTGTAATATTCTGAAAGATTTATTGCTTTTTTATTTTATTACTGTTTAATCTTAAAATTTCAATTAAAAAATGTTTATACTTTTTTTTTTTGCTTAAAAAGTCTTAAATCATTATTACTAAGGAAATAATTCTTCTCTCAAAATGTCATAAATTTTAACCAAAAAAACAACAACAAAGATTACCACAAAAAAAAACCAAACTGTTTATTTATATGACTCGACTCCTTGTAAAATAAAAAAAAAAATACCAGACCAAAATCTGTATAAAAATTAAAAACAAACATAACCCTAAAGGGCAAAAACAAACAACAACAACAATTATTGCAACAATATCTGCAGCAGCAACAATAACAACAACTCAATAACAACAATTCTTTGTCATTTGCAAAAATTTAAATTAACAAAAATTGTAATCTTTCTTGAAATATTTTGTTGTTTTATATGTTAAGAAATTCACATAAATCAAATAAAATACAATAAAGCACAGAGATATAAAGGAATTAAATGTTTTTTTTTTTATTAAAATTTTAATGATAATTCTAAACCAGCGACAGCATATACCAATCAGATAGATTAGAGACGCACCCACCAGATAGACAAAGTACCATCAAAACGACGCAGAGAAAATATTTCATAAAATATAGGCCAACAATATTTTCATTAAATTAATGAGCAAAAAACTTCTTAAAATTATGGGAAGCTTCACAAATTTTGTCAGACTTGGCAACCGTAAACGCTAAGAAATCCAAAACCAAAGTTCTAATGAAACTTTTCTCTAAACTAATGAACTTTTATTTGCAAATTTACTTAACTTTAATGAAAAATTTCAAAATTTTTATGAAGTGAAATAAATTAAATGAAACTACTTCCTTAAGATTAAGAGACTTTTAATAAATAAAATTAAATTTTACACAAAATTTATTGTATGAAAAACCCCATTAATTTAATGAAAAGTTTAAATGACGTTGTTTTCCAGCTAAACTTCTTATTGATTTTATGCAAAAATTCATTTATAAGAAATCAAATGGTAACCCATTAAAACTCATTTTAAATCAAAAACCAAAATCGTAACCATCATTTTAAGAAGGTGTCATTATCCCCATTATCCGTAATGGAAATTATGTCCGAAAGTTTTAGGGCATAATTCCCAAACAGAAATGACATAAAGTCCATTTATAAAACAGTCAAAGAGAGCCAAAAGGATTTATTCTGAGGATTATGGCCAAAAATTAATTTTATAATAATTCCATTTTTTCTTATAATTAAATTTCAAAAAGGATATCAATAAAAATTGTTTTTGATTCTTAAATTTTCTTTTGTTTCTTTTTTATTTATTTAAGCGAATTTATATTTTTTTATTCGCTACTTTATTTTTGTTTTTTCTTTATATGATTGTAAAATACAAAATTTTATTGAAATCATTGATTTAATAAAAATTTATAAAATTAAATTTTCTAAAAATAAATCAGTGTTTTCGAGCCAACTTACAAGAATTCGATGATTAGCGAAATGAAATGATAAAAATTATTCCCGCTTATTATTTTCAATTTGATTGGCGGATTAAAAAACCATCATTGTTGAATGAACTTTGAAAAAAAAAAACAAAAATATTTTGATTCGCTAATACAAAAATTATTCGATGCAATTGCCTTTTTATTTTTGGATTCGCGGATTTAAAAATCATCTTTAAAAATAATTATTTTTGAAGAAAGTCTGGCTGTTATACAAAAAAATATTTCCCCATCGAAGTCGGCTTCGGATATACAATAACTACTAACTACACAAATAACGACTAACTACACAAAAAAGCCACAAAGCAGAAAACCTCTAGCCCCGTCCGCAGAACAGCTACTCAGAAAAGCTTAACTGGGATTATGACTATCCCCCCACAATGGTCATTATGGCCTTTTGAAAGTAGGTCCAAATGCCCATGGGAAATACCTCCGTGCCATAACTATAGCCGCATTACATTTTTGATGATATTTTAAATTTTAGATATTTTTATTTGAAACTTTTTGCGGTTTATTATAGTGCTGTAACGGCACTTTTAATTCTCCAAGTTTGAGCCATCAACTCTAAAAATTGACGAAGTAAGTCCCATCAACTTATTTTTTAGAGTGCCATAACTATAGCCGCATTTCAATTCAAATCAATTAAATTGAGTGCAAATCAATGTTTTGCTCTCAAATTCAAAACTCATTTTGTTAATTTAATTTGTTTACTCATTTTAAAACAAAATGCCATGTGGTAAATATCTTACTGATATCGAAAAAGGCAAAATTTTAGCCTTTTTAGAAAATAAACTAAGTTATCGGGAAATTGGAAGAAAAATTGGTCGATCGGATAAAGTAATCCGAAATTTTTTGAAAAATCAAAGTGGATACGGGAAGCAGAAGACCGGAGGACCAAAATTTAAGCTTTTGGAAAGAGACAAACGCCATATTATTAATACTGCCAGCAACTCAATGAAAAGCCTTTCTCAGCTTGCTAATGAGTGCAGCGTTAAAGTTTCCAAAAAATACAATTCGTAGAGTCCTCCAAGGGTCTAAAACCATTGTTAGACAAAAGCTGTTGACTGTTCCAAAATTATTACCTCGTCACAAGGTCGGCCGTTTGGAATTTGCAAAGAAAAATATGCAGACAAACTGGAAAAAGGTAATTTGCAAAATTGATGATTTTCATGATTTTAAATTTTTTCTATTTTTTTTCGTTATCTTTATTTTATCTTTATTTTAACTTTTGTTTCTTTTTCAGGTGATTTTTTCTGATGAGAAAAAGTTTAACCTTGACGGTCCAGACGGTTTCAATAGCTACTGGCGAGACCTAAGAAAGGAACCCCGATATTTCTCAAAGCGAAATTTCGGAGGCGGTTCCTTAATGGTCTGGGGCGCATTCTGCAGCGACGGTATGCTTGATTTGGCGTTTCCGAGTTGTCGAATGAACTCCTCGGAGTATGTTGGAGTTTTAGAAGACAAATTGGTACCATTTTTAGAGAGTAGTAACGACAGTGAGTTGATTTTTCAGCAGGACAACGTTGCAATTCACAAAAGTCGCTATACTCAAGAGTGGCTTCAGTCGAAAAATATCAAAACTATGGAGTGGGCAGCGTGCTCTCCGGATCAGAACCCAATAGAAAATATTTGGGGCATATTAGTTCGTCGGGTTTTTGCTGAAAATCGGCAGTATCAAAGCGTATTTGATCTCAAAGAAGTGGTTATCGAAGAATGGAGAGCAATCAGTCAAGAAATGCGAACGAAGTTGGTAGACAGTATGCCAGACCGGATTTTTGAACTTATTCAGAATCAAGGTGGTCCTACCCATTATTAATATATTTTGTTTTATTTTATTTAAGTTTCTTATAGTGAATTTTGTTAATTTATTTTAAGTGCGGCTATAGTTATGGCACACCAGTATTTCAAAAAATTAAAAAAAAAGAAAAAATATTGTGAATAAATGAAATATTTTTTATTGATTAAATCGTGTTTTTGAATATTTTCATGAATATTAATAAATAATAGGCAAAACTTTTCTTTAAACGTACGTACACGCATTTTCACAGGTGCGGCTATAGTTATGGCACGGAGTGTATGTCCACTTTTAACTGCAGATTATTACCAAAATCATGTTGTTAATAGTCTGCATTTTAATTTCATTCGTTTCGGTTTTATTTCTTGATTTCAACAAAATTTTCTAGTAAAATAAAATTTTATGAAAAAATTTATCAATTCAATAAACAGTTGTATTGGCTGCATTTTAAATAAATTTTTTCCACTTTTTGCAAATATTAATAAAAATAATTCTCTCATTGGTCACATGACGTAATCCCAACTGACATTACCCAATAAGCGGTTTTGGAATTATGTTCAAATATACTTCGGACATAATCCTTACACTAGAAGTTGGGTACTATGGCGGAGGCATTTTCGATCTTAATGCCCAGAGGAAAACGGTCAAATCTAAGGTCCTAATACCGCATAATATTTCTGTATTATGTTCACAGACTATAATATAGGTTTTATGGGTCCGTTAGAGTAAAGTCCGAGCAATTCTCTCAGTAGCTATGTATTTCACTGCAAACAAAAATTGATGGGTTGATGCATTCTTTTACCAAACTGCTGAGCACTGCCGGGTCTCACAAGGCCAAAGAGAAAAAAATTGTAACCCGCAAAAGAAAAACCTTCTTGCGTTATTATTAATTCCATACCATACGAGGGCGGTTTAATAAGTCAGTGGACTTTTGCATAAAAAGATATTTTTTCGGCAAAAACGCGTTTGATTTCTCAACATAGTCTTCTTTAAGTTCGATAAATTTAGTTTATCGTTTTTCCAATTTTTGTTTTATTCCTTCTCTCTAATAGGTTTTCTCAAGGTCCTAAAAATAGTCGTCTGTTTTAGAGATGACCTCTTCATTCGACCCAAATCTCTTATCGCCGAGGCATTTCTTCAGGTTTGGAAACAGGAAATAGTTAAAGGAGAATATGTTGAATGGTTTGGCACAGTTCTTAGTCCAATTTATTGATTTTTACCATACCTTTAAATTGGCCACGGGGTTGCGCGGCACTTATAGGGCGGATAGCTTTTTCGTGGCAAAATATTCATTTTAAATGAAATGTACCCGATGAGTTTAGGTGCCTTCAGTCTTAGACACCTCACACTGTTTAATTCTGCGATCATTCAATATCACATTGATTTTTTTTTGACAATTTTTGCCGTAACGAGATATTTTGGGCGACTGGAACACTCTGCATCACTTGTGATGAACACGAACCTAACGGAATTTTGTAAACCACTTCTTAACCACTAAAGTTGATGGCTCATCTTTATCAAACCTTTCCTTGGTTTCGATAATGTTTTTTTAAAGCACACGAAGTTCACTTTTCCATTTTCGTCGAAATTCACGAGGTTGACTGACCTGCTTTTAATGGCTGTCAATTACAAACAAATCCCGCAGCTTGCAAAAAATTTGACAGCAGTCTATCAACAGATGATAGTTGTTTCGAGCAGTGTTAATTTTTTATTTTAACCACGAGGGAAGTTCAAAAAGTCATCGAGTTGTCACACTGACCTCGTACAATGTGTATGAAGTAATTTTGGTGACGATGATGATGATTTAAATATTGTGTCATGTTGCAATGTTAAAGAAATTATACATCATCATATGTTTTTTTTTTTCTTATAACATTTTACCCTAGACTCAATTTTAATTTCGTTATTGCCACAGCTTGTTGTTGTTGATGCTGATGATGTCTTCCAATGTCTCAAGTTGGCTGGTTGGTAAGTTGCTGATGGCAGGCTTTACACTTGAGCTCATATTTGTAATGTCGTCAATGTTGCTTCAGCTGTTTTTTTGCAATTTTACCCCAACAATTTTTTCAAGTATATGCGGGTATAAAACGATTTGTTATTCGGTTGTACTAAATCGAAATTTAAACAAAATAAATTATATATACTCGCTCGATATTTAAACACGCGGATAAACGATGTCCGCCAGTTAAAACGGCTATCACTCTCTTAACAGGTTAAAAAGTTATAGTTGAAAATGTAAAAAGTCATGAGAAATTTCAATATATTGATTTAATCAAATCTTAAAAATTGTAGACAATCTTGGAATGATTTTTATTTGAATTCATTTAATCCATTCGGAATAAAATTATAATAGATATATTAATTTTTCTGGCGAATTTTTTTTAAAGTCAAATTTTTCCAACTCGAAAGTGGTTTTATTTCTCTGATTTATTGTGTAGGGTAACAAAAATTCATTGCATAAAAAGCTCGTTTATTTTTTAACATTCAAAAAATTTTATATACTCGTACTTTTTCCCTAAAGTGAAAAGTCTTGTTATTATTGCAACCAAAGGAATTTAAGTACTTTGACTGATTCTTACTTCATGCTCTTAATTTTTGTTTATTTTTCATTTCAATTTGCTTTTCATTTTCATTTTCGTTTTTTTTTTGTTTTTTGTTTCGTTTTGTTATCAAGAATATGTTTGTTTGACATATTGAGTTGTTTTTGTGCTGCAGCATATGTTGGATTGAAATTTGTCCGGTTGGCTTGATATGTTGGCGTCTTACATATAATTTCAGTTTCAGTTGCATTAAGAAATTAATTCATCATGTTTCACTTTTTGTATTTTAAGCTTCAATGATATTTGTTGAAATAATTTAATGAAATTAAAACGGATTTTAAGATTGTACAAACAACAGTTTTTCATAAATGAAAATATATTTTCTTTTTAAAGAAGATAATATGATATACTGCGAATTTTTATGATATTGGTAGGCAGAAAAAATAAATAATTAATTTGTATTATGTAAAATGTCCCTAAATCTTTAAAAAATTTTCTTCTCAGAATCTTTAAAATTTTTTATCTAAAATGTCCCTAAATCTTTAAGAAAAAATTTTCGATAGCCAAGTAAAAATATTTTTATACCTTTAAGACATGAGACACTAAAAAAATTTTTATAATTTTTTGACTTTACTCTAAAACAGTATCTCGAAAACGTCGTAAGTCTCGATAATTTTTAAGAAACTAACTAATTCACATTTTTCTGAAGAAACATTAAAGTTCACAATTGTGTCTGGGTACCAAAGGGATAAAAAGTCATATCGTTAGCTTAGTGTGAAAAGGTACCAAGTCTACATTTTACGTAAACGTAGATTTGAATGTCATCATAGCGCAAGCAAAAATAGATAATTTAAAAAAACATGCATTTTTTGCAAAGAGGCCAAGTCCAATTTATCAAAAAAAAAAAAAAAATCCTGTTAATATCACTTATTGTCTATTTAAGTTAAATTAATGAGATTTCAAGTAAAAAATATCAAAAAAAAAAATAAATAAATTCCAGATGATATGTATGGCAAATTAGTTTTCATGTCCAGGCAAGAAAGCAGAGTTTTACTACAAAAAAAAGAAAAAAGAAAAAAAATACCAGTGAAATTGTCTCAACCTTGACTGCTACTTAGCGTTAGTAAATTAATAAACACCGAAAAAGGTTCCGGAAATTTGAAAGAGTGGAAAATCGAAAAACCCTATAATATCCCAAGATCTTTTCTATCTTGAAAAATTCTACACTATTGCTTGGAATATCAGACCTGTACTGCCATTCTCTTACTTTCAGAACGATTTTATCAAATTCAGTAACTATTGGCAATTGTCGGTTGTGTTACTTAAAAAAAAGCTATTCTGAATTTTGTTTTTTTTTTTTTTAATATTTGACAAGAGATGCCGGAAATAGCAATTAATTTGATTCGTGTTGCGATCAAATTCGAGAACTGTCAATTTTTCATAGTAAACTGGTAACTACCGAATTTTGACTTTAAATATTTAGAGAATTGCACCTCTGTAGGTAGTGGGATTCCGCAAGATTTTTAACGACAAAATTCGGCGGATAACATTGTCAAAATTCTATAATTAACAACAAAACTCCTTAAAAGTTACCTCTGATTTGAAAATATTTGAAGTAACGAAAAAAATTGTTATTTAAAAAAAAATCTGTAGATCAGTTAACAATTTTCATTAACGACAAGTATCGGAAAAAACACTTTAGATACAAACTTTTAATAAATTTTGTTGTTAATTATCGAATTTTGACAATTAAACTACCAAATAAACTACCAAATTTTGTAAGCACTTGTCATGTGATGGGAAAAAAATCTAAAATCGACCTGTCTCGGCTTTTAGGCCACCGCGGAATTATTAGTGGTCAAAATAGAGATCAAAAAGTTTTTTCTAATTTTTCAGTTTTTTAAAGGAACTACAGTGTTGGAAAAATTAATAGGGACACCAACCTTAAACTTATTTTTTTCGTCTCGTGCTTAATATAAACGATTTATATGATAAGTGCATACTGTAAAATGGTAGAGAATCTAACGGTCTTTTATTGTCTGTTTTGTTTTTTGATGCTTGTCCTCTTAAAATAAACTAGATCTATAAAAGAGTATTGGAAAGTAATAAAATGGCTGGAAAAAATAATAAGGACTAAGTACTAATTTTTTTTTAATAATTTAAATGACCTTCATGTTTTGTATTAAACACAAAAATGATCAAATATAACGGTAAAAAATAAATTCTTATAATTTGATTTTTCTTTGGAAACAAAATTGTTTAGATTAGTGTTAAAAAATGGGTCGCGGTGTTCACAGTACTCAAGCTGAGATAGATTTTATTCTTAACTTAAAAAAAGATGGAAATCTATTCGGGAGATTGCAAAAATATTAAAGTGTTCAAAAAATAAAGTTTTTAATGCAATTCACGCAAAAAAAATACAAGAAACTCGAGGAAGAAAGCGAAAAACATCAGGGCGTTTGGACCAACTCATTGTAAGAACTTCAAAAAAATACCCTTTTAAATCACAAATGAAATAAAAAATTATGTATGTGCACCTGTAACTAGTCGCACAATAAGAAACAGGCTAATAGAAGCTGGATTGATGGCTCGAAGTCCAAGAAAAGTACCGTTACTAAGTAAGCAAAACATAAAAAAAGGTTATTTTTCGCCAGTCAACACCTCCGTCGCGAAAATTGGAAAAACGTCCTATGGTCGGAGGAAACCAAGATTAATCTGTTTGGTTCTGACGGTAAAATGTTTGTACGAAGACCAAAAACAAAGCGTTTGACTCTAAGTACACAAAAAAAAAAAAACCGTCAAACATGGGGGAGGTTCCATTATGATTTGGGGTTGTTTTTCGTCATCTGGCGTCGGTCCAATATATTGAATAAAAGACAAAATGTAGAAATTCTTCAGAATCAAATGCTACCATTTGCTAAAGAGGAAATGCCGCTTATCTGGGAGTTCATGCAGGATAACGACCTGAAACATACCTCTAGACTCGTTAAGTCGTGGTTTGAGGAGAAAAATGTGCGTGTCCTAGACTGGACATCCCAATCTCCGGACTTAAATCCCATTGAACATTTGTGGGGAGTCCTGAAAAACAAAATTGGCCATATAAGTCGAAAAACAAGGATGATATGTGGCAAAAAGTCCAGGAAGCGTGGTATTCCATACCCCCGGAAACCTGTGCTAATCTTGTGGGATCTATGCAACGCAGATGCAAGGAGGTATTAAATATGAAGGGAGCATCTACCAAATATTAATATAATATTAAGATACGAAGGTAAGGTATGGACTGAAATTAAAAATGATAAAAAGACTAAATCGTCCCTATTATTTTTTCCAGGCTGTTTTTTTGGAATTAAACTTTTTTGTTGTTACGTTATGGAATATAATTAATTTTGTTTTGTTTTTTGTTAGACCTCTTAAAGTACCTTACGTTTATGTATAAACTTTATTTTATTTATAAGTATGTAAATAAAAATTTAAGGAACACTGAAAAAAAAAAAATGTCCCTATTTTTTTTTCCAACACTGAATCATATCAAATTTTACAAGTCAAAATTTGCTGCAGAAGTTTACTAATATATGGCCGAAAAATTTACAAATTTTATTCCTTATTAAATTTTAGCGGTCACGTTTTTTTTATATTTTCTTTTTGATATTCGTCCTATTTTAAATTTTAAAAAAATTTTCGCGAAGCATTATTTCTTGGCACACAACTTGAAAACCTTTTGCTAATACTTGATCATTTCACGAATATATTTTAATTTGTTGCAGTTTTTATATGGAATTTAATAGTGCCAGTTTATAGTGAATATATTATGATTAGGATTAATGATTTTCACCATCCCTTTGGATCATATTCTGATCTCTGGGATCATAATTTCAAATTGCAATCATAACATAATTCTATATATTACCATAAATTGTGATATGATAATTTACTAATCATAATATAATAATTAAATATTACTTTATTTATTATTTTTACTAATATGTTTGGCACAATCATATACACAAAACTGTATAATGATCTTCAAATACAATTGTCCTAACCACATGTTTAAAAAGTACAAAGGAATTGCCAGAAATGAATTTGCTTTTGAAGTGAAATGAAATTAATTTATATTAAAGTAGTAAATAGAAACAATTCAATTAAAATGAGAAAATTTTACGGCAATTTTGAGAGAAAAAAACTAGTACAAACTAGCATGAACATATAAAGCAGTGGTCGGCAGAAAGAGAGAATATGAATGTATTATTGTTTTACACCGTAAGAAATTATTTTATCCTTCTAGATAAATGAATGAATAAATAAATTAATAAATGAATTAATCGATAAATTAAATTGAATCAAAATAGTTCATGTTTTTGTTTTCTCTATTTTAAAAAATAAAAATAATTAATAATAATAATTTTTTGATTGCATACAAGGCACTCTGCCTCATTTAATATATTTTAAGAAAATAAAACAAAAAATTCTTCCCACTTAACACTCCACATTTTTAATTTAAAATGTAAACGAAAAACAAAATAAACACCTACAAAAAAAAAATACCTATAATAAAAAAAAAAACAAATTTTTAGAGTGTACTTTATTTCTTCAACAAAGCGGCATATACTTGCACTGTTTAAAGTTAGCGTACTACTGAATAAAATAATTGAATTTGTTGTGCTCTTAGCTGTAAGATTTGTTGACATTCGTGTAGTGTATTTGAAAATTGCCGATTGTGTTCGGCAACCGAATGCTATGAGTGCCGATCACTGATATAAAGCATTATATATGATCACCAGCGAAGACGAATTTGCTTGATTTGCTGTGTTTCCTTTTTTTTTACTCATATTTGCTTTTTTCTGCTTTTTTGGATTTTCCAGTTTTTAGCATTAAATAGCCTTCCTTAAGATTTTTGAGCTTTAAATTGCTTTTTTTCATATTTTTTGCCTCAGTGCGTTTTTCTAATAAAAAAATATTTTTTTCTGCTAGTTTTGTTATTTTAAACAAAAAAATGATGCCTAATTTTTTACTTTGCAAGTTTTTTGCTTTATTTCCAATAATTTTTATACCCTTCACCACAGGTGGAAGGGTATATATAAGTTTGTCATTCCGTTTGTAATTTCTACAATATTGATCTTAGACCCTATAAAGTATATATATTCTGGGTCCTTATGAAGAGCGAAGTTGATTTAACGATGTCCGTCTGTCCGTCTGTCCGTCTGTGTGTTGAAATGGGTTTTCCGAAGAACCCAGACGTGATGAGGACTTGATTCTTTTTTATTTCTGTTACATGTGATCCATTTCTGTTTGCTATTAAAAATCAGACAGATCGGTTAATAAATGGCTGAGATATTAGCAAAAAACCAGGACCACCTCTAATTTTTCCAGTAAAATCCCTTTGTTTAATATGTATGTAGAATTTTGAGCATAACAACACATCCATGTGTTAAAAATTTTTTTTTTTTACTAACTTTGTTGTTTTTTTTCTTTCATCTCCACCATTTATACACAAACAACACACATACAAAGATTTGTCATTTAAATAAAAATAAACAAATCCCTAATGACGAAGACTTTTATATATGTACATCTATTGACGATGATTTTGTGTAAGCTTCAATAGCTCAGTTGTCTAGACGCCATGTCACAAATACTTTTTTTCTCTAAGCCCGCGGAGTTCTAGGTTCAAATCTCGGTAAGGTCAATTCACTTTTTTTTTGTACATTTTTTTTTTATTATTTTCTTAATATTTTTTTTTTTGCTTATTTTTGGTTTTTTTTTTAACATTTAATAATTAATTTATATAAAATTTTATATTAATAATTAAAATTATTTTCTTTCATCTCCACCTTTTATACACAAACAACACACATACAAAGATTTGTCATTTAAATAAAAACTAAACAAATCCCTAATGAACGAAGACTTTTATATATGTACATCTATTGACGATGATTTTGTGTGAGCTTCAATAGCTCAGTTGTCTAGACGCCATGTCACAAATACGTTTTTTCTCTAAGCACGGGGAGTTCGAGGTTCAAATCTCGATGAGGTCAATTCACTTTTTTTTTACATTTTTTTTTATTATTTTCTTAAGACTTTTTTTTTTTTTGCTTATTTTTGGTTTTTTTTAACATTTAATAATTACTTTATATAAAATTTTATATTAATAATTAAATAATCCATAAATAGGCTAAAAACATCAACATTTTTATAAAAACCCTCTGATACAAACAAAATACAAACGTTTTTATACCTTTCACCACAGGTGAAAGGGTCGCGGGTTCGTTAAGATTTTTTTTTGTTTATTTTTTGTTTTTTTTTTACATTTAATAATTAATTTAAATAAAATTTTATATTAATAATTAAATAATCCATAAATAGGCTAAAAACATCAACATTTGTATAAAAACCCTCTGATACTAACAAAATACAAACGGTTTTTTTTCTATTTTTTGCTCCGATTTAAAAGAATTTATAAAAAGATTTTTAAACCATTTTATTTCTCACATATTAAGAAAATTTTATACATAATTTACCTTTGAGTGCAACTATTTTAGGTCATAACTTATAATAATTTATAAAAAAAATTATAAACTATTTTCCTTCAAATTTTTAAAATTAAGCTAAAAAAATTACAAATATTTCTAATAAAAAAGCGAAATAAAATCCTAAATGCAAATTTGCCAGCTAAATCAAACTATTTTGTAGAAATAAAACACATGCAGTTCTAGTGATTTCTTTTAACGATTTGTTGAAATTCTTTTCTTTCACCTCTTAACCTTTTATACACAAACAACAAACACTATTCTAGAGCTGTGACCTATGGATACGTCTTATATAGCAAAAGATCGAAAATCTTTAGTATAACATATTTGCTGAAAAACTCGGAAATATCGGTTCAGATACAAAAAAGTTATGCCCAAAACATACATTTTTTTAAAATACATATTTTCTGGAACCATAAATCTTCCCGAGTCCAAGTTTTATCTCCAAACTAAATGGTTAATTTCCTCTTAAAGGCGTCCGTATATAAATCTGTCCATTTCATATATGTCCATATATAAACTTCAGTTTTTTCCCAACCATGGTGAAGGGTATATAAGATTCGGCATAGCCGAATTTAGCCGCTCTTACTTGTTTCTGTTAAATTTGTTCTTAAAAAAAATAGTATTTTTCCCAACTTTTTACTTTTGCTTGTATTTTGTTTATTTTTTTTTTGTATTGTCTCTGATCACCATAGAAGACAAGCTTGCTTATTTTGCTTTCATTTTTTTTTTACTCATATTTGCTTTTGCTTTTTGTTTTTTTTTAGATTTTTCAGTTTTGAGCTTTAAAAATTTTGTATACAAAATAATATCTTAGGAGCTAAGAAAATACCTAACATATCTTAGGAGCTAAGAAAATACCTTACGACTTTGAGAAAAAGAAAATATTTTATTCTAATAATTTACATATTAGTACAAAGTTTCTAAATTCAAAGTTTTAAATTCAAAACTGATTATTGTGTCCTATTCATTATTATTACTACAACCAACTACTACTAACTTTTTTGTGCTCGTACAACAGATACTTTGACATGTGCGTTACTTGAAAGTCAAGTACAAGTCACTCATGGCTCAAAGGCAAATTAACCAAAGCTAAAGAAGACCACTTCGACACGATGGGGTTTTGGCGGTTAGATTCATAGTCGAATAAATTACTATAAAAAAAATAAACATACATAACAAATCCAGTCGGGAAAAGGGTTATTATATTTATACATACATTGAGCAATGTGCATAAAATGGAACATCAAAGGTGCTCCAGGTTATACAAACGTGTACACATTAAGCATAAAATATAACAATAAATGAATCACAAGATGACTGTAGAGTGGGAGGTAGTAGTAGCTTTGGGTATGGCATAAAGTTTATGGGTCTAGTATTTAACCAACAACTAACCGGTAAGGTAACAGTGGGAGGCATCACATATTTTCATTGACACCATTATAGTGGTTTGTGTGTGAAAGAGGTTTTTTTTTATTTGTTGCCTTGTTGCATGCAACAAAATGCCAACAGTAAATAATCAAGGTACCACAGACAATAAATGACATTGGAGGGGTGCAAAAATGTCTCTCTTCTAGCCTTTTTTTTTTGTATGTATTTTCTTTGATACTTTTGTCTGTGGCATGAGTATGATTGGAATGAATTGTCAGTGTGCTGTTGCATTAAGTAAGAATTTAATAAACTGTGGCTGTGTGGCATAAAGTATCGCACAGTAGGAAATATATTTGCAAATAAACCCTTTTTATCATTTCCTTTGAATTGTATTTCAGGGTTAGTAACATTACATAATAACTGCTGTGTTCTAGTCTATGACTATGAATGTATATGAAACATTTTAAAAATTTAGCAGATAAAAGTTAACGTAAAAAGTGTACTAATTAACTGAAGTAAACCTATATAGGTTAAGGCGAAAACACATCTTATTACTGGGTATTTGTACCCTACAATGTAATGTTGAATGTGATTTTTTTTTAAATTTTACTGAATGTTTGACAGCCTTTGATGAATATAAGGTTCAAAATTAACTTGTAGCGTGAACAGATTAGAGACTATGATGGGTATCGAACCTATGAACCCTAGGATGATAAGCTAAAACTCTGCATACAAGCCAAATGAGGAGCTTATGATATTAATTGCAAAACAGCGCTTCATCGGCCCTAAAGCTTTGTGTGGGGCTATATTGCGGAGAGGATCAGGTTGGGGAGAGTAGAAATTTTGGTGGCCAACGCCAGTCCAATAGATTTATTTCTCTGCCTAGAAGGAGATCGGAGTGACTACTGCCCCTTGGCAGTAAGGACTTAGGGACCTTGACGGGGTGCTTTACTGGGCACTGCGTTCCCAGGTACCAACGGTACAAGAAGTTTTAATCGGCCACTAATATTTGTAGATTTTGTGAATTGCACGCAGAGAAAAAACATGGTTGGTGTAATCATATTTCAAGAGTAGCATATATTTGAGGGATTATGATTGTGCTAACCACAGTCGTACTATAATATAGTTATCATATTATGATAATAAAATAAACATAATTTTACCATAATATGATCCCTACAGTTATATTATGATTAGCAACAATGAAAAAATTCTTAAAATTTAAAAATATTTCTTAAAGAAATATTTTTCCTAAAGAAAAAAATTTAATATTAAGGACCTTTTCAAGAAAACTTCTTCGATTCTATGGAATCTTTTAAAGAAAAATACTTAAAAAAAATTTGTAAATTCTAAGGACTATTTTTAATAAAAAAAAATCAGATTCTTATAGCAAAATTCTTAGGTTCTAAGGAAATTTTTAAGATTTTTATTGGATAGTCCTTAGAGTCTTAGAATTTTCCTTTTAGAATAAGTCCTTAGAATGTAAGAACATTTCTACTAGAAAAAGTCCTTAGAAACTAATTAATTTTCATGCTGAAAAGTCCTCAGAATCTAAGATTTTTTTATTCAAAGAAATGCCTTATAATCTATGTTTTTTTTTTTTTAAATATATGAATTTTGTATGTAAGAAACAGTTTGCAGAATCTGAGAACTTTACTTTAAAGAAAAGTCCATAAAATCTAAAAATGTTTCTATCAGAAAAATTTCTAAAAATGCAAAATTTTGTCTAAGAAACCTTTCTGTAGAAAACAGCTCTTGGGTTCTACAACTTTTTCTTAAAAAAATCATTTTATTAATATTCTGAGTACTTTTTCCAAGAAATGAATTAAAAATATTTAAAAAAAAATTTAATGAAAAGAATTAAAAACTTTAAATAAAAAATCTTTTTGACAATGAATTTTCGAAAATACCCCCCCCCCCCCCCCCCCCCTCAGGGGAAAATAATGAATGACTGAACTGAACAATTTGTTTTCTTATAAAAACAAGACAGTATTATGATTGCAAATGTCAAAGTCATGTTTTATTTGATTTATAATTATTTAATTATTCACTGATTGTTGTCAAGCATTTTATAATTGCATAATTATCATATTTTTTCCATTGTCAGTATATTTGTTACCACAGTATGGTTACAGCCAATCATGTTATAAAATAGAAGGTGACAATCATGAAATAAAATATTTACTATAATAATGATGACAGTGGCCATATTAATGGTTAGAACCTATTTACAAACTAATAACTTGATTATGACAACAATATTCGATTTCAGAAAGCATAATAAAGTAGCAGTGATCATGTTGTTACTATGTTTTATCTCAGAGCATGTTCTCTGCAAATATCCCAAGCATTGTGCTAGGAGACTCAGGTTCTGACATTTGTAATATTTCATCTGGTAGGATTCTTAGCTTTATCGGTAGCTTAAACCTTTATGGGAGCTCTAGGCAGCACAAGACTTATGGTGGTGGTGTAATTAAATATATACAATTTAATTTGAGTGCCTTTAAAAACGCCTCAAATGACTAGATCTAGTTTTAGATATCAACAGATCTGGTGCCAGATATGATTTTATATAAAGAGATCTGCTTATATTTGGCCATATTCCACAAAATTTTTCAAATATGCCACTAGATCTAATCAGATAGATATGCCACTAACGCATCGCTTGATGACACATAGGTGGCGCCAATAATCTTCCAATGATACCTGTCAAAATTTAGTGACAATTCTTTCATTAGGAAACAGCTGTTTTAGTGACCCTACTTTTGTGATTTTGAAAACAATGGATTCAAAGCAATTTCATGTGTTGATTTATCATTATTTTTTAATGGGGAAAAACACCGTTCAAGCCAAAGCTTGTCTTAGTAGTAAGTGCTTTTCGGACTTTGATCCATCGCGACAAATGGTAGAAAAGTGGTTTGCTGACTTTAAGCTTGGTCGTACACCATAATGACGCCAAACGCTCTGGTCGCCCAAAAGGGGAGGGGTGACACCGGAAAATATAAAAAAAAATTCACAAAATCCTTTTGCCAGACCGTAAAGTGAAGTTGCAGTAGATAGCTGCTACTTTAAAGATATCGAAAGAACGCGTCTGCTTTATTTTGGATAAACATTTGTGCATGAGAAAGCTATTTTCGAAATGTGTGGCGCGTTTGCACTTCACCAAGACAATGCGCCGCGACCACCATGGCCAATTTGCAGGCATTACACTTTCAAATGCTTTCGAACCCACCTTATTCGCCAGGATTTGGCTCCCAGCGATTTTTATCTGTTTTCAGACCTCAAAAAGGAAAGGCTCGCTGTATGAGGCCTTGAGGCCAACATCTATAGAAAAATTTTAGAAAGGGTTTGAAGTGATTGTATCGTTCTTGAATTTAAGTATAAATCAATTCTCATTGACAATCGTAAGCAGTAGCATATCATTATAGTCGATCTTTACCAGTTTGTTGAATACTTTGTTATTGTTGTTAATATTAATATTATTATTGTATTTATAAGTCACAGTGATAACTCCCCTTATGATTTTTGTTTAAGGACAAGGTCTTTGCTAAAGTTAACCCTTTTGATTGCAAATTATCAGTAACAAACACAGCACCCAAAATAAGTATTATGTACTTATTTCAAAAGAGGAAACACCAAGTTTCCGTTGATGTTGTTGTTGTATTATTTTAATGCTACCAGTACACAAAATAAAATGCAGCAGCACACAAACCCAGACTAGCATACACAGACACACACTTTTGCACTTTCTCAGACAGATTTATATAACATATGGGCATTTCCAGGATCGCGAACGGGACATTCGTACGCACTCAACTTGAAAAAAAATATGAAAACTCAAATTTTTTTTTAACTTTTTATAAATATTTAATAGCATTTTAGTAGAACAATTTTTGAGAACAAAAAGAAAATTATAAAATATGAACGTTCTCCAAATATTTTGGATAAACTTGCGATCGCGAACGGGACAAAAAATGTAAGTCATTTTTTTCGGTGTGTGGTTTTGTTTAAAACTCTGCGAATTTCGTCAGTTTATTAAATGGATATTATTTTTTAACTTAAGCAGAGATATAAAGATTTTATTTAGCATTTTGTTTTTTTTTTATTATCCTTATTATTATTTTTTTTAAATATTTTTTTTAGAATCGCGAACGGGACATCACGAACGGGACAATGATTCCAAAGGCATTTTTTAGGTTTATTTATGGATCAAAATGTTTTAGGTTTGGTTTTTTTAAATGATCTCGGTTATTTTGTTTTGAATTGTAAATATCAAACTATTCCGATCAACGTTCACGGAGAACTAAACACAAATGCTTATTTTCGGTCGCGAACGGGATAGAAGAATGCAGTACAAAGAATCTTTGAATTATACCGTTATTCGGAGTTTGCTTGATCTCTACTGTGGTGTTTTTAAATATTTATTGTTGGTATATTTAGTCTATAAGAAGAGTGCAATCGACATGATATGTAACACTTAGAAATAACTCAAGGAAAAATGTCAATTAAAAACGCTAAAACCAAAAAAAGCAAAGCTGCTCTTTGCAGACCACTTTTCTTAAATTACAAATGGTAATATGTATTTCATTAGGTATATTCTTAAAATCCAATGCATTAACCAACTAAATTTTCTCAAAAAAGTCCTTTTTCTTCAACTTTAATATTTTGGTAGCGGTTGACCTTTCTGTGGAAATACCCATATACATAAAAAAACACATAAAATTGTTGTCTATTTTTGAGCGTCAAGTAAATATAAATAAATTACAACGCAGCAAGTGGCAAATGGTTTTGTTTATTTGGAGAAATTGCATTTTCCTACCTTTTGTAATTTAACCTATAACCCAGATACATTTTAAGGAAAACTGGAAATTTTTTGAAATTCAAAACTTAAATGGAAAACTTGTATACGATCTGAGAGGTCTTCAAAATATATGTGATATTTTTAAAAGCTTTTTACTCATAATTTTTAAACTGATTTTGTTAAAATTTTAGGAATAACTCCATTTGGTCAATTTGTTTTTCTTAACTCTTCTTACAATTAAATTTTCTTTTTCTAGTATTGTTGCTTACAGTATTTGCTGGGTTATATTTACAACTGGTACTAAAAATAACTTTTACTTCCACAAAGTACATATTTTCAAATTCCCCCTTTTGTTTTAAATGTATTGCACATTTTCTTTAAAACATATTTACTTCTGCAATGCGTTAATTTATTTTACATTTGTCAGTTATAAATATTAACATTTTATTTGTGTGCTGTGCTGTGCTGGTAGGGCGGGTTTTTTGAATTGCATACTTTTGGGGAGCATTTAGAAAATGCGTTTCCTAGCATATGCATTTGGGTTAAGGGTGTCTGTGTTTATTTGTGTTATGGTAAATTAACATAAGATGGTTATTTTTGAAATTATATTTAACTAGATAAAGGAATAATTAAACAAGTAAGAGCGGCTAAATTCGGCTATGCCGAATCTTATATACCCTTCACCATGGTTGGGAAAAAACTGAAGTTTATATATGGACATATATGAAATGGACAGATTTATATACGGACGCCTTTAAGAGGAAATTAACCATTTAGTTTGGAGATAAAACTTGGACTCGGGAAGATTTATGGTTCCAGAAAATATGTATTTTAAAAAAATGTATGTTTTGGGCATAACTTTTTTGTATCTGAACCGATATTTCCGAGTTTTTCAGCAAATATGTTATACTAAAGATTTTCGATCTTTTGCTATATAAGACGTATCCATAGGTCACAGCTCTAGAATAGTGTTTGTTGTTTGTGTATAAAAGGTTAAGAGGTGAAAGAAAAGAATTTCAACAAATCGTTAAAAGAAATCACTAGAACTGCATGTGTTTTATTTCTACAAAATAGTTTGATTTAGCTGGCAAATTTGCATTTAGG
Organism: Eustalomyia histrio; assembly: GCA_949748255.1. NCBI lineage: Eukaryota > Metazoa > Arthropoda > Insecta > Diptera > Anthomyiidae > Eustalomyia > Eustalomyia histrio. The sequence goes on along the minus strand of OX456524.1, from coordinate 154,396,192 downwards.
ATTTTATTTCGCTTTTTTATTAGAAATATTTGTAATTTTTTTAGCTTAATTTTAAAAATTTGAAGGAAAATAGTTTATAATTTTTTTTATAAATTATTATAAGTTATGACCTAAAATAGTTGCACTCAAAGGTAAATTATGTATAAAATTTTCTTAATATGTGAGAAATAAAATGGTTTAAAAATCTTTTTATAAATTCTTTTAAATCGGAGCAAAAAAATAGAAAAAAAACCGTTTGTATTTTGTTAGTATCAGAGGGTTTTTATACAAATTTTGATGTTTTTAGCCTATTTATGGATTATTTAATTATTAATATAAAATTTTATTTAAATTAATTATTAAATGTAAAAAAAAAACAAAAAATAAACAAAAAAAAATCTTAACGAACCCGCGACCCTTTCACCTGTGGTGAAAGGTATAAAAACGTTTGTATTTTGTTTGTATCAGAGGGTTTTTATAAAAATGTTGATGTTTTTAGCCTATTTATGGATTATTTAATTATTAATATAAAATTTTATATAAATTAATTATTAAATGTTAAAAAAAACCAAAAATAAGCAAAAAAAAAAGTCTTAAGAAAATAATAAAAAAAAATGTAAAAAAAAAGTGAATTGACCTCATCGAGATTTGAACCTCGAACTCCCCGTGCTTAGAGAAAAAACGTATTTGTGACATGGCGTCTAGACAACTGAGCTATTGAAGCTCACACAAAATCATCGTCAATAGATGTACATATATAAAAGTCTTCGTTCATTAGGGATTTGTTTAGTTTTTATTTAAATGACAAATCTTTGTATGTGTGTTGTTTGTGTATAAAAGGTGGAGATGAAAGAAAATAATTTTAATTATTAATATAAAATTTTATATAAATTAATTATTAAATGTTAAAAAAAAACCAAAAATAAGCAAAAAAAAAAATATTAAGAAAATAATAAAAAAAAAAATGTACAAAAAAAAAGTGAATTGACCTTACCGAGATTTGAACCTAGAACTCCGCGGGCTTAGAGAAAAAAAGTATTTGTGACATGGCGTCTAGACAACTGAGCTATTGAAGCTTACACAAAATCATCGTCAATAGATGTACATATATAAAAGTCTTCGTCATTAGGGATTTGTTTATTTTTATTTAAATGACAAATCTTTGTATGTGTGTTGTTTGTGTATAAATGGTGGAGATGAAAGAAAAAAAACAACAAAGTTAGTAAAAAACAAGTAAGAGCGGCTAAATTCGGCTATGCCGAATCTTATATACCCTTCACCATGGTATTCTGAAGGAGATGAATACATCGTTGGAATCTACTACCTCATAGCTCTCCACAAACAAGCGGTATCCCCATTTATTTTTTCTTAAATGTCCAAAAATTTTAATCCAAAATAATATGTCATGTAAAATCTCAAATTTATATTTTTCCATATGTTTCAGCGCTTTTCTTGTCAAATTTGGCATTTTCTAGGCAAAAAAAAGTTGGCGACACTACTATTTATTTTTTATTTATATCATTCACAATAGTTGTGAAACGTATTTAACCTACGTATTTATCTTCACACTCTTATTAAACAAAGGGATTTTACTGGAAAAATTAGAGGTAGTCCTGGTTTTTTGCTAATATCTCAGCCATTTATTAACCGATCTGTCTGATTTTTAATAGCAAACAGAAATGGATCACATGTAACAGAAATAAAAAAGAATCAAGTCCTCATCATGTCTGGGTTCTTCGGAAAACCCATTTCAACACACAGACGGACAGACGGACAGACGGACAGACGGACAGACGGACAGACGGACAGACGGACATCGTTAAATCAACTTCGCTCTTCATATGGACCCAGAATATATATACTTTATAGGGTCTAAGATCAATATTGTAGAAATTACAAACGGAATGACAAACTTATATATACCCTTCCACCTATGGTGAAGGGTATAAAAAAAATTTTTAACACATGGATGTGTTGTTATGCTCAAAATTCTACATACATATTAAACAAAGGGATTTTACTGGAAAAATTAGAGGTGGTCCTGGTTTTTTGCTAATATCTCAGCCATTTATTAACCGATCTGTCTGATTTTTAATAGCAAACAGAAATGGATCACATGTAACAGAAATAAAAAAGAATCAAGTCCTCATCACGTCTGGGTTCTTCGGAAAACCCATTTCAACACACAGACGGACAGACGGACAGACGGACAGACGGACATCGTTAAATCAACTTCGCTCTTCATAAGGACCCAGAATATATATACTTTATAGGGTCTAAGATCAATATTGTAGAAATTACAAACGGAATGACAAACTTATATATACCCTTCCACCTGTGGTGAAGGGTATAATAAACAATTGTAGAGTGAGCGGGAAAAGTATGAGATAAAAAATAAAATGGTGAGTATTGAATTGAAATGAAGTGGCAAAAATAGGACATTTACAAGGGAATGTGTGAACGGAAGTTAATTATGGATATTAGAAAAAGATTAGCAAGGAGATATTAAGATTGCTAAATCATTTTACTTTTTAGGGAGCCGATCAAAAATTTAACTTTTTAATTAAATTATTAAGGCAACAACAATTCGTACTAAATGTGTTTAACTGTTGCGTGTGTATAAACACAATTTAAGCTTAATTATAGGAGAAAGGTTTGAATTTTAAATATTTTATAGGGCTCGTCCCTGGGCCAGTAAAAACATAGGTACCAAACTATAGGTTTTTACCAAACCTATAGTTTAATTACACGGACGGACAGACGAACATTATTAAATCGAATCAAAAAGTCGGTTTCAGACCAATATTTTTAATGGTTCTAACAACAGCACAAACTCACACCCACACCATATAAAGGTATAAATGAAAAGATGTCGATAATTTGCATGTGAAATATAGAAAATACGCTAAACATTCGTTTGCAAAAGTTATTAATTAAATAAATTTACTGACCCGTCTAAAAAATATTAAATCTAAACAGATATAATAAGATCTGATCAAATCTAGACTGATCAGGCACACCGTATATAATCACGTCCAATTTGATCTGCACATTATTAAATGGCCATCAGTTTTATTAAGAAATTAAAGAACACATTTATTTGAAAACGTTTCAAAGGGCTACGATCTTGTAGTAGATCTGTTATGAGATATGAACACATATGACACCAGATATGTTCTTATATGACCAGATTTGCTTATATCTGGCCACACAAATTACCAAATTTTCCAAATCTCTTTAGATATAAACAGATCTCTTACTAGATCTAATTGTATCATATCAATATAGATCTCAAAATTGGGAACAAATTTGAGATTTAATTAGATCTGATCTATACCGTTTTGGCGCTCCGTATATAACCAGCTCCACTTTGCTCCGGACATCATTATTAATGATGTGTCGATCAGATTTAATAAGAAAAAATAAATTAAAAACTTCTTTTTTTTATATAAATTTTTATTCTTGTGCCTTTGAAAATGGCTCAAATGGCTACGATCTTGTACTAACATAGATCTGAACAAATTTGTTCATATCTGGCCACAAAAATTACGAACCCAGAACCAATTAGATATCACACAAGCCATATCTTAATACATATGATCAGATCTGGCACCAGATCATATCAAATCAGATTTAAACAGATCTGAGCATTTTTATTTTGATTCTACGGAAAACGACTCTCATTACTGGGATCTAGTCCTAGATCTGCGATCAGATATAAACAGATCTGACACCAGATATGAAATTATATGAACAGATCTGCTCACATTCGGCCACAAAAATCAAAAAATTTTCCAGATCTCTTTAGATATGTATGAATATATCTGGCCCCAGATATAATAAGATTGGGTCATCAGGTTTTTTACATATGCAATACCCTATAATACATGATCAGATCTGGTACATGATCTATTTAGATTTAATTATATATAATTAGATATAATCGAATCGATTAGATCTAATATTTTTTTTGGCATGTGAGCCACACAGACGGATCTGTTAATTTTATTTGACTTCATTTGAAGCCGGAAAAAATCAAAAAAATTTCTTAGTTATTTTTAAATTAAAAAAATTTTTATTTTTAAATTAAAAAAAATTTTATTTTTAGATTAAAAAAAAAATTGTTATTTTTAAATTAAAAAAAAATTATTAGTTATTTTAACAGGCAAATTATTTTGCGCATATTAAAATCTTCGACCACCATTTGTATTTTACATAAATCTCTTAACAAGCTTTTAAAATTTATATTGCCACTTATAAATACTTAAAATGTATTGCCGTATTGGATATAACAATGGTCATATGTTGATAACATATAACCGACAATTTTTAACAACTTGTAGAACCAAAACAAACGAAAAATCAAAATTGTAAAACTTTCAACAGTTAATTGTTATCGTCCTATGACCATCGATATGTATAAAACAGTATTAAAGAAAATAAACATTTAATTTTTTCCTCCATATAAATTTAATTTAAAGCAAAAATATCAAACAACTGCTAGCACTTGCATACATTTCATCAATATGTAACAAATCATTTACAATTACATTTTTCCATAAAAAAGAATCAATTCAATTTTATTTGCTTTTACTTTACAAAAGCAATAAAGGAAAAAATAAAAATATATAAAAAATAATCTTAAAAGAAGATGATTCAGATGATAATAAAAAATTTACTTTCTTTACAGTTTTTATATCAGATATGTGCAGAGGCCAATATGGAATAAAAAGTCACTAAAGGCACTACTCACTCAGTAGGCATCATAAAGAATGAGAAAAAATAATAAATAAATAAATAAACAACACTAGGAATGAATATTGTGGTAGGGCAGGAAAGACTATTTGATTACCTACTCCCAGAATGCATTTAAACTTTTTCTCAAAATTAGTTTAATATATAAATTTTGAATAAGAGAAACATTTGAAAAATTAAATTACATAAAATTTGTTTAAATAGAAGATATTTAACAAATTACAAAAAAAAACTCTTCCTTAACTTAGAATACCAATGTAGTGCATATAGAATGTTAAATATGACTGAATGATTTTCTATATAATAACTCGTACCTACAATAGTTCTTAGGTATCCAGCATAAAGTCATATTATAACTATTATATAGATTTCTATTCACCTACACATGTTCAATATTACAGTGGAGTTTGGTTATAATTCATTCGAGCAATTTGGTGTTGAAAATGATCAACAGCGATTTGATGTCTAAAAAGTTTTAATAAGATGCCTCTAACTTTTCCATACACTGATAATATTCCCTGCATTAAAATACGAAATATTTTCAAAATAACTAAAAAAGCTTTTGTAAACGAAAATTGGTTTATTTTACGAAAGTTTTTGTTGTTTTAACATTAATTTCGTTATTAATATGCATCAGAGAACTGCAAAATCAACTTTTTACTTGATTTAATCATACACAAAAATTCTTGTTCATCATCATGTTACTGAACGCGTAATTCGGATCAGTGTGAATCATCTGTCGATTATGTTTTATGCAAATGTAACCATTGAATAAATCAGAAAAAAACAACAAACAACGCGTATGAGTGTACTAATAATTAAAACGAAATAGAAACACATTTTATAAATGATATTGTTTACATTAGGGTGGGACTTAAATCCGCTTTTTTAGAATTTTTATTAGTAATAAAATTATTCTTCTTTGTGAAATAAAAATATTTTTTTGAAAAAAAAATTAGGTCGATATCTCAGGCTTGCCTTATCTGGAAAAATTTAAATATTGTCTAAATTTTTTTTCATATATTTTGATTGGAACAATATTTTTGGTATTCCTAATAAAAATTCTAAAAAAACGTATTTTAGACCCATCCTAATATACATTTAACTTTTATGAAATATGTTTTTTTTTTTTTACAAAACCACCCCCTTTTTATAGATAAAAAACTATTTTGTTTTAATTATGATTACACTCATACACGTTGTTTGTTGTTTTTTCTGATTTATTCTAGATCAAAATAATTATTGTTGGCTCGAATGAACAGAATAAAATCAATGGTTTAACAACGACCGATAATTATAAATCAGTGACAAAACAATTTGCACATCGTTTGATTGATTTAAAATCATCAACAAATATGTGTGTTGGAGTATATTCAGCGTTTGAACGCAAACACAATTTATTCTTGTGTTGATTGCGTATGAACGTTTTGCAATCAGCAAATGCAGTTCTCTGATATGCATGAATAATAATATGTGTGCACAAATTTGGATATTTTAGTAAAATTTAATAGTACACAGAAAAAAGTATCACAAAATTTTAAGTAATTAAAAATATTTGTAAAAATTTAAATGCAAGTTCTAACAATTTTATTTGTAAATTGTTACTTTTTATATAAAAATTTGTTCAAAATAAAAATTGTTGATGCCTTTAAAAAAAAAAAAAAATCTATTTGTATTTACAAAAAATATTCTATGGAACAAATTGTTGTAATTTTATTCTGACGCTAAGTCTTGTTGATAAAATAATTTGTAATATTTTTTTACCAGCCGCCTAAAGGTAAATAATATTTATTATTCTCCTCAATTTCTTATTTGTTTTTTTTTCATCACAAAAATATTTTTTTTGCTCATTATTTTTTACCACAAAATTTGTTTTCACGTTCAAAAACAAAAAAAAAATTTTGATATCAAAATTATTTTTTCCCCACTTTAAATGTTTTCTCTAATTTTGTAAAATGAATTAAAATAGTCACGGGTTTTCTTTGCTTAAAAAGATTTTTCTAAATTTTTTATAAAAAAATTTCATTTTACGAAAAAGCCAAAAACAAAATTTTCTCGAGAAAAAATTAATTTCTCATTTAAAGCTTATTTATGAAAATATAAAAATTTACGCGAAAAACTACAAAATTTGTTTTCGCGTTTAAAAAAAAACTGATATCAACATTATTTTTTTCCCACTTTGATGTTTCCTCTAAATTCGTAAAAAGAATGAAAAAGGAGGTCACGGTTTTCTTTAAAATTTTCTTTGCTTAAAATATTTTTAAAATTTTTTATAAAAAATGCATTTTACGAAAAAGCCAAAAACAAATTTGATTCCTTAAAATTTTCTCACGAAAAAAAAAATCTCATTTTTTTTCATTTAAAAGCTGATTCATGAAAAAAAAAATATATTTCTAAAGAAAAATTTTTGGAAAAAACTTTGATAACAAATTTATTTTTTCCCCACTTTAATATTTTCTCTAAATTCATAGTTTTTTTTAGCTACTATCTAAACAACATTATATATTATATCATAAGTCCCTAACCGAGCACAGGTAACAAAGGCTATCGGCTCGTTGTAGCGAATAAAAACCAGAGCCTCTGGTGGGAATCGAACCCACGACCTTCGCACTGATAAGCTAGCACGCTACCAACTAGCCTACCGAGGCGCTCAACTATTTTAAGAATTAAGTACATTTATGAATACCAAAAAGTTTTTTCAACGTCTGACAATTAAAAACTACAAATGTTAAAATAATAACATTGATGCCTTCAGTTGGGTAAATTAATTTTCAGATGGAATAGGGAAATTTTGAAAAAATAAAATTGGTTTAATTTGTTTTTTTATTTTAAAGTAGATAAATGCTATTAAAATATTTACAAAAATATATTTAAACATAATGAAGCATGGTTATAGTACAGTAGGAAACAAGTGCCTTTTTCAAAAACTTTCCTTTCCAAATCTAATAGTTTTGTTAAAAAACATGTAAAAATTGAAGTATATATACATGATCATACATTATTTTGTATATGATTATATATGGGCATACATGAGCATATAAGCTCATGCATAGGAAAATATATGACCATACATGATCTTATATATTTATATATATTTTCGAATCCTAAATTTGAGGGTATTTGACAGCATATGGTTATATATGATTTTATATGACCATGTACATGGTGCTCCTTAACACGAATATAAAGAATTTCATAAATCTAAAATAATCTTTTTTCAAAATTTTTTATCATATTTAAAAGGGGTTTTAAAAATATGAAGAAGCATGGAGGAGTACACTACCTTTAGTGTACTGGTAGTGTACTGTACGTACACTACCTTGAAGTACACTACCTTTAGTGTACTGTTAGTGTACGTACGTACACTACCTGGGAGTACACTACCTTTAGTGTACTGTATGTACACTACTGTTAGTGTATTGTTCGTACACTACCTTGGAGTACACTACAAAATATTATTTTTAAGCAAAAAAAATATATTTCCGCGAAAATTGTTGTTAAATCAAAAACAAAATTGCGAGTTAAACTGTTCAACTTTCCCGTCAAAAAAAAAAACTAATTTTGGTGAAATTTTCATTTATGTATTTCGAGCGAAAATATTTTTTTCCATAAATGGAAACTTATCGCCATTAAAAAGTGCTGTTCTGGAGTAAAAACTCATTAAGTTATATTTTTTTTTACTTTTTTATCAGCAGCAAGCAGTTTGGAATAATGGGGGTTCGACTGTATATTGTAGTATTATGTTGCAGAGGCAATTGCATATTATACTACAACTTTGTTTAATAATTTCAATACCTGCAATTGAGTAAAAGGAGATTTATCAATAAGCGCAAGTAGTTGTAAAATAAAGAAATGAACAGAACATTCCCAGTACAAATACAAATGGAAAAGGTTTAAAGGTGATAAAAATGCTACAAGTGTTTTCCCGATTCTACAATGATTACAGAATTAAAAAAAAGTAACAGCCGATAAAAAAAAAAGAGTCGGTAGAGCACTGTATAAACAAAACCAAAATTATGAGGTTTAGATTTTCAAAAATAAATTTTAAAAAAGAAATTAATTTGTAATTATTTTGATTATGCCGGAATTCATGCTAGCTAATCATCATTGGGGTCAAAATCAAATTTATATAAAAAAATATTAACTTATAAAGAAAAATAATGAAAAAATGACAGGGCTCGAACTCGAATCCTTCTGATTAAAATTGTCTTATAAAAACGCTTTTTGAAAACGCTGTCAATTTCTGACTGGGTAATAATGTTAAATACGATTATGAGTAAGAAAATTATATTTATGGATTTTCATTTTCAATTGATGTTACAGAATTATAAACATGTTTATAATATTCTGCAGATAAATACAATTCTTTGAAGTAGACCAAAACTTAACCCTTTCGTGCCCAAATTCGAATGACTGGGAGTTTTTTAAAGGAAAATTTGTGGAAATTTTCTATAGCATTTTTTTAACCAATTGGTAGCTATTTTAGTACCACACCTATCGTTATATTAAATGCAAAACTATTATTTTACATTATGCAAACTATTATTTTGCATTATTTGTTATGGGAGAAATAAACAAATGTCGTTAGATATTTTAACAAATTCATTAATAAAACTAATAGTTGTGATCACACTTTTAAACAAAATGGTGGCCATGGTCACGAACTGGGCAAGTAGTAAAAGACGCCGAAATTTACAAAAATTAAAATTTTTTCTATAAATAAATATTTATTTTGTAGAAGTCTTAAATTATTGTGTGAGCATGTTATTAAAACAGATTTGGAAAACTTTTAAAAATATCTTTTTAACCGTATTGAAATAAATATATCAGCCTAGCTAAAAATAGTTAATTTTAAAATGAAATGTGGTTGATTTTAACACAAAATTTGTAAATTAAAATTCAAAAACGCAATTTAGTAATTACAGAAATTTTATTTACAAATGCAATGTTGTCCACACTCAACACTGTCACTGCAAAATGATTAACAATGTTGCTACTTGATTGGTAGTTTGTTGCAGAAAAATTAAATAAACTTGTATTGCAATTCTGCTTTGTGTATGTCTCGTAAAAATTCAAAAAAAAAGTAAATTAATATTTGCAATAAATAATCCACAAAATAAAAGTCATAAGACTTTATTTGGCTATAAAGTTATAGCAGCAACAGGTAGTTTAAGTTATTGTTTGCATATAGAAAACATTGGAATGGTTGAAGAAAAAAAGAAACGAATGTAAACACGGTAATTTTACTATTCAATAAGTGTGCGTATGATTAATATTTAATAGGGTTATTAATATTTATTATACGCTGTAATAATAAATCCTATTTACACAATTTTAAAATAAAATTTTGAATTGTAAAAAGAGGTCTAGGAATAAATTAATTCTAATAAAATTGTATAAAATTTTAAATTGGCTTAAAGTTTGATATTTGGAAATCGAAATATATATGAACAAACGTCACACATTGGCTGGTATATTATCAAACATGGAGTTACATAAACATGATTAAATATATCTTTGGATTAGAAATTTGAGTGCATGTGGCCGTTTATGGTCATACACAATCATATATGATTCTTATAAGTTCATATTTGATCATATATAATTATTATGAGTTCATATATGACCATACATAAATGTACACGGTCATATATCCTCAAACTTCGAATCCGAAGATATATGATTATATATAAAACGATGTATGGTCATATGCTGAACAATGCATGAACATATATGATCATGTATGTTCATGTATAATGCTATAGCAGCCCATGTATGATCATGTATGTTCATATATACCTCGATTTTTTTTTACATGGATGTATATTAATTTGAGGCATTTAACTGAATAGATAATTTATAACTATGTTATAGCGCCAGTCTTACCCCACATATATATAAATATTTTTGGGTTTATCAAAATCATTCAACGTACCTGAAATTAAATAAAAAATAAAAAATGGGTATTAATATAATGTATTTTTTTTTGTAGATTTTATTTGATTAAAAATATTAACCGAATAAAACTTCTCAAATTAAAAGAAGTTGAAAATTTAGAAAAGTTATTTATGTAAGTTAAGAAATACATTCTTAAAACAAATAGATCGAGGACAGAAAAATTATTACCTTGAAATTTTGTTTAACACCAAATTCATTTTCAATTAAAATATCAATTAAATTTTTTAATTTAAAATGAATTTGGTTAAAAACTGTTTTTTTAACTTTAATTACTAATTTAAAAATTGCAAGTGTTTCCAAAATCTGTAAATTATAGAAAATCGGAGGAAATATCAATATAACGGGTTTTAAAAAAAGCATATTTTTGAAGTCAGAATGCCACCTTCATTACTTAAATTTACAAAAACTACATGGTTAAAATTTCAATTGCATTTATGACTAAAATATGTAATTTAAATTTATGAATATTGTTTTTATAAAATTTTTAATTGATATGATTAAAAGTTTAATAGGTCCAAATTCAATTAATTTTAAATGTAATTTTTTATAAATAAATTAATTGAAACTCGATTTTTTCCCTGTCAAGTCTTATTTTAGTATAGTAAAATCACCAGATTTTATTAGTATCACCAAAGAGTCTGGCGCTGCGTGGGTAAGCGATAATGTGCAATCCTGTACGATATGACTCAAAACCAGTGTAAAAGTTCTTCTGAGCTAAATTCAATCTACGGATACCCTTTTTCAAGAAGTTCCAAATAAATAAATTTAAAAGGGCGATTTTAGGGTAAAATTTGAAGTGAATATGCTGCATCTTTTACTAGAGTCCTGATTTATTGAGTCCTAATTTATTGAGTCTTGATTTATTGAGGTTATCCAAAGACTGAACTTAACTCATATAATATTTTTGAGACATAAAGAGTGGTTAAATTTCAAGGGCCGATGTTGAATATGAACCACACCTAAACGTCAAGTTTTTTTCTGCATTTCATTTGACATTTCTTAATTTCAGACTAACTCAATTTGAACCATGGAAAGATACACAATCGAGCAACGCGTTAAAGTTATTTAGGCTTATTATGAAAATGGACGTTCAAATCAAAATTCACTTTGTGATATTTTTGGCCAGCATAATCGACCAAATGTGTTCACAATAGGGATAATTGTGCAATATTTCTGCAAATCGGAAATGAGTGTTGCATAATAGCCGTTAACCTCGACTCGCCGTCAGTGTTCGCTATCGCGAGATCATAACGGAATTCTTGAAGCCAGAAATTGAGGATATGGCACGATATGTGGTTCCAACAGGATGGTGCCACTTGCCACACACCTAGTGAAACAATGGCTCTTTTGCGCGACAAATTCAATGGCCGTGTTATCTCACGTGGTGGCGATATCAATTGGCCGCCAATATCATGTGATTTGACACCGTTGGACTTCTTTCTTTGGGGTTATTTGAAAGAAAAGGTGTACGTCGATAAGCCAGCAACAATTCAAGAGCAAAAGGATGAGATAATGCGGCACATTAATGGCATAGAACCCCTCTATTATGTCTCAGCGTCATCGAAAATTTGGCCGATATTTTGTTCCATACATAATTATCCATACCATATTATCATAATAAAAAGAAATGACAATAATTTCCTAATTATTTGTGTTTTATTCAAAATCAACATCGGCTCTTAAAATTTAACCACCCTTTATTTCATACAGTATTATGGGCCACTATTGTACCCACAGAGCGCCAAACTCTTTAGGAGTTTAGCTATACTTCCATTAGAATTATCCACTCCCGAAATGAAGTGTTGCACAGTGTTATAAACAATATATTGGCAACAATTGTAGATATCAAACCATATAAATTTTCTTTTCAGTTGTTCCATCGGCCGTAAACAATCAAATCTTCAACTTGAAACTTTATGATGATTTTTTTTTTTTTAATACTTGTTCATTTCTTTTTTTTTTATGGCAGCAAATTCATTGAACATTACAACTTATAGCTTGTTGTGGTTAAAAATGGTTTTTAAAGTTCGTGATCGCATTGACCAAAAAGATCTTTTTTTTTTTTTCATTGGCATAAATGTTGGGTATTGCGATGGCCAATGTTATGTGGGAACTGGAAACTGTTATTTTCTTTTGAGATTATTGAATTTTTTTTTTATATTTGTGGCATTATCTTTAGTGGTATCAAATGATTTTAGTGGAAGTAAATAAATTTTATTACTATTATTGTTTGGTTGCTTTTGAAAGAAAATTTATGGTAAATGTTTAACTTTTTTGTAATTGAAAATCTGCATATGAAAAAAAAAATCTTGTTAAATTCTTAACAAGATAATAATGTTGTTGCTGGGGAAAAATATCTTAAGAGAAAAGATATTTTAGGCATACGAAACTGCAGTAAAATAAGTTGTATGAAAGGATAATTGAAGTTTTAAGTTTCTAAATTTTCCCCTTAAGTCAAAACAGGCCGATTTAAGATTTTTTATATCACATATCAAAAGGTCATTAAAAAAAAGAAGAATTAAGCTTAAAATACCCTTCTGATTGCAATTTACTTTTTAAAATTCCTTTTATTAAAAATTTAAATTTGTTCTTACAATAATTTTTATTATCGATTAAAAACCCCAACAACCTACAACATTTGGTCGACAATAACACGTAATAAATGTATAGAGTTGTAACCACTCAATCAATTTTATTTTCTATATGTCACATACATACATATACTAGTATATTGATGGTTATAACTTGACCGCTCTGTGTATTAAAGTACGTCACGAGTTAATCATAGTCATTGCGCATTCATATCTTAAGTTGGAATTAAATCATCGATTTTAAGTTATCAACATATGACCATTGATAAATTGTAGTATGTACGATACAACAATTTGTAAAACATTAAAATAGTATCAATTCAGTGGTTATGTTTTATTAAAATATCGGTCAATATGTCAAACATATCAATACTTGTATTGTCAATTTAAATTACTCATATGCAAATTGTAAATCAGGCAGGCGATACAATACGATGCTTATGGAAAAGAAACCGCCAACACTGGGGAAAGTAGGCTTGCCAGATTGGGACTTATTCTCTAAATTTGGGAACAACAAATGACACTACGAAATAACTCCAAAAAGGGGAAAAATAAATAATCCCTCCCCTCCCACAAAACATTGCGCAAATATTTTTGGGTGTTATTTCATCTTGAAATTTGGAGATTTGGGTCATTATGATTAAGCCTCCAATAAAATTCAATATTAAAACTGTTTAAAGATTACTTCATTTTTATTTCTTTTTTAGGCGATATTTCGGTTTGTTAAAAGTTAAATTTAAAAAGGTTCTAAAAAATTGTCTATACAAATTATATTATTTGCTTTAATATCAGATCTGCAAAAAATTTTACGCAAGAGACATCTGATTGAAGGCGTTTCGTTAACCAAAAAAATGTAATAAACCCCAAATGGCCAACACTAAATAACCCACAAAGTGAAAAATGAAATAAGCCCCAAAAAAATTGAGTTAAATAGTTAGGGGGTTTATTTTATTTTCTTTGGGGTAATTTCATCCTTAAATTTATAAATTATATCATTATGAAAACAAAACCTAATGAAATAAACTCACAAATTTTTTTGGAGATTATTTCACTTAGAAGTTTTGTTAAAAGTTTAATTTTCACAATATTTGTTAAATTAAAAAAAGTTTTTAATAAGTTTTCTTTTTCATTTCCCGTTGAGCACACCACAGAGTGTTTTGAACAACCCAGCAAAACTTTGGTAATGAATGCGATATTCTCATGCGTTACCTTGTAATGATAGCTCGTTACCTTTTTCATTATTTGCAAACTTAAAGTAATAAGTTACTCATTATTGATTACGTAATATATGATTTAAAAATGTAAAGTAATAATTGAAATATTTTTGAAAATCTATTTTTAGATACATTACTTTGTGTTTTTGTGTAAGCAAAAGGGTAATGTATGTTTGTTTTGATAACACTAGCGAAAAAACGAAGCGCAACAATACATTTAAGTTTAAAGCAATCAAATACTTTATGCGTCGATAGCTGAGTGAGTAGAGTTCTTGGCTGGCAACCAGAGTTCCCTGGTTCGATTATCATCATGACCACATTATTTTTAATTACAAATATTTTATATAAAATATTTGTAATAATTTTTTTTGAATAAAAATTCCTCTTTTTTAAAAATCTATTTTTAGACACATTACTTTTTCCATTCTCGTAACCATATAAGTAACCCCTTACATTATCACCTCTAAAGTAATGGGTACATACATTACTTCGAGGCTCATCGCCTGTAAAATTCATCAATGAAGTAAGGTGTAAAGTAATCCATGAGCCTCTACACATTACTTTACACATTATTTGGTAATGTGTGGTTTTGCTGGGAATCAAATATTGGGAAAGGTTATATTAAATATAAAAAAATGTTAAATCGATTTTAATTTTTTAAAATTTATAATTCAGTGATTTTAGTTAAAAAAAAAACGTTCAAAAAGAAAATTTGATTTGGTTTTAAAAATCTCGCAAACTGTTATTTAAAATCCCGGTAAATTGTTATTTAGTTAAAAACTACTAAGATCCGCAAAGCAAATTTAGTTTTGGTTTCAAAAACTTTGCAAATTTTTATTTTAAAAATACCGACAAATTGTTATTTAGTTAAAAGCTACTATGGACTAAAACCAGCTTGTTTAAAAAATTGACTTTAAAAGTTCTTAAATTTCAACAAATGTGTGTAACATTTTGCAAAATTTGAGGGTTTTTAAAAATTGGTTCTTATTGGAATATTTGAAATTTAATTGCATAATAAAGTGAGTTTGGGCAAATTTAATAAAGCACATCCTTTGAAATTTTTTTTGGGCGATATTTTTATACTTTTGTTTGGCGCTAACGAAAGATAGTATATCTGGCAAGCCTGTGGTGTAGGGGGAGGGGGGGCGGGGGGCAATCATTTAAAACTCATTCTCATCATATATATGAATAATGGAAAAAAAATCATAAAGAGAATTTAAAATGCAACATTATTAAAAGGTTAAACAAGGCAAATTTATTTGTCGATACATAAAAACTTTTATGGAATTTCATAACATTCAAAGTTACAAAGATATTTTTATATTATCCATTCAGAAATTTTGTTAAGAAATAAATAGTTGTAGAAAAACTATCAAATTTTGTATTAATGTAACAAAAAAATATTTCGTTCCTTTTATTTCAATAAATTGATGAAAACTGTACTAATAAAATTTTATGCAACATTATTTTTGTAAAACAAGAAGACTTAACCCTTTCATTGCGAAAACAAAATTGTGGACTTCGAGAGTTAGCTGGCTAAAACAATGGAAGATATTTAAATTTGGATTATACTTTCAAACATTTCCCATTTAATTACATAAAAAAAATCTGCAGATACTATAAGACAATTTTTTAAGTAGTACAGCAATTGTAGTTATTTTAACTGCAATTGCAGTTGTTTTACTAAGGAATAATTTTTTTAATGATTTTTAATCGACCTACAAAACTACTGCCTTTTGGTAATATTTTAAAAAAGTCGTTGTTTAAACATTGTTAAATATTTCCTTAAATGCATTTTTTGTAGTTTTATAGCTTTAAAAATTCTCGTTTTCTTTTTGTCAAATAGTTTATACAGATTCTTAAATATGGAATAATATAAAATAAAGAATTTTAAGTTGACAAATTTAGTGAAAAATATTAAATTCAAAAGCAAAATGTATGAAAAATTTAACTGCATTTGTAGTTATTTTTAACTATATTTGCAGTTATTTTTAACTATATTTGTAGTTATTTTTAACTATATTTGTAGTTATTTTTAACTATATTTGTAGCTATTTTTAACTATATTTTTGGTTCTTTTTATTTATATTTAAAGTTGTTTTTAACTATAATTGTAGTTATTTTTAACTAAATTTGCAGTTATTTTTAACTTAATTTGCAGTTATTTTTAACCACATTTGTAGTTATTTTTAACTATAATTGTAGATATTTTTAACTTTATTTGTAGTTTTTTTATTTATATTTAAAGTTTTTTTTAACTATAATTGTAGTTATTTTAAACTAAATTTGCAGTTATTTTTAACTAAATTTGCAGTAATTTTTAACTAAATTTGCAGTTATTTTTAACAACATTTGTAGTTATTTATTTTTTTAAATAAACCAGATTTTTACTGTAAATTTAACTATGTTACATTTGTATGTTGAATTTACTACATGTCACTTATTTTTTAAAATTAAGAAAAAACTACATACTTGCAGTTGGTTCAAATGCAATTGTACATAGTTATTTAAAGTGTAATTTACAGTTGATTCTACCTAAAAAATTTTCAGAGTTTATTTACATATTTTTGAAAATTCAATTACTAGAATTTAATTTTGCATTAACAAGATTTCTTTTTGTGAAAAAATATTTTCATTTACCATAATTAAATAAAACTTTTTTTTTGTAAAGTAAAGAATTTACTTTGTTAATGTTTCTTTTTAAATCCGACATGATTGTAACTTTCTGGATAAGAAATAAAGAAGAATCAACACCCTGTTTACATGATAAAACCAGATGCATAATATAAAACAGAGAGGGTTAAAATAGTAGCGCACATTTGGGCAAACAATTTTAAGCTGATTAAACTAAATAAAAAAAAATTAATAAAATTAAGCAGAAAATAATTACGACTTTCTACTCAATACAAAATCATTTAAATCTAAAAAAATGCAATGCAAATTACTCTTGCAAAAATGTTTTGTATAAGACCAGATATAACCATATATAATTATATATGAAATTTGGTGTATCCAATTATTCAGATAATTTCATATAACTTCAAATATAAATATTATTTTATATATGTTTATATATAAAAATACTAGAGATATTACGTATTATATAAACATATATGGATACAAATTTTGGATAAAATTATATATGGTTATATCTGGTCTTATATAAACATTTTTGCAAGAGTAATTTGCATTGCATTTTTTTAGATTGGTAATATATGATTAGATATTACCTTTTTTACACAGAATATAATGATTTACTATTTTAATTTTGTCAATTTACTAATTTTGACTGAAAAACTCGTATGTGAGCTTTAAATTAAAAAAAAAAACTTCTAATTCGCTTCAAATAAAACGGCCAAATGATCATAAACGACCATATATGTTCATATACGATCCGATTTTTAAGACTTACTTAATTTTGTTTGAATAAGTGAACATTAATAAATTCAACAAATTTTATTTTAGATCGCTAAAAAAATTTTAAACGAAATTACGTGCTTATATAAAATTTTAGTCAAAAATCCTATAAGCATTTATTAGGTAATACTCGACCTAAATTTCAAAAGCATCAATTTTAAAAGCCCTCAATTTTAAAAGCTTTGATTTTATAAATTATAACTTATTATACAAATGATTTATAAATTGGATTAATTTGTAGAAAATTTTAAATATATAAAGCCAAGTAAAATATTTAGAAAAAACTACAATGATTATTGCAGTTATCTTCTGTGCTTATTTTATGATCTTATCAGTAAATTTCTCTTCAACTTTGACTTTATGTAGAGTCACTTGCATTTTCTTACTTTTTGCATAAAGAAGAGCTCATAAAACATGAAAACCAATAAACAAAACCAAAGTAATGTAAAGAAAATAAATTTTCCAACACTTCATACTTCAGACACATGAAGAACATACATTAAATAAAAGAATATTTGTTCTGGTCTACAATGTCTGTATGTAAATTTTCCTTGAAAATTATAAAAATCAAGGAAAACAACAAAACTGCAGTAATTTTTCTTTATTTTCATTTTTTTTTTATATTTTATAAAGTTACGCATCAAAGTAAAAATTCTACAGATTTTTTGCATACGATCAACTGCCATATATGTTGAGTACACTCAAAAAAATAAGTCAACAGAAAAGCTTAATACTGCTGATGATGTACAGATTTAAGCAAAGAATTTGTTGGCTTTATATTACAGAATTTTTTAACTTGTTAGTACTTTTACTAATTTGAAAATATTCAAGTACTTGGAAGTATCAATATATATTCGACTTTTTAAAAAAATTGTCAAAATTTTAAAAACTCTGAAAGGACGAAGCTAATTGACAAGAGACTTTATACTACTGTTTCAGAGGAAATATTTGGGGAAACATTTTTTTCTGAATTTTAACGAAAACCGAGCCAGCTATTGCGCCACTTAGTCTAAAACTCACGCGATAAAAATTTTGGGGCAAATCTGATAACTCTACTAAGCAGATTAACTTTGACGTGAAAATTTAGGAATTTTAGAAAAAATTACAAACATAATTTTTAATTATGTCTGGCGACTCATCCTTTCACAATGATTATAAAAACAAATCGCTCAAATATTTTTTTTTTATATATCGTGAAAATTTCGCTGAAAATCAAGATTTTTCCTAAATTCAGCTAAATTTAACAGAAAAAAAATCACAATATTTCGAAAATTCTTTCAAGGATTTCAAGTCAACTACCGTTTCCTTTCATACAAAAAGGCCGTTGCTACCTTGGAAACTATGTTGTGTAAAAAGTAATCTTAGATTTGATCACTCAGAAAATTTTTGCAGTTACTCCACCACAATTATTTTAACTACGTTTTAATTGTTTTTAATTGCGGTTGCAGTTGTTTTTAACTACATTCGTAGTTTTTTTTAACTACACTAGTAGTTGTTTTTAACTACGTTGGGTTGTTTTCAACTACATTTGCAGTTGTTTTCAACTACATTTGCAGTTGTTTTAAACTACATTTGTAGTTGTTTTAAACTACGTTTGTAGTTGTTTTGAACTACAACTGTTGATGCTTTAAACTGCAATTGCAGTTGTTTTTTAACTATGTTTGTAGTTGTATTTAACTGTATTTGCAGTTGTTTTTTAACTATGTTTGCAGTTTTTTTTACCTACATTTCTAGTTATATTTTTAAGAAATATTTTCTATAATATTACTACACGTGTAGCTAAATGTAGTTAAAACATTCGTAGTTGTTATAACTTTTTTTGTAGTTAAACGTTTGTAGTTGCTTTTAGATACATTTTTAGTTGTTTTTAACTATATTTGCAGTTCATTTAACTACGTTTATAGTTGTTTTCAACTACATTTGCAGTTGTTTTGAACTACATTTGTAGTTGTTTTCAACTACATTTCAAGTTATTTTTTTTTTAAATGTTTTCTTGAATTTTACTACACGTGCATATTGTTTTTACTACATTTGTCAGTTGATTTTTAACGGTTAAAAATATCTATATTTTACATTTGATTTAAATGCAAATGTAGTGTTTACCTTTTTAACAAAAAATTTAGTTATTTTCAACTACATTTGTAGTTACCTTTTTCATTAATATTTTCTCGATTTTTACTAAAAATTTTACTACACGTTTATATTGTTTTTACTACATTTTTCAGTTGATTTTTAACATTTAAAAATAACTAGATATAACATTTGATTTAAATGCAAATGTAGTGTGAGCGCTTTTTCAACTGAAAATGCAGTTATTTTAATTGCCAATTGCAGTTGATTTTGTTTTTTTTTTTTTAATAATTTGTGTATTTTCTTTACTAACACTATTTTTTGTTAAAAAATAACAATATTTTTACAAAAATTTTGTAGCAATTTTATAAAATTTAAATACATTTTATAATTTTATAAAATTAAAAAATATTTTGTAAAATTTAAATACATTTTATAATTTTATAAAATTTAAATACATTTTATAATTTTATAAAATTTAAATACATTTTATAATTTTATAAAATTTAAATACATTTTATAAAATTTAAATACATTTTATAAAATTTAAATACTTTTTATAAATTTTAAATACATTTTATTTTAGTTTAAAAACGGAGTTTTCTGTTAAAACAATTGACTTTTAAGTTATTTTTTTACATACATTTTACTTTTAGTGTACTTTGTCCATAAATTGTTTCGTCTGGTGACCAAAACATTTGTGTGTTAACCGAAGAAAACACAAGACCACATCAGAGCATTTTCATACTGTGACACCATTCTTGAACCCAATATGCATATTTACATATACATATACATGAAAAAGAAATATTATGTAGTAAATACATACTATATTATGGTAGCAATTGTTGCTGCATTGTAAATATACGAGTATGCTATATAAAGGGGGTGCAAAAGCGGACAGATTTATAAAACAAAATATGCAAATTTATATTTAAAACTTTAACGACATATATGCTTTAAAAGCAGGCTTAAATAAGCAACATTTTAAAGCAAAGGCTAATTTTTATTGGATATAATGCACTCAAATAGCAAACTTGTTTACGAAGAAATGTTAAAATTAATTTTTTTATTTTTTAAATGTAAAATATCATTTTCTTTGAGAATTATTGTACTTAAAAATGGTTTAATTTAATAATTTTTATAAATAAATACAAATGTACATACACATACATATTTAATAATTGCAAAAGCCTTTCCAAAAAGAAAGGATAGTAAGTATCAGCAGCTGTAAGTTAATTTCCGATGAAAACACCCATACACCTGAATGTGATAAAAAGTATGATGATGCTGATGCTTGAAGGCACTTAAAAACAAAACAGCATCCCAGTTGTAAAATTAAATACACATACAACAACCTGCTGCTACTGCTGTTGCATGTTGTCGGCCAGAAACTGGCAACAACAACAAGCAAATGTCAACAGTAGCAAGAAATAACAAACTTGCAATAAGTGACTTATTTTGCCTGCATAAAAATCGTCTTTTACTTACTGGCAACCATCAAAAAAAAAGGACATACGCACACAAGAAAAGGGAACTGTATGAGTATGTAGTTGTATAACTATGTTATAGTACATGTCATTGTCATATCGTACAACCAAAAAAAAAAGGACGCACTCCTTTCTTATACTCATCATCGTCATCATCATACTTAGCATTGCAAATGACCATCACCTACTAGTATGCTGTATATGGTATATACGATAGTTTATACGCATATATGCTGCTATGCATCATGTGTCTGGTTTACCAGTGTGCCTTGTATATCATATGAAATGTATACAACATACAAAGAATATAAGCTTTTCTCTTTTTGTTACAGATTGTGAAACATTTCTGACGTGCGTCCACAGTAAACAACAGGCTTCGGGCTAAAAGTATCACTTGTCAGATTAATTTACGTGTTTATGCTGCTGCCACATAGCATAAGCAATACAAATAACATACAACATCCAACATACAAGCAACAACACAATAACAAGAACAACATTGTCAAAGAAATCATCCAGGATAAACAATAACACATGCACACACATGCATAGAACCATATTAGGATGACAATGGAACAACTTTGGATTTTCGGTGATATGGTGCCAAATAGGATAACTCTATAAACCGGTAAATTTGAAACACATTGTTTCAAAGAAAATTTTATTATGTTGAACAGGAATATAAACGGGTTATTGAAATCGGCCCAAAAGATTTTCGAGATATTGTGATTTTTTTTTTTTTTTTTTTAATTTTGGGAAAAATTTCGATTCACAGCGAAATTTTCACGATACCTGTTTGAACTGTTTGAGCGATTAAAAAATGTTTTTATAATCATCTTTAGCATAATTAATATAGTTAGAAACGATGTGTCGTAAAACCAAATTAAAATATTTTTTTTAAATGTTCCAAAGTTCCAAAGCTTTGTGAACTCAAAATTGCACTAATTTTGGGACAAATTTTCACCAAGTGAGTTTTAAGAAAGTATCCCAATGGGTTCTATCCAATCTTTATAATATTTAGATGTGATAGAGAAGAAAAAAATAAGCAACACGTAGAGGCCCAATCTCACGTTTAGTGCCCAGCAAAACTTTGGTAATGGGTGCGATATTCTCATGCGTTACCTTGTAATGATAGCTCGTTACCTTTTTCATTATTTGCAAGCATAAAGTAATAAGTTACTCATTATTCATTACGTAATATATGATTTATAAATGTAAAGTAATAATTGAAATATTTTTGAAAATCTATTTTTAGATACATTACTTTGTGTTTTTTTTTGTAAGCAAAAGGGTAATGTATGTTTGTTTTGACAACACTAGCGAAAAAACGAAGCGCAACAATTCATTTAAGTTTAAAGCAATCAAATACTATATGCGTCGATAGTTCCTCTTTTTTAAAAATCTATTTTTACATTATCACCTCTAAAGTAATGGGTATATACATTACTTTGAGGCTCATCGCCTGTAAAATTCATCAATGAAGTAAGGTGTAAAGTAATCCATCGGCCCCTATGGCTATACATTACTTTACCCATTATTTGGTAATGTGTGGTTTTGCTGGGTGGTTAAGAAGTGCGGTCAAAAAGTACTCGGTTTTTATATGGAAACATATCTGTAATTTATAAAATTAGTATCCAAGAAAATACAAATTTTGATACCCCTAATTGCCTAATTTGTTCCCCAGGGTTGCCACATAATATTTGAACCATTTTGTAATGTGGGTGCAAAAAATCTCTTCGGTAAAAATATTTCTCTATAAATATTATTACAACCCTAATGTCATATATCGTTAACTGACAGCTGATATCGTTTTATATTGGGTTTGAGAAAAAGTATAGCAGCTAAAGAAATTTGAATGAAAAAATAAACGAGGATGGCGTAGGGACTTTGGTAGAATTTCACTTACAGCAGGGAACTTATTTCAAATAGTTTGCGAAGCTGTAAAGCTGATTAAAAAAAAGTGATACGACAGTTGCCTTTTTATTTAGGGAAAAATTTTCATAAATTTAATGAAATATCTTATAGATTTTGATCCAATGTAATAACACAATATTTGGAAAGCTGTTTCATAATAACATGATCTGGTTAGGAATTTCACTGGGACCAGTGAGGGAAATTCTGTAACTTTTTAACGACAACATTTGCCATTTTATAAAATGCTTACTTTTTAAAATAGTCGGTATCTCGAAAACTTAGCGAGATAGGACAAAACAGACAAAATTTTTGCTCTCATAGAGTATTAATATACTGTGATAATAAAAATGAGCCAGGTCCGGAAGACATCCCGAGGAGGCTGTTTTATAAAAAAATCCATGAAACGCTTCGGATTTAAAATTAAATTAATGGTGATTTAAAAAAAAAATTATTTCAATTCGCGAATCAAATCGTATTCGGTAATCAAAATAAATCTTTTTTTAAATTTAATTTAATTCTTTGATTTAAAATTGAATTATTTAAATTGAATTATTTCGTTTAATTTATAAAAATTATCTAACTCAACTTGATTCTTCTATAATGATAAAGATTGAATTATGGTAGTAAAGAATTCAATCAGAAATATTAATTCGCGAATTAATTCGTCAAAATTTAAATCAGATTTGAAAATTGATTTAAGGAATTGTGTTTTAAAATGTCTGCTTTTAGTTAAAAAAATTATTAACTACAGAAAGTTTTTTCAAATATTTTTCATTACGGAAACAAAGACCTATTTTGAAGGCCTTGAAAGAACCTATTACTTGGAGGAGTAAAAAAAACAAAACAATTTCAAAAAAATGGATTATATCGAGCCAAAGGGAGACTGTGATGAGCAATGAAACGATCTTTTGTGAAAAAAAAATATAAATTCTGTATTCAAAAAGCCCCTGATTTATTAAGCCGCCTTAGTATACTTTTATGATTCCTATACAAATTATGACGCTCAAGCGATTTCTGTCTGTGGAAAACATAGCAAAGATTGCAAATTTTTACCAAAAATGTATTCCATACTCTTAAGCAGATTAGTCGACTAAAAAATTTTAAGTGAAATTTAAAATTTTCATAAAAATTAAAGCATTTTAGTGCAAGTTATGTCTGGTGAATAAAATAATTTTAAATATTTTTTCACCAGATGCAGAGGTGAATAATAATTTATGTTCACCTTAATATTATTATTTTAAAATAATTTGAAATAATTTTCTCCAAACGCCTAGAGATGAATAATAATTTATATTCATCAAATTTTTTTTAGCTGAAACATATTTAACATAAAAATTTATTGTGGGTGGTATAAAATTTTTTTTAACGCTTTATTTTTTTTTAATAAAATTTATTACTATTATTTGTTTTTAAATGCTTTTTTTTAAATTGGAAAAAAATTGAATTTTCTGGACAAATTATTTTAAAC
The DNA here is from genome assembly GCA_949748255.1 of Eustalomyia histrio. Taxonomy (NCBI): domain Eukaryota; kingdom Metazoa; phylum Arthropoda; class Insecta; order Diptera; family Anthomyiidae; genus Eustalomyia; species Eustalomyia histrio. The sequence continues at coordinate 154,371,336 of OX456524.1, read as the reverse complement.
GTGATTATTAAAAATTTAGAAGAAGTCCTGCAATCTATGTCGTTTTTTGTAATTCAATATAAAAACACAAACAATATCAAGTGTTTTATTAAACAAAGAAATAAATGTTTCCCTCCCCAAATAATTGAGCCAACACTCATTTAGTTTATCTAGTTTATATGTATTAGTTATATATGTATGTGTTTCCTATTGCATTCCTTTGGAGTTCTCATTTTATACTACATATAAATTTATAAAAAAAAACTGTTTAATTTGTTTTACATATTCTACTCCTTTTTACGGGTATTGTTCCTTCTTAATGAAATTTGATTTTGTAGTACGTAAATTTTTTTCAAATAATGTTTTTACTTAAAATTTATTTTTGTTAAAAAAAATTGTTGCAAGTATATGCAAAAATGTTTAAATAAACTGGTTATGTTAGTCCTCCATAGACGCAAGTGTTTTTGGTTAGTTGTTATGGTTGGTTTCTAGAGAAAAAAATATTTTTAATATTATCCTTTCTGTCTATTTTGGCGTACATTGATGTCTGTTGTATGTTAGTGTCTACTGAGGTCTAACAAATTTTCAATTTATTTAAATGGTCACTCACTACTAGTACTGTGAGTGAGCTACCCTCACTCTCAATTATAGCCTATAGTCCTTTTGGTCCTTTGGCTAGATTGGTCAACAACGAGTATAACAATTTTGTAAAAGTACTATTTTTTTTTTGTAACTTTTAATTTATGCAAATTGTTTTTGTCGTCCTTTATATTGTTATTGTTGTACAACAGATAATGTTGACTTAAGTTTTGGAGTTTCTTTTTGTATTGGTTGCATTGAATTTTTTTCCCTACTAACCATAGATCTACATCCTTGGCTAAAGTTTTGCAAAAAAAAAAAGTTTATTGCATTTTTGATTATTTTTGTGTGTTTAAAATTTATAACATTAATTAAATCAAAATATGTTAAAATAGGGATAAAATTTAATATTTAAAAATAGAAAAAAAAAAAATAGAAAAAGTAAAGTTGTCTGTTGTCAAGTGTTGAAATTTTTTATATTATACTAAACCGATATGTAGACAATATATAACAAGGCAACCCTCAAAAAGGGTTCATTATTCAAAAAGGGTTCATTAGCTTGAACTGCCTTGCGGGAAAAAAGGGTCCAGTTGGGAATCGGGACCTGTCCCGGGATATGTGAAAACTGAACCGGTTCCGAAAAAACATATCACGAGATAGGTGAAAAGAGCACCGGTTCCTAAATTACCTATCACGCAACCGTTTTAAAAGTCACGACATGTCCTTTTGGGACACTTCTGTGACATGTCACAGAGTGCAATTGACCCCCTCCTAGGACAAGCCCATGTTAAAGTGATCGGTCCCGTGACTGGTCCCTATCACAATGATCCGGTCATGTGACATGTCCTGTTATAGGTCCTTTTCCCGCAGGGTGGCCGGTCAAAGACCTCGCATAGACCAATTTGATCCCTAGCATCACCAGTTAGAAACGATAACCGGCATAAAAATATCAGTGAGATATGATGTCACCCAGGGTTGCCCAAACTATCTTAGCAAATGCCAGGAGTCCCACAATTTCGATTCTAGAGATTTACTCCAGAATCGCGGAATAGATAATCTCCCAAGTAACTTGCCCTGGAGCGCCCAAGAGCCGCACAATGGCACATAATATGCTATACGATCTCTTTGCCTCCCGGTACCTCACACAAACCTACAATTATCACTCGCCAGCTCTCCCGCTCTCTTGGCTAGAATCACAGTCCAGCAGTGACCCGTCAGTACCTCCACCAGAATTCTACAATCGCTTCTGCTTAAGCATAACAGAAGACCCGTCGCCTTAATGTCTCAAGACTTCCACATGATCCTCGACACCCCACACATTCCGGTACTACCGCCTCAAATCTGCCCATTACAGTGGAGTCTACGTCCCGTTTCAAGAACTGAAGGGGCACACGAATGCCCATAGCCCCTTCGCCAGGCCATTTCATCCTTGCCCTTTCGCCTCGCCTCGTTACCCTCAATGACCCGGCGCTCTTCTGCTGACACAAAGTCTACCTAAAGAAGACATTGCACCCTTAATCATTCGATAAATATGTCAAATTAGCGGAGATCGCCCTAATAGCCGCTTGACTATCAATATAGAAATTAAAGTAGGAATCAATTGTCTCAGAGATAAAAGCAAGGTCAGCAGCCATTTTGGCCGCCAGAACTTCCACCTGAAAAATGTAATCGGGAAGTTTATTCGACTCCTCAATACCCAGCTCTCGACACAAGACCGCAGCACCAACTCCCTCGCCCATCTTGGAACCATCCGTAAAAAATTATTATTATAGTCAGGGCGAAAACCTGCCAACCATCCATACTGGTACTAAAATGTTACTTTTTAGATCTATTTCATATCTGAGGCAGCTCTATGTTAAATTTTTCTCTTTGAGAAGCAAACTACCGTTTTGCATATAAATTTTAAAATTTTAAAAATTTGAAATAACCTCAGATAGTACTTTTGGTACTTTTTGTATGGCTCTTTAAAGTCGGAACAAGAACACAGATAAATAACACAAAATCGAATATAAATTGAAATATGTTTGACAATACACTGAAAGCTCCACTAACGGACAGCTCCCGCAGACGGACAGTTCCCATAGACGGAACAATATCTCGGTCCCTTCTGAGAACTTAATAGGAAAAAAAAACTATCCTGTAGGCGGACATCTCCCCTAACCGGACAAAATAAGCGCGACGGTCGGTGCCTGCCTGCGGGAGCTTTCACTGTATACCCTAAGGGGGAAATAATTACACTCAGGGTAGATCCCATCAAAGGGTACCATGTCCCATAGTTTACACAGTTTTTGACATGACACATAACAATCTAAAAAAAAGCAGTCACAGAACTGACCCAAAGGGTACACCCAAGGATGGGTCTAAAAATAGATTTTCATTAAATTCAAACAAAAATAAAGAAAGGAAAAAAAGAAGATTGCAAGACATTAAAAAAAATGGAAACAAAAAAAATAAGTACTAATTCAGTGGTATGCCACCGGGTGACCGGTCACGGAATAGGTTCTTGAAGGTCAACTCGGTATTCCCGGGAAATGCAAATTGGAAAAAAAATCTGAACTGGTTTTTAAGTTAGAGCAATGTTTATAAAACATGTCCTGACAGTGTCCCGTGAGTCCTGGAGCAAAAAATAGTAACTTATTTTGCAAGTAGAGATTCTGAACTTCTTTTGTTATCATCAATACTGTAAGCCGGAGCTTAGATATATTTTTGGCAATTTTTTATATATTTTTTTTTCTATTTTAAAAGAAAATTTTTTTCAAATTGACAAAATTTTGTCTTCTCGCTTGAAAATCGTTTGTTGAACAAAACAAAAATGTAAAGGTAGGAAAAGTAGGAAATTATGTTTCCTAACGACATCAAGTTATTGCTTTAATAAAAGATAATTATTTGGTCAAAAAATTTTTTATATTTGGCAAGCGCTTTTTGGCGGTATTGGACATTAGAGAGTTAATAAAATAATTTGCTTAAAACCCATCTATTTAAGCGCTTTAAATGATTTAAGAGCTAACTATATTATACTTTTGCTAGCTTAAGCAAATGGGCGAATACATGTAATCAAATGTGTATGACTATATTGTACTTAACAAACTTTTCGTTAAGTTTCGTCAAGTGTCATTTGCTTAAGCAAACAGCGAAACTGACCGCACTTTACTTAAGGAATCATGTGTTTTTAAAAAAACTGTTTATGAAAAAAAAAACAAACTGCAATGTACGCGGAAAATATTTTTATAGACAATTTAATTGAAAATGTTAAAAAACAAACGTGCATGTATAACAAAAGAGGTGGGTTTTGTATTTGTTTTTCGATTAAGATGCAAGCACTGTTGCATTTTTTAGTACTTTTTTATTTATGTTTTCATTTGTTTCTTTAAATTATTTAAAATAAATATAGATTTACTCGTTAATTGTAAAATATTTATATATTGAACACATTAAATAATATTTTTCGAAAAGACACATATATTTTGGAAATATAAGAAGAAAACAGTTTTTGCAAAAGTACAAATATTTGCAACTAAGTGTAATAAGTATTTAAGTTTAAAAAGTACATTGTAGCCACCAAAAAGTCTTCAATAAGTTGATTAAGCATTTGACAGACTTTTCGTTGATTTTTGACAGTAGCTTAAGTTAACAAAAGTATAATATAGTTAGCCCTTTAAGATTTTTAACAAACTTTGCAATAACAGATCAAAATAACACAATTGTTGTATTACAAATATTTTAATGACTTTTTTTTTCAGACATTAAAAACACATGTTTTACAATATTATTTTATTTAGTATCTTCCCAAAACACAATCTTATTTGGCAAAAGAATTTAAAATAATTTTAAATGTCGTGTATAAAGGTAATTTATGCAATTCACTAACGCGATACACACACCCACACAGGAATAACAACGTTTTAAAAACTCGACGGGATAACAGGTCATTTCAAAAGGCAGCAGTAAAAAAGTATGTGTTAAATTGCTAAAATTACCAAAATGCAAAAAAAAAACACACACAAAAATTTGGCTAAAATTTATGGCTTATTTGATAAACAATAAAAAAAAAAAATAACAACTGTAAATTATTTTTAATTTAATGGTAGAATTCTCTACAAATGACTGAGATTCATTGAGACAAAAAAAAAATAAAGATTAATGTTTTGCAGTTAAAATATTGCCAACGAAATAATGAGTCATTTCACTTACAAAACTTCCTTTTTCAATAAATTATAAATTGTTTAACAAAAAAATAAAAAATAAAAGACATTCTGGTTAATTTGATATGCAAATAGTTTAACAATCATTTCAATTTATAATTCTTAGAATAAATGATTAATCAAAATATTTTATAGATGAAAAGTAATAATAAATCGCTCATATTAAACCGAAATACGAAACACATATTCATACGAGACACAATACACTGAGAGAACAAAAAAAAAATCCAATAAATAAAAAACACTTACGAAACTATATGAACTTGTTCAAAGACCGCATAGCGGGGGGCCTAACATTTAAAGTTTCTTTGAATACTAAAAAAAAAATCAACTAATAGTTACTTTTCAACTTTTCCAAGTGTATCTCTAAATATTCTCAACATATAATTTTTGTGGTCTACTCTAAACGAAGGCGCCCTCTATGAATTTCAATAGTTAATTCCATGAATTACTAGTCATACCATATATGTACAAAAATTTTATAGCAGAGCACATCAATTTCTATTTGTATGCTTGTATTATATTTTTAACTCATCATGTTCCCTCGTTATGTCTGAAAATTACGTGATATTTTAATCAATTTCTTTTTGTGTACAATAATTGCAAATAATTTTTATTGTTTGTCTTAAATGACCACAAAATCATCAATGTTGTCATCATAAATACTTTGAACAAATAAAAAATTTTGCAGTTAAAATTAACCAATATAAAATTCTTTATGAATTCGTAAATAAAATAAAAAGTTTAAATTAAATTATGAACAACAATGCTGATGATATAAATATAATTAAAAAATAAAAATACTGAACAATTAGTAATGATAATGCTCAAAGAGTATACAAAATTTCTTAATATATATTTATTTCTTTAAATTGCAATGGCAAAAAAAAAAGCCCTATAAATGATCTTTGAAAAAACTTTAACACTATAAAGTTTTTTCAATAATCAAAAATGTTAATAGCCTTTTTCCACTGAGTTACATCTTATATCTTTCATCAATTTGCAAAGATGTTAACATCTTCCCATAAGAATTATACAGGCTAAAAATTCTACATCTTTCTACATCTACAAAAGATGATCCTTTCTCATTTTGTTCCATCTTACATCTTTCGTTATTTTAAGTGTCATCACTAAAAAAAATGACAAAAAATAATCGATTTTCTTTGTGCCATCACTAGCAAACTGACACTGCAGAAAATAAACAAAAAAAAAACTATTCAACAAAGGAAAATGAGCGGCACATGTAAGAATTTCATTCTTATGTCTACCAAAAATTCTTCTTCATCATCATCTTCTTCCAGAATGACCTTTAATATTTCAATGTACTGCATTAAAATTCGGGTTTGTTCTTGCAAAGCAACAACTACTCCAATGATTAATGCTTTCTCTAAATACATTTTTTATATTTTATCAAAAAATATGCGTCTTTTACTTTTATTTTTTTTTTGACAGCTGAATAAACGGCAGATGAAAGATGTTGCCAATGTAAACACTTGTTTCACATTTTCAACATCTTCCACGCGTTTCACAAAAATGTTGTTCAGTGTAAATTGTTAACAGAAAATAGAGAATTTTTAGGCCACTGAAATTAATGAAATTTTTATAAAAATAATGAAACTAGTTTTTGCTTAAAATATAATTTTATAAAATTTAATGAAAAATTGCCTTAATTTTATAAAAAAAATTTCTAGGCTAAATTATAACGAAACTTCAATTATTTTATAAAAACAAATATTTATCAGTGTATTTATAGAATTTTCCTTCATAGTATTAATGAATGGGGTTTCATTAAAATGGATTTATAGATTTAATAAAACATTTACATTACCTATATTAAAATTTATTATTATTGTTGTGAATAATGTCATTAGATTATTTAACAATTTCATGAAAAAAATTCATTAGATTAATGAATAACTTTATTTAAAAAAAAATTCATTAAATTGAAGGAAATTTGTAAATTTTTTTTTACTTTTTGTTTTCATATAACGGTACTTTTTTAAGCTAAACAAATAAAAAAAATTATTTTTTTTTAGAAATTTTTCATTGATTTAATGAATTATTTTTATAAAATCTATAAACACGACTTCACTAATAATCTAAACAAATCGTTATTCTTATGATAATAAATTATTCAAAATTTCATTAGATTTTTTAAAATTTGATAAAAAAAAATCATTAAATTAATGAATGATTTTTTTCAAAATTTCATAAAAAATCATTAAATTAATGAAAATTTGAAAAAAAAAATTAAATAAAAATTTTTACTTATCAAATTAACATTATTTTCAATATTACTTTTTGTTCCCATATAACGGTACTTTTTTTGGGATGAACAAATAAAATAAATTTTTTTATTTCATTAATTTTTCATTATTCCAATGAATTATTTTCATAAAATCCATGAACTTCACTAATAGTCCAAACAAACCATTATTCTTATTCATAATTTCAATAGATTTTTTTACAATTTCATAAAAAAAAATCGATAATGAAACACTTTAAATTGATTCAATGTAACCGTCGTTTGGGGTTACCCTAAAAGCAATCAAACTGCAATACAATTTGAGAATAAGCTTATATAAATAGTGTGTTTTAAGCTTTGCTAAAGTTCGTTTATTATAATGTTTATAAAATGTGAACTCACAAGCAGTATTTAACAATGCTTGAGAAAACATTATTATACATAACTTTTTCTAAAGTATGCTTATAAACAACGCATTCTAGTCTTGTTGTATTTGTTCTACGCTAACAATGCATACAAGTACCGTTACCTTTTTTTTTGTCAAACGTGTTTTGCGTGTGTTTGGTTGTAAAAATTATAATAATAAATTTTATTTATGGTTAAAATTAATTATTATTATTATTTACATTTAAAATGAATTATTATTTTTTATATTTAAAATTAATTATTATTATTTATATTTAAAATTAAAATTATATATTATATGTGAAGCTTATTCTACAATATATTGAACCAAATAAGCTTTTCTATACCCAAGGTAATACAATATTATTTTTGTAAGCTTATTCTACAATTGCAAGAATAAGCTCACAGTAATCATACACACATATTATTTTCACGAGGGTTCCGTTTTGATTTTTCTACAATTGTTACGATAGCATTTTTCAATATATTCTCAAGTCTTTTTCAAGCTTAAGGCTTGTGTTTGCAAGCTTATAATAATAGTTTTCTCAAGTCATTTGGTATGTTGGGATTCCACAGTAAAAAATTCATTGTATTAATGAACAAATTCATTAGTACGAGTACTGCGTCCTGTCAGAAAAATACAACAAAATGATAACATCATTAGGCAAAAGGGCCGGCTATTCAAAAAGCGTCGAAAAGCACTAGGGCAAAAAAAAGTCAAGTGTTGGCAAATGATGACAAAACAAAATACTTTCCAAAATAAAACTTAAAAAAGTTCATTTGTATTTTATTTTAATTTTTTTTTTTAATTTTTGTCATTTTCGAACCCAGGCCGTTAATATAATAAAATTCTTTAAACTAAAATTCTGAAAACTTTTACAGCATTAACATGAATTGTACGTTTTTTTGTTTTTCATACAATTGTAGGATTTATATTATAAATGCAAAATAAAAAATAATAAAAACAAAATTTACTTCATCGGTCATGCATTACATTTAAATTAACTAATTGTCAGTTTGACCAGATGTAAATAGAATATTAATGATTGAATATTTGCCATAAACTAATGTAGAGTGTAAAAATTATATTGTATTCTCTCTACTACATATAAAAAAGACTATCATGATGAACGTGACCAAATAGTGGGTAGGGAGGGAAGATGCATACTTTGTAAAAAAAAAAAATTTGCAATTAAAAATTTAGCTCCAAATATGAGAAATTTATGATAAAATTTTTGTGAATACATCATTCAAATTTATTTGATTATTTTTTTTTTTTTTTAATAAAAATTCTCTAAATATCCTTTAATTTATTACGTATTTGTTTAAATGCAATTCACAGGGTTATTTCATCTTTTATTTGTTATTTCATTTCTGCTGTTTTTTGTGGTCAAGTCAGTTATTTATGGTTATTGCAAATTAAATTTATTTCTTAGTGAATTATTACTGTTTTTTGGGAATATTTTTTCGTTTTTCTTCGTAAATCGCATTCGCCATAACAATTTCATAGTAAATGTTCTTATTTTTTAAAATAAAAAACAAAGATATTATAAACAGCTACTTTAATGCTTCAAATAAAAAAAATATATAACGACCTTATTTAAATATTTGGTGGAGGTAGCGAAAACCAACATTTCAGGCTTTAAAAATTAATAAGCCCGTTCACATTAGTCGCAATAAATATTTGAGAAAAAAATCTTGGACAACATGTGTTGCAAGTAAATTGTTATTATTTTTATTACTCAATGAACATTTTGAAGACTTTTTTCGGAATGATTTTACATTCAAATTCCTGGCTCTGAAATTTTTGTTTTAACAAATTTATAGATATATAAATTTTCTAATGGATTGTTTCTCAAAATCGTTCAAGATTCATTGAAATTCAGTTAACACAATTTTATGAAATTTATACATTAAATTAACACTGTGTGAACCGGTCATATACCTACATCTGTAAAAAAAAAAAAAAAATAATTCGTGTGAGAAATAAATGTTATAATAATTTGTTTATAAAAGCCTTTTTTCGATCCTCAAATATAAAATAAAACTTATAAAGGAGTAGATACAACCTCAAATATATGAAAAGAAGACCCCCGAAAAAAACAGTTAGTAGTATCATCTTTTATTTTTTTTATTTCTTATGCTTTTGACATTTGATTAATCGTTAAAGGTTAAACTCAGTTTTATACCATTTTATACATGTGTAAAATTTATATGAATATAGGACAGTAAATAATAAACTATAATCACAAAGTACATGGAACAACAAATTACACCCAGGAACTGAAAGTGAAAATAACTGCATTTACATTTAAATCAAATGCAATATGCAGTTATTTATAACTGTTAAAAATCAATTGAAGAATATGGCAAACAACATACAAATATGGCAGCAAAAAATTGGAAAACAACCACAATAATTGCATTAAAAATCCGGAAAAGATTCACAAACGTATTTAAAAACAACTATAAATGTAGTTAAAATCAACTACAAACGGGGTTAAAATCAACTACGAATGAATTTTAAAATAAACTGCAAATGCAGTTAAAAATAACTAAAATCGTAGTTTGAAACAACTATAAACGTAGTGAAAAACAACTATAAACGTAGTGAAAAACAACTATAAACGTAGTGAAAAACAACTATAAACATAGTGAAAAACAACTATAAACGTAGTGAAAAACGACCATAAACGTAGTGAAAAACAACTATTAACGTAGTGAAAAACAACTATAAACGTAGTGAAAAATAATTATAAACGTAGTGAAAACCAACTACAAATGTAGTTAAAAACAACAACAAATAGTCAAAAACAACTACAAATGTAGTTAAAACAACTACAAAGGTAGTTACAATTAACTACAAAAGTAGTTACAATTAACTACAAAAGTAGTTAAAACAACTACAAAGGTAGTTACAATTATCTACAAAAGTAGTTAAAATTATCTACAAACATGGTTAAAAACACCTATAAATGTAGTTAAAATCAACTAAAAATGTAGTTAAAAAAGCTTCACTCAAGCAAAACGATTTTATTCCGCTTTACAGTTTTTTTTTATATTAATTTTATGTTTAGACCGCAGTAATTTTTTTTAGCAAAAATTCTGCCTATTCTCAATTAATAAAAAATCAACTGGATGTTAGCATAAATAGCTTTTTCCTTTGATTTGTGAGTTAAATAGAGATATTTACAATTAGCACTTTCAAGGGCACGAAGAATGTTGATGAAGATCGTAGCTGACTTAGAAAATGCATTACATTTGGCTAGTATTTAAATATTTTTTACTGTGTATTTTGCATAATTACTAAACAAAAAATAAGAAAAAATATTAAAAATGCATTTAAACTTTAAGAACTTAAGAGTACTAACAACTTAGTAAAAATTTGGCTGGTTATTGCAAATCGATTTTCATTAAGAGTTTATTAAAATTTTAGTAACGTTTACTTATTTTTTTCTACTCCTTCCACATTACAACAATTACAAGTGACAGACTCTTAAGAAATTAAGCTAAATTGGGCCTGCTGGTCCTAAATTGATTAGCTTTTCTGAAACTTTTACAATCTTTTTTATTTTAGTGTACAAATGTTGTTAAAAACAAAACAACTACAAATGTAGTTCAAGACAACTACAAATTAAATCTTGAAAATATAATTCCTTAATACACTTTTTTAAAATTAAAATCAAATTTAATTGCATTAAAGCATTCTTAGAGATGAAATCATAAGCTTTATTCTCGAAAAACTCAAATTTTATAAATGAATTTTATTTTGAACGATTCAAATTGAATGAATAAAAAATTTTCTAAATTCATTGAATAAACACATGTATGAAAAACGATTTCTTTCCAAACATTTGGTAAAATGGTATACGAAATTTTTCATTATTAAGCTAAAATGCCAAACTATATTAAGCAAAGTCGAAAAGAGCGATGCCCTACAAATACATTAAATCACCCATATTTAGCTTAAATCAACTTTTCAGTTAAGTTATAATCAAAGTTATAAAAATATCTTAAAAATTTTATAGAAATAAAAAATAACAAAAAATAAAACAAAACAAATTACAAGTCAAGAAATTTAAAAAAGGCAAATGTGCGAATCTGAACTAATTCATACAAGTCAAATATGGGTGTCGTGTAATTTGGGGCAAACTTAAGTCGAATTTTGTTGACTTTTGAAACAAAGCTTAAGTTACTTAAGCTAAATGAAGTTGGGCCTTAATACTTCCCAGTTAGTTTGTCAATTTTAATTTACATATAGGAGAATCTATATCACAAAGTTATTTTACAAAAAAAGGAAACGAGAATTTTAAAGCAATAAAAATGCAAAAATTTAAAAAATAAAATTTTTTTAAAAATCTGCAAATAACTTAAAATTAAAAATTTTACAAAATGCAATAGTTTTTGTAGGTTGTTTTAAAAAAAAACTTTCCTGAGGAAACATTTCCAATTTCAGTTCAAATAACTACAAGTACAACCCCTTTAAAACAGAAATAACTGTCAAGTAGTAACGGCAAAACTTTTCTGAGTGTTTTTTTTTTTTTTTTTGTAGTTAAACCAAGATTTTATTGAATTGTTAATTGAGGGATTATTTGATTTTTTTAATTTATACTTTAAGAAAAAATGAAATTAAAACTATGATTTTAAAAAATTAAATCAAATTGCTCGTTTTTAAAAGTAAAGACAAAATTTCAGTTAAAATTTATGAAATTTTGTTTTAACCAATACTTTTTGAAGAAGGTGTTAATAAATCTACGTTTAAATGTGGTTTATGGGTTTAAAGCCTTTAATAATAAAAAACGAGTTAAAAAAAGTTCAAGTCAGGCTTGTCGACTATAGAATACCCCACTCCAGTTTGATTTAAAATCAGCTAACGGTAAGGAGGTTCAACATTTTTAATGGGATAAAATGAAACATATGATCAATATTTGTCTCTAAAAGGGTGAACAATTAAAAAAAAAATCTGCCAGAAGTTTTAATTTTGCCTGATGTCAGATATATTCAAGAGAAAATCTGGAATATGGTCCATCATATGGGCACTAGGTCCAAATATGAACCATTATCATATATTTTTTTTTTTTGATAATATTTATCAAGTATGAGACAGATATTTTTCAATTTGCCAGCTATAATTGTACTAAAACCTATTTTAGGCTAACCTTATCTGGGGACTAAGTCGAAACATGGACCAATTCTAAGCAAAATCAATATGCTTCATTTAAATTTCATCAAAATATTTAAATATATATGCACAGACAGACAACCGGACTTCGCTAAATCGTCTTCAAAATTAATTCTGATTCCACAGGTCGGTCTAGGTCCAATATTTGTTGTTGTTACAAGAACAAACACAAACTTATTAGACCCTGACCACATCATATTAGTGTAGGGTATAAATATGGGTCACCATATTTTGAAACAAATATTATATAATGCTTTCTTTAAACCAACCACAACAAAAACTATTTTATGATTGTGGTTTTTGTTCTATAGACCATTTAAAAAAAAAAAACCATCTCGAAATCATAAACAACAATTTAAAGTTTAAATATGTACAAAATAATAAATAAAATTTTCGTAAATTAATTTATTGTATGTTGTCAGATTTATAAACTAAAAAAATCGGTATTAATACCATTTTAATAATTAAAAAAAAATTTAAGTTACTGCCTAACAGTATGCAATAATTTTGGTATTATTAAAAAACAAGTAAGAGCGGCTAAATTCGGCTATGCCGAATCTTATATACCCTTCACCATGGTATTCTGAAGGAGATGAATACATCGTTGGAATCTACTACCTCATAGCTCTCCACAAACAAGCGGTATCCCCATTTATTTTTTCTTAAATGTCCAAAAATTTTAATCCAAAATAATATGTCATGTAAAATCTCAAATTTATATTTTTCCATATGTTTCAGCGCTTTTCTTGTCAAATTTGGCATTTTCTAGGCAAAAAAAAGTTGGCGACACTACTATTTATTTTTTATTTATATCATTCACAATAGTTGTGAAACGTATTTAACCTACGTATTTATCTTCACACTCTTATTAAACAAAGGGATTTTACTGGAAAAATTAGAGGTAGTCCTGGTTTTTTGCTAATATCTCAGCCATTTATTAACCGATCTGTCTGATTTTTAATAGCAAACAGAAATGGATCACATGTAACAGAAATAAAAAAGAATCAAGTCCTCATCATGTCTGGGTTCTTCGGAAAACCCATTTCAACACACAGACGGACAGACGGACAGACGGACATCGTTAAATCAACTTCGCTCTTCATATGGACCCAGAATATATACACTTTATAGGGTCTAAGATCAATATTGTAGAAATTACAAACGGAATGACAAACTTATATATACCCTTCCACCTATGGTGAAGGGTATAATAACTGTATTAAATTGTCACATGTTAACTGGATTCGTAAGCGTAGTTCACACTATACCTGATATTTAATATTAATTAAATATCTTTCGTTTTATGATATTTTTCCTAAAAACTTTTATACAATTGAAATAAATTTATTATATGTTTTGCGGCAAATATTTCATACATACAATATATGACGTTATACCAACAATTGCAATTTTGCATTATTTTATCAAATCTTTTTGCTTTTATATTACAGAAAAGTGTTGAAGAGACTTTTCTGTCAAATCTATATAATATAAGCCTTACTTATATATGAAAGAAATGAACAAAATCCAGTCTAATGTCTCTACATGTCAACATTGTAATATGTTTTCATCTCTACTATTGTTTTGTGTACAGTGGTTTGAATGTGTTACAACAATTTTTCAATTAAAGATTTTTCTGAATTTAAAATAATTTCCAAACGGAAATTCTATAAATAAAAATCTTTTAAAAATTTCGGTTTAACAAGGTAATGATCCCAATGCTTGTCATAATTTGAGAACTAAGTATACAAGAAGAGAAGGTCACTTGGTGGCTTTATTTTTTGATTTGCGAATTATTGTAAATGTTTTAATTCGTGGAAAGCTCTCGAATTCAATCAAAAAACATAGTTTATTACGGTTGTCGTAGTCCAACTCTACACAACCTTTAAAAAATTATACCACTGAATTTATCATTTATAACAATCGGATTATAAAAAATATATAATCAGAATTTAATTTCTTTATAGTTTTAAATTTACGCAGAACCATTTTGTATAGAGTCAAATATATTGACTGCAAATTCGACAACCGTAATCAGGCCGATTGATTTATTATTAGTTAATTTAATTTTTTAGTTAGCTTTTTTTTATAAAAATGATTTTAATCAAAGTTTATTTGTTATAATCATATAAAAGACAAATATTAATAATAAACAAAAAAGATTTGAACTCGCGAATCAAGCAATAAAACGAAAATTCGCGCGAATCAAAAACAATTTTTGTTGATTGCTTTTGTGAAATTGAATTATATTATATTTGTTAAAGGTCTGAGTATAATAATAAATGACAAAGAAGTTTTACTAAATTACTAAATTTATTGTAGGTTTGTTATATTTAACAAAATTACAAAATTTAATTCTAAGCCAAAAAAAAAGAAAAATATGTCAACAGACATATTTTTTTGAGTGGAAAACATTTTCACGCTTTATATATATTTTATTGTATTTAATTTTTCTGAATTAAAAAAAAATCTATCAACAGACATATTTTTTGAGTGTGAAACATTTCCTCACCTTTTGAGTGTGAAACAATTCCTTACTTTTTTATGTTTGCTTAATTTAAAAAAAAAAATCTATTGAGTCGACATATTTTTTTGGGTGTATTTTTTTTTTACTTTTATATATTTTTCATTGAATGTATTATTTAATTCTGCTTAATTAAAAAAAATCTATCGAGTCTACAGACATATTTTTTTTTTTTTGAGTGTGTCGAATTTCCACACATATATTTTTTATTGTATGATTATTTAATTTTGCTAAATTAAAAAAATTCTATCGAGTCAACAGACTATTTTTTTGAGTGTAAAACATTTCCAAGCTTTTATATATATTTTTACTAAATTGAAAAAATATATGTATATTAAGTCAACAGACTTATTTTTTTTTTTTTTGAGTGTAAAACATTTTCTCACCTTTATATATTTTTCATTCCATGTTATGTAATAATCCCGATGTAAATAAATAATAAATATTGTTAAACGCGCGAACCGATTACCGTTTAAAAATTTTACCAAAAGCAAACAAAAAAAAATTGTTAATTTGTATATACCGAATTCATTTCAATTATTAAAATGTGTTGTTTTTTTAATGATCATTAAACACACCACTAGATAAGAGAATACTTTTTAAATATTCTTAAAATATATTTTTATAAATGGCCAAACTTATGCCCAATAATTACGTAAAGGAATTGAAAAGAATGAAACAATTAACTAATAAAAAAACATTACATTAAAGCAACAACAAAATTTTTAGATTTTTTTACACTCACTTTATTAATTTACTCTACTTATCTCTTTTCTTTTTTTTTTACTCAATATAGAAACAACAATTACAGTTACCAGCAAAAACAAAAAAAAAAAACCAAGAACAATTAAAACATACAGAATAACTTTAAAATTATCAACACTTATTTTACAATTTACTTTAATGATTATTAATTTTAATTATCTAGTTTTTTTATTAACAACTAAAGTTATATATTTATTTAATCACTATAATAGTTTTATTTATTTATTAAATACATTTAACACTTTCACTATTTATAATTAAACTTGTGGAACGAACGAGCCTTACGCCTTCCGATTTTGCTGACTACTAAATAAAAAGCAACATTTAAAAAGAGTTGCTAGTCAAAAGTAAAAAGTGTAATGAGAGGTGGGTGAATTAGAAGAAGAAAAAATTCCAGACAAGAGTATGCAATTATTATGATCTTGGAAGGACATGTTAATGCCAATATTGGCACAATGTATTTTTTTTCGTAAGCTTTCTTATACTCTTTTCAATAATGATAATTAATATTCTATATATTCCAGTAGAGTAATAGAGAAATAATGCAGTTACATTTCTATCGAGATTTATCATGAACAAATCAAAGAAAACAATTAAAGCAAAATGCAGACCTTTAAAACTAACAATATTGCTGATATTTTATAAATTATTTTAATTTTTTTTTGCAGATTTTTACATTTCTATAAATTATTAATTTTTTAAAACTTTTTTAAATTACAGATTGTTTTTTAGAAAGTTTTTTTTAATAAATTAAACACTCATTATTTTTATTATTACTAACGGACGAATAGGCCTTAAGAAGACCGATTTAAATAAAAACTACATAAGAAGAAAACTTAAAAGAATTGCAAGCATGGTTGCCACATGTTGGATTTAAATTTACCGCAAGGGTAGATAAAATTATACAAAATTTATGAAAAAGTTATTTTTTTTTTGTAATTTTTGGTAACTAGTTTCAAAATTTGTAAAAAAAGACAGTGCAATTGTAATGTATTTTGGTGTCTCATAGGAATGTTGAAAATATTTCGCATGAAAATTGTTGATAAAAATTTTATAAAATTAATTCAATTATTAATCGAAAATGGACCTTTATCGACTTTCGATTTTAATGAAATATTTATTTATTTTTTTCTTTATAAAATATCAGTCAAATCATTGTAGCATTAGGCCTAAAACTTTAAAATTTAAGCGAAATCGCAGAACTTTAAACCGTTAACCGTAGAGCAGAGATGGAAGTCGACAATATTGGCAGCTAAATCCAAAAACTTTAGAACGGCGGCTCCTGTTTTAACCCATTTATTTAAGATTTCAGAAATAATTTTGGAAAATACTTTCTTGAGAATCAGATTTTTGTTTATCTCTTTTTATATGCCAAACAGCTCAGCTGTCAGCCGATTGAGCGGCTAACAAAAAAAATAAATATTTCGGCGACTTGCATATCGGCTGCAGAGCGCAAAGTTCAAATTTGTATTCTATTTTTGTGTACATTTTTTGGAAAACTGTATAAAAATTAACAATTTTACAAAATAATAGACGAATTATTATGTCTTGAGCTTAACTGTTGAATATTTTAAGTCAAATTTAGCAACTCTATGCCGAGGTTAAATTTAAAATTTTTATAAATCCAATAACCACGGCTCCCCGTATTCAAAATTTAATTTTTTTTGTTAATTTTAAGGTACTTCACAAAAAAATCATATAAAATTATTTTTTTAAATAAAAGTAGCATAAAATTATATATAGTCATATATGTATATATTTGCATGTCATATCTTATTTTATCCGAAAAACGCATACATGGAATCCCGTGAGATCTCACCTGAATAAATTGATTGGAAAAATTGGTTTATGTAATTTTATTAAATTCTAAAAAATTGTTTTGAGATATCGCAGGCTTTGGGGACTCAGAAATTATTTTTAAACATTGAAAATTTTTTCAAATTTAATTTTTTTTTAAGTTTCACTTTTTGGAAATCCAAACCAATCTGCAACATTTAATTGTATCAATCATTGATTCCTTGAGACTATTCGAAAGAGATGCAATTTGATTTTTGGAAAATTCATTCAATGATAAAAATTTAATTTCAATAATTAACAAAATCAAATGAAATAGGTTAATTGAATTACCAAAAAGTGAAAGCGATCTAAGCAATTCAAAGGAATAGACTTCGCGACTATTTAAAATGAAATGGAATTTAATTTTTAGAGATTTCAATCATTGAAAAAAGTTCAATAAAATTCAAATTAAATAATTTTATTAACTTCCAAAAAAATAAAGTGAATAAATTCCCTTGAATTCCTTCGATTTTTAGGGAATTCATTTAAAATAAAATTCAATCATATAAACAAATTACAGTGATACCGAAGATACCCCCTGTAGGAAACCTGGGGTCAAGTGTCTACAAGTCACCACTTTTGTCAACTATTTTGGGTGACTTTTTGGTGACATGTCCACAAAGCTTCTATAATTTTTACTTTGCTTTTTGCAGCTGCAAAACTGTGCTTGTTCTTGATTTTTTTTATTGTTTTATTTTGTTGAAAATACATGTGCATAGCTGCATGCAAAATTAGTTTTTAATAAAAATATAAATAAAAATAAATTTAAAATTAAACATACAAATTTGAACAAAATATAGAATGAGCAAAAGAAATTAAAGAAAAACTTGTTAAGAATAAAAACAATCAATTTTGTATAACAATAAAAATATCAAAAAACAGGCAACAATTTTTTGTGAAAATTGCAACTCTAGAGATTTTGTGGAGCCTGATGAAGATTTTACGGAGCCTGTGGATGATTCTGTGCAGTCTTTTGAAGATTTGTCTACTCTAAAATTAAATTAGCTTGAACATTTTTTTAATTTAATGAAATTTATAAAAAAAAAAATTATTAATAAAATATCTAATTCAACAAAATAAATGGACCTGTTTAAACTTATTTCCTTCCTAGTGTGGAAATCTAGTAAAAAGTTTCAAAAGTGTAGACTAGAATTACTAAAATGTTTTAGTGAATCTCTAGTTCCAATGTCAACACCTAGTCAATAGTTGTGTAAATTCGCAATGACACGCACATGTTAAATGTCTACAGGAGAAAGCATTGGCTGGGGCATAATTAGTCAGTAGTACTGGTGACAAAGTCAATAGTGAATCAGTACAGTTTCACTATCGACATTTCGTTCAGGGGTACTAGTGAAACTCTCGTTCCAATGTCAACATCTAGTCAATAGTTGTGTAGATTCACAATGACACGCACTTGTAAAATGTCTACAGGTTGGTTGAAAAGTTCCTGCGCTTACCAAGAGATGGCACTGCTAGCTCCAAACTTTTTTTTCTCAAGTTGGTGTAACTGTCCTGAGAACACATGCAAAGTTGCAAGTCATTCTGTCAATTCTATCTTTGTTTACAAGCCATTTGAAGTTGACGTGTCATTGATTTTTTTTAATATGGAAAAAATTTAATATCGTGCAGTCATTAGATTCTTTGTTTTGAAGGGTTTAAAAGCAAAGAAAATTTATGAACAATTGTTAGAAGTGTATAAGGAGTCCTCACCTTCAAAACGCACCATTGAATTCCGGCTGGTGAATTTAAACGTGGTTGTACCAGCCTTAAAGACGATCCACGCGAAGGACGGCCAAAAACTGCAAACACAGCAGAAATCATTGAGCAGGTACATAATATGGTTAGTGAAGATCCAAGTTTGACTAAGCGTGAAATTGCTAATGCCATAGGCATCTCAGACGAACGAGTACTCCATATTTTACATGAAGAATTACGTATGAAAAAACTGTTTGGAAAGTTAGTGTCGCACACATTAACAATTTAACAAAAACTGGATCGAAAACAAATTTCTCAGCGTAGTTTAGAGCGTTTTAAGCCGAATAAAACCGACTTCTTGCGTCGTTTTATAACTATGGATGAGACTTGGATCTACCACCATGATCCTAAATTAAAACAAGAACGTTTACAGTGGACTGAAGCTGGTTGTTCAGCTCCAAAACAGGTAAAGTCATAACGATCAGCAAAGAAGGTTATGGCATCAGTTTTTTGGGATGCAAAAGGAATTTTGTTGATTGATTATCTTCAAAAAGGTAAAACAATCAACTCTGAATATTATTGCAACCATTTGGATCAGCTGGATGAAAAAATTCGTGAGAAAAGACCTGGTTTAAGGAAGAAAAAAATCATTTTTCATCAAGACAATGCACCTGCTCACAAAAGTGTTTTGACGATGCCTAAATTCAAAGAATTAAAGTACGAATCGCTTGAACATCCACCCTATTCACCAGATTTGGCTCCCAGCGACTACTATCTCTTCAGAAATCTCAAACAATTCCTTCGTGGAAAGCATTTTTCGTCGAATGAAGCCCATAGCAGCCGTAGACGGTTATTTTGCAGAGCTTCCGGAAAACCATTATAAGGATGGGATAAAATTATTGGAAGATCATTGGAACAAGTGTATTGAGCTTCTAGGAGATTATATTGAATAAAAAAATATATTTCGTAACAAAAACAGTATTCTTTCATTTCGAGCGCAGGAACTTTTCAACCAACCTGTACAGCAGAAAGCATTGACTGGGGCATAATTAGTCAGTAGTACTGGTGACAAAGTCAATAGTGAATCAGTACAGTTTCACTATCGACATTTCCTACAGGGCCTGTTCATTAGTATAAATGAGAATTTAAAAATAAATTCTTAAGAACTTTTAAAATTTCCAAATTTGAAAATATTTTTTATCAAGAAAATGTTTCCTTTTCTAAATATTCATCAGTTGAAAATGAAATGTAAACCACTGTTCAACAAATCCACATATTATACAAAAATATCAGTGGTGACATGTTGGTTATACCTACTACTTATTTTATTTATTTTTTTTTTATAAAAAAAAAAATTATATAAAATATAACTAACCAAGCATACAGTAAGGCTGATTTAAAAAATAAAAGAAAAATATTTATAAGCTGAGGCATAAGAAACTGTACAATATGGATGTTTCATATACAAACATACGAGTACTTATATGACAATCTTAAGCAAAGATTTTGTTTAAACTTTTAACACTTTTTTTTCTTCTTGTATTCAATATTATTATTTGCTTTGCTTTTAGACATATTACATCAATATATATACATATATGCACATATATATATGTATATAAAATGACGATGAGTTAAGCAAGATTTTTGTAAGAAAAACGAAAGAAAACTATAAAGTATATTGCTGAAAGGTGTCAAGTATAGTATGTATGTATGTGAAGCAAAGAAAATGAAACAGCTCAAGATATTTTTCTTTGACGCCATATTTTTTAAGTTTTACATTGGCATAACATATCCGTTTCCTGTTGGTGTTGAGGTTTTCTTGACAGTCGAGTATGATATTTTGTTTTTTGTGTGCATTACTTTATTCAAGAAAAAAATTGTGTTTTTTGCATTTTAAATATAAAATGTATCCAAATGAAAGACGAGTAGTGTACAAAAAAAAACAAAAAAAAAAAAACACAAATATATTTAGAATATTTTCATTTTTAAAATATATAAATATATGTACTTGGTTAAAGTACTTTGTATTAAAGATATGTCATCTATACTTGAAATGATACCCAGCACAATATATATCGTGTTTGTTTGGCGCTTGCTTTAAAATGAAATTTTTACACAGTAAAAATTAAAGTTGCAAGTAAAACAAATTTTATTAGAAAGTTAATAAAAAGTTTGATTAAAATTAAATTAATATTGTATTAACAATTATATTAATTGTATTTACAATTTTTATTGCAAAATCAATAGTTTGTTATACAAACAATTTGTTTGCTAATACAGTAAAATCATAGAGGAAGAATAGTATAGAGGATGCAACGCCGTCAACAGCCAAATAAAATTTTATACAGAATACAAAGGTTCGGAAACTTGGAGAAAACAGGGGAAAATTGAGCAAATTTCCCTGATTTCTGCAAAAATTTGAGTAAATTTCCCTGTTTTTAAACCTTTTTTTCAAATCCAATTGGGAAATCTGCTAAAACTAATTGGATTTGCAAAGAAATTCAATTGGAATCGCAAAAAAAAACCAATTTGAAAAGATGCTGAACCTTTGAAATCTGCACATACAAAAGAAAGAGAACGTTTTTTACGACGTGAGAGACATCGTCATGGTGTGGTAAAATTGAAATTGAGCCAACAAACAATAAAAACTAAAAGTTTTTGGATTGTATACTGAAATAAATAAATGGTCAATATTTTGTTAAATTACACTCAGAATGTATAAACAAAAATTAAGTATACACCTAACTTAAAAAAAATCTATTATTTTTTCGTGAAAAATTAATAAAAAACGCTTTAAAATAATTAAAATTTATTTAAGTTCTGGAAAAGTGAGGCATTTGCTTTAATTTCTTTTTTCTCTTGAATTGGGTTAATGTTTTTAAAAAAAGATGTTTTTTTAAAAAATCACAATTGTTCAAAATTTTTAAACTAAAAAATGAGGAAATTTAAAATTGTGCGAAAATACAATATCCAAATATGGAACTTATTTAAAAAATTTAGTTCATACATTTTAACTTTAGTTAGTTTAGTTCAAACATTTTAACATTTTAACCCAAGTAGTTATGTTAACTTTTTAAATTCAAGGAAATGTTTTCTTTAGCATTCCTAAAATGGTTTAGAATATTTTAGCATATACAATTCTCATTTGGTTTATATTGTATAACAAATTTAGTTTATCAAATTTTAAGTAATAAATTTGAAATTGAAAATATTTGAAAATAATATTATTATTATTTTAGTAAATATTTATATAAAAAAATAATTAAATTTATTACTTATATTTAATGAGGCAAACTACATAACGTCATAAAATTTAAAAAAACTTTACTTGTTCCTAAAAATTTTTTTACTAAATTTAAAAACAAATTTGTACTTAATTTAAGCACAAATTTGTACTAAATTTAAGAACAAATTTAGTATAAATTAAGGACGAATTTAGTATAAATTTAAGAACTAATTAAACCAAATTTATACCAAGTTTATATCAAATTTAAGAACAAATTTATACTAAATTTAAGAACAAATTTATACTAAATTTAAGAACAAATTTAAACTAAATTTCAGAACAAATTTAAACTAAATTTCAGAACAAATTTATACTAAATTTAAGAACAAATTTATACTTAATTTCAGAAGAAATTTAAACTAAATTTTAGAACAAATTTAAACTAAATTTTAGAACGAATTTATACTAAATTTAAGAACAAATTTATACTTAATTTAAGAACAAATTTATACTAAATTTCAGGACAAATTTATACTAAATTTCGGAACAAAATTTGAACTAAATTTAAGAACAAATTTATGCTAAATTTAAGCAAAAAATTATATTAAATTAAAGAACAAATTTATACTAAATTTAAGAACAAATTTATACTAAATTTAAGAATAAATTTGTACTAAATTTAAATTTAAAATATATTGAATTTTAGTACAATCCCAAAAAAGTTTAAGACTTAATTAATTAAGGAAAAAAAATACTTTATTTAAGTAAATTGTTTGTACTTGTTTTTAAGAAAAAGTGTAAACTTGTTAAAGTTAAAATTTGTTTAGAAGCAAATCATTTTTCTGAATATAAGTTAACTGCACTTGAACAGATTTTCTTATACAATCCTTTTCTTAAAAAAAAAACACTTTTTGCTGGGTTTTATTACTTTAACATATGAATGACTTTACATGGTTACTTCTTGGTCTGATTGTTGGGTAAGCACTGTGCGCTCACAGTACGTGTGTAGACAGGCTTTTGCAAAACCAAAAACGTTTCTTTTTTTTGCGTATGCAAAACTACCAGAAGTATAAGGGAAAAAAAGTTTGTTGAAACGCGACATGCACATGATTAGTTTTTAAAAGTTACTCACAAGGAACAGTAAACGTTGTTTTTTTTTTTTTTTTGTAGCTATTTTTCTCCTCTATTTACAGTTTTCTACAGGATTTTGTAAATGTTTAGTGTAATGTGTAGTGTTGGTTTGACATCGTCATCGTAGTCGTAGTCTTTGTGTAATATTTTACTAAATATATTGATAATATCATTGGCTTTAAATGTTTGGCTAAGATTTTTATTTCAAGATTTAATTCAACAAATCATATGAATCATTTAAAATAGGGTAGAGGACGATTTTATACAACAGCTGTCATCTGACTTACCGGTAGGGTAGTTGTACAAATAAATAACATTTTTTACATACCTGAAATGAAGGAAAAATAAATCTTAGATAAATTAATTCAGTTTTAAATCAGACTTAAATCTACAATGATAGAAAAAGATTAATTATATTCATGAAAATATTAATTAATTATTGGTTAATAACACAATTGATCATATTGCGACAACTGTCCTTACCACAGAGAGAATTTTCGGCCAGTTGAGCCAATAAAACTTTTCGTCAATTTAATGAAATTTTCTTTACGAAACAAAAAATTCGTAAAATCAATGAAAAGCTTTGATTTTTTTAAAACTTTTTTAATGAATATTTTTCATTAAATATATGAAACTTTTCATATATAAAATTTCTTTTATTTGTTAGAAAAGTTTCTATTAGTAAAACGTTTCATTAATTTAATGAAAGTTTTATAAATTTAATGACACTTAATGACATTTAATGAAGATTCATCAATTTAATGAAGATTCATTAATTTAATGAAGATTCATCAATTTAATGAAGATTCATTAATTTAAAGAAAATGTTCATTAATTAATTTAAAGCAAATTTTCATTAATTTATTGAAGATTCACTAATGTAATGGAAAATTTCATTGATTTAATAAAAACTTTCATTAATTTAATAAAAACTTTCATTCATTTAGAATAAAATTTCTATAATTTAAAGAAAATTTCATTAATTTTGTGAAAAATTCAATTAATTTAATAAAAAGTTTTATAATTTTTATAAAGGTTTATTAGGTTAATGTAAAAGTCTCTTTAATTTAATAAAAAGTTTTAATAATTTAATGAAAAATTTCATTAGTTTTAATAAAATATTCAAATTAAATTCCAACTATGGTTGATGACGCTATTTTGGATTATATCGATAACGGTATTTTAAGGGCAACAATGATGTTTCTTTTATTTCGGCATCAATATTTTATGGATAACTGGATTAGAGTTAATTTGGTAACGGTATCTTAAGGATAGCGTTAACAGTATTTTAAAAGCGGTTTTGCAATGAAAAGAGAGTTTATTAGAGAATTAGGGATTTGCAATGAAACCCAAATTTTTCTTGTACAAATAAAACATCAACAGGGGTTCCGGTTGGGTGTTATAGTTTCAATTTAAGTCAAATCTACCATATGTTTTTTTTTTGTACCCTCAGGGCAAAATTAAATTATAATAAAAAAGTTAAAAATTAACTTGACAAAATATGTGTAAAGAAAAAACTGTAATGTTTACATAATTTTAATATCAAATAAAAATGTTGTCTCTTGACCCTGATTTGTATATTATTAAGTGCATTGAAGCATTTAACATAAACAACACATACAATAAACCTAAAACTAACACATACAATATATAACTACTAACTTACTACAGTAAAACCTTCCTATAAATGACATCGAGGGTAGTAGAGACTTTTTTATTACAAAGAGTAAATGAAATTTATCAGACTCATATGCTTTGCTTAGATACTCAGCCCGTACTCTTTATGTTAGCAAACACATCGAGAGAACCGTGAGAAGCAATATTATTCTCTAAAATATATATTCCTTGATTTGATCTAAATACGAGAGAGAGAGAGAGATAGAGTCCTCATTCGAAGGTTATTTTTTGTCGTTTATTCGCATGCATCCAATTATGCTTTTCTTACGCACTACTAAACATTATAAAGAACTTTATTCCATAAACATTTTTGTGGTCAATTGGCAACAAAAATAATAATAATAATAATAAAAAAAAAGGAAACACCCAATTGAGACATGGGAGGTGGATTTGAAGAAAAAAATATTAAATCTAAAACTGTGTAAGTAGTAGTAAATCCCTCAAACTAAAATATTTAAATATAAAGTGTAGAAATACTTATGAACTAATGAAACACTGAATAGCAGAAGATAATAAGAAGGTAAATTGACACAAACAACTTTGAGATTCTAAAGGACAAGCAACAGTGGAGTAGTTTACAACAAATTCCAAAGAATTTAAGAATTTGCAAAAGGTAGAAGGAAAATAAAATTCACCATAAATGAAACATATTTACGTGTATGAACATACATGATAATATATGGGCTTGTATGTTTTAATATATGGGTAAAGCTGATCATATATGAGCATATGTCTGATTATATATGCTCATATACAGGTTGGTTGAAAAGTTCCTGTGCTCACCAAGAGATGGCACGCTAGCTCCAAACTTTTTTTTTCTCAAGTTGGTTTAACTGTCCTGAGAACACATGCAAAGTTGCAAGTCATTCTGTCAATTCTTTCTTTGTTTACAAGCCATTTGAAGTTGACGTGTAATTGATTTTTTTTTAATATGGAGAAAATTGAATATCGTGCAGTCATTAGATTCTTTGTTTTGAAGGGTTTAAAAGCAAAGGAAATTTATGAACAATTGTTAGAAGTGTATAAGGAGTCCTCACCTTCAAAACGCACCATTGAATTTCGGGCTGGTGAATTTAAACGTGGTTGTACCAGCCTTGAAGACGATCCACGCGAAGGACGGCCAAAAACTGCAAACACAGCAGAAATCATTGAGCAGGTACATAATATGGTTAGTGAAGATACAAGTTTGACTAAGCGTGAAATTGCTAATGCCATAGGCATCTCAGACGAATGAGTACTCCATATTTTACATGAAGAATTACGTATGAAAAAATTGTTTGGAAAGTTTGTGCCGCACACATTAACAATTCAACAAAAACTGGATCGAAAACAAATTTCTCAGCGTAACTTGGAGCGTTTTAAGCCGAATAAAACCGACTTGGATCTACCACCATGATCCTAAATTAAAACAAGAACGTTTACAGTGGACTGAAGCTGGTTGTTCAGCTCCAAAGCAGGTGAAGTCACAACGATCAGCAAAGAAGGTTATGGCATCGGTTTTTTGGGATGCAAAAGGAATTTTGTTGATTGATTATCTTCAGAAAGGTAAAACAATCAGCTCTGAATATTATTGCAGCGTTTTGGATCAGCTGGATGAAAAAATTAGTGAGAAAAGACCTGGTTTAAAGAAGAAAAAAATCATTTTTCATCAAGACAATGCACCTGCTCACAAAAGTGTTTTGACGATGGCTAAATTCAAAGAATTGAAGTACGAATTGCTTGAACATCCACTGTATTCACCAGATTTGGCTCCCAGTGACTAATATCTCTTCAGAAATCTCAAACAATTCCTTCGTAGAAAACATTTTTCGTCGAATGAAAAGGCCATAGCAGCCATAGACGGTTATTTTGCAGAGCTTCCGGAAAACCATTATAAGGATGGGATAAAATTATTGGAAGATCATTGGAACAAGTGTATTGAGCTTCTAGGAGATTATATTGAATAAAAAAATATATTTCGTAACAAAAATAGTATTCTTTCATTTCGAGCGCAGGAACTTTTCAACCAACGTGTATGATTTATATATAATATTATATAAGATTATATATAATCATATATGCTCATATATGATTCATATATAATCATATATGATCATATATTTTGCTATATAGCCTTGTTTCGGATCCGAACATATATGGTCATATATAACTCCACAAATGGTCATATATTGAACTGTATGTGGACATATTTAATCATATATCTTCATATACGATCCTATTTTTACCCGGCTGGGTAATATCCAATTGTTTATGACAATTTTAAGTCGTATTGTGAGCTTAAGCGATTCAAGCTGCATACTGAATATTTTTAAACTTGATCATGGTCCTATTTCTGAATTTTGAAATGTTATTGCTTTGCACAACATTGCAAATAACAGTATTTGTAAATTGCATGAACATCTACAGTACAATTCATTATTGCTTTCCCACAGTTTTTGCAACTTAAACCCATACATAATTGTAATACAAATTGTAACCCTGTCTGTTGATGTCTTCAGCCACACCTACATTGTCAACCACATATGATCATTACAATGGACATTGTTATATATAATATTATAATAACTGCTGGAAAAGTTCCCAACAGTGTTTTATTCATCCTAAACAAACACAAATCTATGTAAAAAAAAATGTATAAATCTGTAACAGGATATTTTTTCGTTAGAAGACGGTAGAAAAAAGGAAAATTATTATAATACTAATTCTTAGCTTTAAGCTTAATGAAACAATTTATATAATTTTAAAAAGGTAAATTTAAAAATGATAAAAGCTGACATCAAATTTTAAGAATTTAGAATTGTATTTCTAATAGGGTGGAAGACTTTTAAAAAAAAAGTGATGGGGTACTTATTAATTTTTTTAGAAAACAAGCACCAATTTGGAAAGGGGATGTAGGACAGTTGAAAGGTGGTGAAAGATGAAGGGCAAATATGGCAACACTGTAATTGCCCGATATTGGCGAAATTGTTGCAACTTTTTAGTTCATAGTCCTGTTATGCTGGTGGGGTTAAGTGCTTTGGGAACGCCGAACAAGTACGTTGCCGGGGATCGAACCTGCAACCTTCTGTGTAACAGTCCAATGCGCTAACCATTACACCACAAGACTGTCAAAAAGCGGTTGTCAGATATTAAGTAGTTTTTAGCTACCCATGTAAAAATCGATACATATATGAACATACATGGGCTTCTATATGATCATATATGGGCATACATGGTCATATATGTCCATTAAGGGTGTTCTTATTTTGAAATTATTGAAATTTATCAACCGCCGGCCCGATTCTTGTTCCCTTCTGTTAAAAATGTAATCCTGTAAAATTTGGAGTCAATCCGATAATTTTTAGTGGACCCGGAAACGATTTGAAAATTTTCATGGGGTCTATATGGGCAAAATATCCATTTTTAACGAAAGTAGTTACATTTTAATTTTGAACTTTATTTTATCCATCACAAAAGGAAATGAAACAATAACTGTTTTTGGTTTTCTTCTCTTAAAATTATAAAAAATAAATATCAAATGCATGATATTGACTGTTTAGTTCTCTAAAGTCGCAATAACAGTTACCTACTTAAAAAAACATAAATTTATTTTCGCACGCTTTACTTTTGGCGCAGAACATATTCCAAGAAATTGTGTACTCTTGAGCTACTAAAAATTGCATATACTGCTGATAACGGGACATTTTCGAGAACATTTTCTCTTGTGTTTTTAATTTTCGCTTTATTTTTGGCTTTGGAAGCAAACAGTTCATAGTTCTACTTAAAATCGTAATTTGTGATCGCAGTGGAGTGAGTTCTTATCAGTGAAATCGAAAAGAATTAATAATTTAATAATAATAGATTTTTCTAGATTAATTTGTTATTTAATTATTGTTATATAATAAAAGAAATTAATAATGTCGAGTGCTTCAGTTATTGGAACGCGTAAAGCCATTGAAAATTTGAAGAAAATCGATCTAATTGGAAATGTTTCTCATCAAATTACTGGTGCAAAACTACCGTCTAATCGTCAGGTCTTGCAAGTTTTATTTTACAACATGCGGTTTGTAAAAATGACTGCGATGCTTGGTGCGAAGCTAGCAATTAGTGCAGTGGAAATATTTTGGCAGCAAGCACGTATACCTATTCGAGAAGAGCACAAATGCGTTGAAAAGCTTGTAAAATTATACGACAAATGGAAAATCATTCAGAAAACAGTTCCTGGTAAAAGGTCGAGTTCCCAAAAAGAAGCTGCTGAGTCATTTTTGAATAGTCTAGACGACTTATTTGATATTGCTACCGCTGATGCACTAGAAAAAATTCGGATTGCAGAAGAAAAAAAGGACGTCCCGGTTGTATGGCTGGTGTTGACAAGGTTTTGTGGGATCGGGAAAATAGAGCACAAGTACGGAAAGATAAGGAAGCTGCAAGGAAAAGAAAGCATGAGGAGGAAATGAGCCGCACAGGTAAGGGTGACGAACTTCAATATTGTAATGTTTTATTTTTCATATTTTATAGATGTTTCTCAATTAATGGAGTGTAATGATGAAGGTGATATTAGTGACATATCAAGCAACGAGATGCATAATGATGAAACACATGTAACCTCAAAAAGTAATCATGGTCAAAAACGAGGGCGCAAAAATTTTTTAACAGCAAGGTTGCTAGCAGCTCTTGACAATGCCAAAGTGTCTGATGGAATGGCAGTTCATATTCTCATAGCAGCAGGTGAAGCATTTGGACTACGTGTAGAAGAACTTGCAATCAATCGTTCAACTATTCATCGTTTACGCCAAGAGAACCGTTTAAGGGAATCTGAAGAAATTTCAGCTAATTTCACTGATAATGTAAATTGTGATTTTCAGCAAGAGTTGGTTTTTGATATTGTAACAATCTTTTCATCATTTATAGGTGAGTAAAACTGGATCGCTGGTAGCTCATTTTGATGGAAAATTCATGAAAGACTTGATCGGCCCCACGAAGGTTGAGCGAATCGCAATTTCTGTTAGTTTCAACGGCACATCAAAATTTCTAGGCGCACCAAAAGTAGCATCTTCGAGTGGTGAAAATATTGCTGATATAGTGTATGAAAAATTACGTGAATGGAAAATTGTGGATCAAGTCAAAGGCTTGTCATATGATACAACGTCAACAAATACTGGCATAAAAACAGGTGCTGCAGTTCTTTTAGAAAAAAAAATTGGCCGTAGTCTTATCAATCTACCTTGCCGCCACCATATTTATGAGGTCGTTTTGCGAAGTGTTTTCGAAACAAAACTTTATTCAACCTCTACACCAGAAGTTCCCATCTTTGAAAGATTTGGAAAATTTTGGCCAAATATAAATAAACAAGCTTTCAAAAGTGGCATTGAAGATTCGACCATTTGTGAAAAAATAAGTGCAGCTGAACTAGAACACTGTAAAACTTTTTGCTATGCTCAACTGGCTAAATCTCAAAATCGAGAAGACTATAAAGAATTACTACAGTTGGCTTTGATGTTTGTCGGTGCAGAGCAGTATAATTTCCGAACGCCTGGACCAACTAGCCATGCACGCTGGATGGCAAAGGCTATATATTCCTTGAAAATATTTATGTTCTGTGATCAATTCAAACTAACGAAGAAGGAATTGAATGGTTTACGCGATATTTGCGTTTTAATAGTGACTCTTTATATCAAAGTTTGGTTCAAATGTACTAATGCTATAGACGCACCGCTTCAAGATTTAACTTTTATTCAAGATGCCATAAAGTATACTGAAATAGACACGGACATATCAGCAATAATTCTAAAAAAAATGAGCAACCATTTATGGTACATTTCAGAGCAAGTAGTAGCTCTGGCTTTTTATGATTCGAAAATACCCATAGAAGAGAAACAGAAAATGCTTAAAAACCTCAAATTAAAGGAACCAGTAGTAAAATTAGAAAATGGTCGAAGATGTTCGAATTTATTGGATTTTAAAAATATTTCGTTGTGTGATTTCGTGTCAGAGAAAACAAAATGTTTCTTTAGTAAATTTGGTTTGCCAATGGAGTTTTTACTGTTAGAGCCTTCAAGTTGGGAAACATCATACGCATTTGAAGAAGGTTGGACCGCATGTAAGGACTTATTTGTCGTCAATGATATTGCAGAGAGAGGCGTTAAGTTTATTCAAGACTATAATAGAATCTTGAGAAATGATGAAGACGAAAAACAATTGTTGCTTCAGGTTGTTGAGGCTTATCGAATGAAATATCCATCATATAACAAAGCTACTTTAATAACATGATAAATAAAATAGTAATGATTAATAAATTTATCATATATAAAATACAATTATTTTTTAATATGAAATTTCATTTGATGTAACTACTTTCGTTAAAAATGGATATTTTGCCCATATAGACCCCATGAAAATTTTCAAATCGTTTCCGGGTCCACTAAAAATTATCGGATTGACTCCAAATTTTACAGGATTACTTTTTTAACAAAAGGGAACAAGAATCGTGCCGGCGAACTAGAAAAAACACTTTTTAAAATTTTCCCATACAAATAAGAACACCCCTAATGTCCATGCATGCTTTATTATATAACCATATATGATCGTATATCTTTGAATCCGAAATTTGTGGGTATATAGTCATATATGTTCTTATATGAGCATACATATCTAATATATGAGCATATATATATATATAACCATATACGCTCAAATTTCAGAACCGTAGATATATAAACATGTTTGAGATCATGTATGGTCTTATATGATCACATACAAGCCCATGTATGATCATGTATGTTCATATATATTTTGATTTTTACATGGGTAAATAATAATTTTATATTAAAATTACATAATATTATTTACTACTTTCTTGTTCAACGAACGATTTAATTAAAAAAGAAATCCAACTTACAAGGAAGGTATTGCCGGGTCACAACCCCCCCCCCCCCCCCCCCAACACTTTTTAAAGGAAATTAGCTATTATCGCTATCACAAAGTTAATTCTATATTTGATTGCCATTTTATTGAAATTTGTTGCTGGGTATTATTCCCATAAGGCATACAAGTGTACTGTGTATTCAACTATCAATTTTGTTCATTATAAAATTTGACATATTCTCTTTTTCTGTCAAAAGAACAAGTGTCACATTATCATTTTGTTGAATAATTATAATGCGAATCCCAATACCTTTAATTATAATTTTCCCAATAAATATGAAACATAATTGAATGAATTGTTGTGTAAGAGTTCATGTATGATGTGTCTTTTTAATGCATTTCAATTTGTATTAAATTAATTTGAGTTAATTTTCATCTCTTTATAAATCTTCAACTTTTGTTTTCACATTACAAAGCGTTTAATACATATTACAACGTTGTAATTTGATAAAGAAAATGTATAATTTGCATATAAATTCGATTTCAATTTTTAAATAAAAGTAATTGTTAAGTTTAATACAGAAATAATGTGTAATTAACATTTTTTAATGATGAGGAGTTGTAATAAAAGGATAAAGGCTCGATAGATAGAATTAAAAAAAAAAGAAACTGAAATTGCTTATGTATTAAAAAAATCTCTTAACAATTTGCTGATGTCTGCCAATGACATTATAATGAAATTAATATATATGGTCCCAATTTTTTTGCAGTGTTCAACACAGCGTATGATTAATAATATTAAGCATACGTCCAAAATTACTGTATATATGATTCAAGTTGAAATAAATTTTATTTATATTTGAATTAAATATTTCAGCATTTTAGCTGTAGTTTTTTTCATTTTAAAAATAAGTACAAATATATTTAAATTAAAAAGAATCTTAAACTAAATTTGATTTCCAGACCGTTACTATTTAATTTAATGTTGCTTCTAATTGTTTTTAAAATATTTTATTACGAGTGTATGCAAAAATTAATTAAATATAAATTTTAAATAATTTATATATAAGAAAAATAATGTGAATTCTGTTTGTTTGCATGAATTTAGTTCAAATGATTTTGTTTTTTTTTTTTCTTATAATCTTACTATCAAATCCTTTATATTGATTATTGATATTGCTATCTTGTAATCTTTAAAAGAATTTAACAAATATAACTGAATAAAAACTATATTTATTTTTTGTTTTGTATATTTGTAATGCACAATATAATCTTTTAAACACTTAAAAATTCAATATTATTTTCAATTTACTAGAATTACATGCAATCGTAGAGTACACCTAGTACTTGCTAAAGTTCTGGTACTTACAATACAAAAAAATTAATTTTAATTTTTTTTTTTTTTACATCTATCATCAACTTTATATACCCTGCAGGCCAATTAATGGCTGTCTGTCCTAGACTAAAAAAGTTGAATAATGAAGAATTTGGCAACCCATATGAAAATCCAAATATATACCCTGTAGGAAATGTCAATAGTGAAACTGTACTGATTCACTATTGACTTTGTCACCAGTACTACTGACTAATTATGCCCCAGCCAACGCTTTCTGCTGTAGACATTTAACAAGTGCGTGTCATTGCGAATCTACACAACTATTGACTAGGTGTTGACATTGGAACTAGAGATTCACTAAAACATTTTAGTAATTCTAGTCTAAATTTTTCGAACTTTTTACTAGATTTTCACACTAGGAAGGAACATAAGTTTAAACAGGTGCATTTTTTTTTTTGTTAAATTAGATATTTTATTAGAAAGAAATTTTTTTATAAATTTCATTAAAGTTAAAATAATTTAACTTTGGAGTAGACAAATCTTCAAAAGACTGCACAAAATCATCCACAGGCTCCGTAAAATCTTCATTCAAGAGGAATGTAAAAAGTATAGACGCTTTGTGGACATGTCACCAAAAAGTCACCCAAAATAGTCGACAAAAGTGGCGACTTGTAGACACTTGACCCCAGGCTTCCTACAGGGTATGAACATACATGGGCTTGTAAATGATCATACATGCTGGTATACAATCATATATGTCCATTCATAGTTTAATATATGATCATACATGTTCTCATATATTACCATATATCTTCGGATTCGAAATATACCCTCATATTTCGGCAACTCCTGATCATATATGCGCACATATGATCATATATTAACATATACGGCCATATACTCTTAAATTTCGTATCCAAAATTTCGTATCCTTGTATAATAATATACAAGACCATGAACTTTTATATATATTTCGATTTTCGATAGAGAGCTTAGTTCAGCGATTATTAACTATCAGGTGTCTGTTCTAAAGGCTAAAGCTTAAACTACACTTTTTAAACTAAATTTAGAATCTTTTCGTTCATGTTATCCTCGAAATAACGTGGCGACTAATCTAAGGTAGTATGATGTTCCTGAAATATGTAGCCGAAAATTCATCAAAAAAAAAAAATGGTTGCCATGTACCAAAACTTATAAAAGTATTAGGTGTAGGATACTTTTTTTTTGTTTTCTTTCATTTTTGTATACTTTACACAACATTTGTCCATGCAATCATATATTGAATGAAAAGTGTATGTGTCTGTTTATGTATTTGTTTGTGTATGAGTGAATTTGTGCATGCAAAGGTAAATGCGTTTGCAAGAGTACGTTTTTTACGTATTCCTTTATGTAAGTTTGTGCTGAACAAACTTTATTTTGATTTAAATGGTTGTGAAATACAAAAAAAAAACTGAATAATACAATGAGTAACTTTTCAATCATATAAGTGGAGTATAAAAACAGATACACAAGCAAACACAAGAAGTATACACTGAGAAAAAAAATTTGAAAATCAAACAAAAACATCATTAAATTAAATAGTAAGTTTTGCAATCAAATTATTTTTTTTTTATTAAAATATATTTCAAGATATTTTTGAAATTACAAAACATAATCTAAAATGTTGAAATATTTAAATACGTAAAAGCTTATTTCAACTACAATCATATTTACTTTAACAAGAAGCATACTTAGTTTAAAAATGTTGGTAAAAGAAAGAAATTCCATCACTTTAATAGCAAAAATATAAATTATCCTTCGAAAAGATTCATACACAGAGAAAAAAGATTGTTGCTGATAACAAAATTTATTGTCAATTGAATGTTTTGGTTGAGCAATCGAATTTTTCGCTTTTCACAACTAAAACTTAATAAAGACAAAATAAATTTTTGACCAAGAGCACATACCACAATCGAACTATTCGATTGGCAGGCAAGAAATTCGGTTTTCTCTTTGTAGATACATTCCAAAGTTATGTCCAATTATGTGCAACATTAACGTAGAAATTTATTAATGAATTAACATCGAAACGTGAAAATATTCACATAATGGAATGGAACAGGGAACGAGTCGAATTTGCAACACTAGACAAGGAGAATGAAATGGTATGAAACGGGAAGAGGATAAAATTGAAACACCAAAGAGGAATTAAGTGGAACGAGGAATGAGCGGAACTGGAACACTAGACAAGAGTAATGAAATTGAATAGGGAACGTGTGGAATTAAAACGAACGAATGAAATTGAAACACTGCATAAGGGAACAAAATGGAATATAATGGATATCAAGAAAAATTTAAACACCAAACAAGCAAAATTGAATGGAATTGAAAGAACGAGCGAAATCGAAATACTAAGCAATGGGAACGAAATAGAATGGAACGAAAAACATGTGAAATTGAACAGGTCGAATTGCAACACTAGACAAGGAGAATGAAATGGTGTGAAACGGGAAGATGGTAAAATCGAAACACCAGACAAGGGGAACACAATGAAAGGGAATGGAACGGGGAATGAATGGAAATTAAACACCTATCAAAATGAAATGCGGAACAAATATAATTGAAACAACTATCAAAATGAAATGTAATGAAACGATAAATGAGTGGAATCAAAACTCTAAGCAAGGAGAACGGACTGGCATGGAAAACGAGTGAAATCGGTACAAAAGATAAGTGAAACGAAATGGAATGGAACGAAGAACGAAGGGAATTAACATTGTACAAGCGGAAAGAAATGGAATATAACGATGAACGAGTAAAATCGAAAATTTATAACGGGAACGAATTGCAATAGAGCGTCGTGCCTGATCTTAAATGATATTTATCAATTAAAACTTTTTTCTATTATCTCTTCAGTGATAATGAGCCTCATCACTAAATGAACTTTTACTCAAGAGCATATATATTTTCAATTTTAGATTTGTATCCAAAGTAGTTTGGGCAGTGTTAAAGTGTTAATGGAATTTTTTCGTGAAAACCAATAATCAGTTGTATCAACCCATTTCAATCGTAGAAGCTGAATTTCAATTGGAAACGAACAAACTTTTAAAAATGCTGTTTTAAGCGTTATTAACTGTTTAATTAAATGCTATTTTTCTTTCAGTGTATAAACATTTATTCTTACTATACATGTATGTATGTATGTATGTAATTTGTACATAAAATTGTCTCTTCTTTGCAGTTTATTTTCTGTATTTTTTTTTTTTTTTTCAATAAAATGCACCTGAACAGAATTATACAAACCTATCAACATATGGATGGATTTATATGTTAAGTTACAACAAATAATCATAGATTTACAGAAATAAAGGAAAAAATATATAAATGTATATACAAACACTTACACACAATGGCACGCACATACTCGTACACTGTGACATATTATATGCAAATATGCAGAGAAGGTAAATAGTAAAGGAAACTTGGTAACAATTTATTAAATAAATCGTTTCATTGTTTTCTACAGCTCATCAACAATTGGCAAGTGGCACGCGTGCTGCTATGTATGTATGCATACATATACAACTACAAAAGTGACTTACAAAATGTATTCCCCATAAGTATGGTATATGATTACAAATAGTAAATTTTAAATTCTATTTCATTTGTGTTGTATTGAAAAAATTTATTTTTATTGAGGCGTGCATTAGTTTTGAGTACGAGTACATTATAAAATATTTTTATTTTGTCTAGCAAGATTCTTCTTAGAGTATCCTTTTTTTATCCTTTAAATTTTCTTGTTTTCATTTGATTTTGTTTTGGTTACATGTATTACATTTATTGGTATTGAAATTATTATTACTTGTCTTGTTATGTCAATATATCTATGTATGTATGTTATGTGCATGTGTATGATCAAATCATCATATTCACATACACAATTATACCTTTACACTCGTAGGACGTTTTTGTTAAGTTTAAAAGTTATTTTTGTTATTTTGTGTAACACTGTTGCCAGAGATTCTTAAATTTTTTAAGGTCTTCTAAATGAGGGTTTTTTTGAAAATAATTAGTTCTTTTTTGCACCATTTGTAATAAAAAGTTAAGACATTTTTTTGATCGAGGCACCAACCGAATTTATTTAAATTTACAAATATGGGCCTTAAAAACTTTTCATTATTTTTGTCCCCTCTATTACAATATACAACAAGATGGAGGTAATGATCTCGGTCGTGAACAATTCTTACACTGGACAAAGGTATAAAAATGGTATAGTAAAACCGCTAAAGGGTTTGGCGCTGATAGGGTACAATCAAATTTTATGATCGATTATATATTTTATTATTGACACTTTCTATTTTATAACATGATTAGCTGTAACCATGCTGTGGTAACAAAAATTATTATAATTGTAAAAATGCTGACAATAATCAATGCAAATTATAAATCAAATAAAACATGACATTGACATTTACAGTCATAATATTGTCTTGTTTTTATAAAACCAAATTGTATCAATAAAGTTACCCATGTGAAAATGATAATATATAATTATTTTCACCTGGGGGGGTTTATAAGAAAAAGCCTGTAGAACCTAAGAGTTGTTTTGCGAAAGGTTAAACACCAGATTTTCAAAATTTTTTGTGATAAAAACATTTTTAGATTTTAAAAAAAAACTTAGGATTCTAAAAAAATCTTGATTCTGAGGACTATTTTTGTAAAATAACGACTTTCATGTGGAAAAAGTAAATATTCATATATTCTTAAAAAAAATTACGATTCTAAGGACTGTCTTTAAGTAAAAAATTCTTAGATTCCGAGGACTTTTCATCATGAAAAATACTTTTAAATTCTAAAACCTTTTTCTAGTAGAAAAAGTCATAGATTCTAAGGAGTTTTTCTAAAAGAAAAATTCTGACACTCTCAAGGACTTATTAAAAAAATTCTAGAATCTAGAAATTTTTCTATTAGAAAAAGTCCATAGAATCTGTTTTTTTTTATTAAAAAAGACCTTAAATTTAAAAAAAAAAAATTAAGTATTTTCTATCAAAAAAAAAAGTCCATAGAATCAAAGAAGTTTTCTTGAAAAAGTCCTTTATATAAAATTTTTTCTTTAGGAAAAACATTACTTGAAGAAATATTTTTAAATTTAAATAAGTTTTTTATAGTTTCGAATCATAATATAACTGCAAGGAATATATTTTATTATCATAATATTAAAAAAAAAGACCTTAAAATTGATTTTAAAAAATTAAGTATTTTCTATAAAAAAAAAAAAAATTCCATAGAATCAAAGTAGTTTTCTTGAAAAAGTCCTTTATATAAAATTTTTTCTTCAGGAAAAACATTACTTGAAGAAATATTTTTAAATTCAGTTTCAAATCAAAATATAACTGCAGCAAGTATATTATGGTAAAATTATGGTTATTTTATTATCATAATATGATAACTATATTATAGTACAACTTTGGTTGACACAATCATAATCGCAAAAATATGATACTTTTCGAATATGATTGGCCCAACCATGTTTTTGTTCTGCGTCAAAGAATTAATAAAATATTTAATGAAAAAAGTTATTCGTAAAATTTTAGTTTAGGCTGAATTTAGCACCGAAAAACTATTGCACAGATTTTTGAGTCATATTTCATATGGCATTAACAAAAAAAAATATATAAAAATTTTACTCTACCCAACAGCTCCAAACTTTTTGAGGGGGTTGCACTGTACTAACCTAACACATACATTTATCTGGTATAAGAATTACCCATACCCAAAAATAGTGTGGCACAGTTTTATGTATCTCGAAATACCATTGAAAGCGATGAGAGTCTAGTAGAAGTATTCAGCGATGTATCCATAATTTTTCATGTTGTAGGCGTTCCTTGTAAATAATAATAATGTTGCTTGTGTTGCTGTTGTTGATATTTTTTGGATTTTCCAGTTTTTAGCTTTAAAGTTGCTTTTTCCTTAAATTTCTGAGCTTTAAATTGCTTTTTTCACATTTTTTTTGCCTCAAAAATATATATTTTCTGCTAATTTTGTTTTTTTTTAAAGAGTTTTAACTTTTACTTTTGCTTGTTTAACAAAAAAAATTTTGACTGGCTATTTTTGTTAATTTTTTCTTAAAAAAGTGTTTTTCCCAACTTTTTACTTTTGTTTGTTTTTTGCTTTTTTGTAATTTTTTTTGCTTAAAATACATTGAAAATTTCTTTTTTTGTCTTCTGTGGTAATAACTTTGAAATTTGTCCATGAATTTGGCTGAAATATATCGCCTCGCCTTTGCCGAGTTGCAAGCACTGCATTAAAAAATTTACGTTCTCTGTATTATTATCAATTTTTTTACTTTTTTCAAATGTAAATGTAAATGTAAATATCTTTTAAAAGAAATGATATTTCATTTAAAAACCGGTCTACTTAATTTTCATTTAAATTAAATGCCATTTGTTATTTATTTTTAAATGTTGATTAATCAACTGACACATCCGTAAGAAACAAATGATATAATCAGTTAAAATAAATGTCAAAATTTTACCCACCAATCCTTAAAAAATAAATGTTTTTTTTATTTATTTGAAATTATTTCCGTTTTTGTATTTTTTTTTAATATACTCGTACAATACAAAATGTATGTATGCATATGAAGCTATAAACACTTTTTGTATGAATGTGTTTGTATATGCATGTGTGTTTGTGAAGTTCTTGTAATTTGTATTGAAAAATTTTGTATATATACAGCCAATTTAAATAAAAAAAAACAAATTAAAATTTTTTGAATATTTTTTTTTGAAACAGACAAATAAACCACAAGTTTCCGTTTTGTGGGTAAATTTTTATTAAATTTCAAACAAATGAAAAAAATAAATGAAACTGAAAAAAATCGGTAAATGATAGTAAATTATATCGAATAAATGTATAAAAAAGTTAATATAGATGTTTCTTTGAAAAATAAATGTATCTTCCTTTATTTTTAAATGGAACGGAAAACTTTTTTATTAAACTACAAACAGTTAACTACATAATATTCTGAGTGTTCATTTATCTGGTATAGGAATTACCCATACCCAAAAATACTGTGACACAGTTTTATGTATCTCGAAAGCGATGGAAGTCTAGTAGAAGTATTCAGCGATGTATCCATAATTTTCCATGTTGTAGGCGTTCCTTGTAAATAATAATAATAATATTGCTTGTGTTGCTGTTTTTGATATTTTTTGGATTTTCCAGTTTTTAGCTTTAAAGTTGCTTTTTCCTTAAATTTCTGAGCTTTAAATTGCTTTTTTCACATTTTTTTTTTTTTGCTTCAAAAATATTTATTTTTTTTTTTAAAGAGTTTTAACTTTTACTTTTGCTTGTTTAAAAAAATATTTTGACTGGCTATTTTTGTTAATTTTTTCTTAAAAAAGTGTTTTTCCCAACTTTTTACTTTTGCTTGTTTTTTGCCTTTTTGCTAATATTTTTTTGCTTAAACACATTGAATGTTGCTTTTTTGTCTTCTCTGGTAATAACTTTGAAATTTTTCCATGAATTTGGCTGAAATATATCGTCTCGCCTTTGCCGAGTTGCAAGCACTGCATTAAAAAATTTACGTTCTCTGTATTATTATCAATTTTTTTACTTTTTTCAAATGTAAATTATTGAAAATTTTTATTTTTTTTTTAAATATTGGAAAAAAATATTTTTAATTCGATTTTCTTAAGAAATATCATGAGTGTAGTCATTTTAGAAAATTTTAATGCCGACATACGAGTAATCTCTTATCCTCAATTGCATTTAAAACTTGCCCCTTAAGGAAATG
The DNA here is from genome assembly GCA_949748255.1 of Eustalomyia histrio. Classification (NCBI taxonomy): domain Eukaryota; kingdom Metazoa; phylum Arthropoda; class Insecta; order Diptera; family Anthomyiidae; genus Eustalomyia; species Eustalomyia histrio. The sequence continues at coordinate 154,329,931 of OX456524.1, read as the reverse complement.
GTGTAGTGTAGTAAATCTAGGATATAGTATTAAGAATTTTTATAAAACCCATCTAAGAAATACATACTGTACTATTATAATAAGAAATGGTAAAAGAAGTAGAAGGTAGAAGAAGAAAGAAACAAAAGAAAAAAAAATGAAAACAAACATATGCTTAGATGTGAATTTAACGAATCATGAAATACGATAATTGAACCATGCAGAGAGCTTCTATTGTCGAGAGGAATAATAAAATTTTCTTTTCTGTTTAACCAGTCTAAAACAGTTTTATGTTTCAAAAAAAAAAAAAAACCAAAAACGAACAATTTCCAAGTTGTCATTGAAGACATACAAGTTTCTATAACATCTACAATAATATCTTAAATTTCCTAGAGATTTTCTGTTTTTTTTTTGTTGCTGTTCCTAACCCACTTAACTAACTTTTTGCTGCTATTGTTAGAATGTTGGTTGGTTGGATGATGACCAGTGTTATTTGAGCATCCCTTGCACAGTTTTTTTTTTATATAAATGAGTATAAAACTCATTTCAATTTTCTTTCTATTACATTTTTTTTTTTTTTTAAAAGTTTTTAAATTTTTGGTATTTTTAACACAATTCTTACAGATCTTTATTTCAATGAAAATGAAATTTCTCAACTTTTAGTTATATGGTAATTGTCATCTTTTAGTTATTTATGTAAAAAGAAAGTACTTGAAAAGTATTATATAATCGAATGTTATCTACATGTATTTATAATGTAGTTAAAGATGTAAATTGTTATATAGTGTATGCAATAAATAATGTTGCCATCAATTTCCATTTCAAAGTTCGGGGGAATTCAAATGGCACTTGTAGCTTGAATAAGTACCTACTGCACGATTACTTTTTTAACACACTGTATTGTTTTTCACATAAAAATTGTCTGTTAATATTTAAATATAACTGTCATTGTTTAAATGATCAGTATTTGTATTTTAAAAGTATATTTTCCAAAACAAAAGCTCTTCTTATCTCATCAATTGTCAATGTTGCCAGATGAGAGTTTTTTCTTTCATCAAGAATTTTCTGTTTCATCAAAATGCGAACTTAGTTTGGGAATTTTATTTATTCAGTTTTAGCGAATTTCAATTCTAAAATATGTGTTATTTAAAATTGAACCGAAATTAGGGTGACCTAGTCCCCATATGAACCAACCACCTGCCCGATATTTGCTTAAATGCTTTTTTTTAGGTCATTACATTTCGATTTTTTTTTCTATAATTTTTATGCTGACCATAAAATAAAAAATCGGGCTTCTTGCCGGAATTTGAAGCGTTTTCCAAAATATGGTGTAAAATATCTTAAAATCGGCATTTCCTACTTTAATATTTTTTAAATTATAAATATATCAAATGTCCTTCAAGATTTTTATATCAAACTAAAGAAATTTAAATATATAATTAAAATTTTTCACTGTAAATTAATTTTGATTTTTTTTTTAAGTTCAAGTTTAAATTCAAAAATTTTCAATGTAAAATATATGAATTTCAAATAGTAAATATAAATTTTTGTAGAAATTTTTATCAATTTTAAATAAAAAATCTCAATTTTACTTGGAATTTTAACAATTTTATATTAAAGTTTTCAATTTCTTTTTTTAAAATTCAAATCACTAAAAGAAAGTCACAGTTTAATTTGACATTTTGCAATTTAAAGATGAATTTTAATGATTTTTTAAAATTTTAAAAGAAACGCTTGAATTTTTCCACAATTTTTTTCTTTTACAAAACTAATATTCAGAAGAAAAAATGCAAATATTTCTTAAGTTAATTTTTTTTTTAATAAAAAATAATATTTAGAGCAAAATTTCATGTGAAAATATTGTTTTCACTTCTAAGCCACAGTAAATTTTTTTTTCAGGTGAAAAAAATTTCACTCGAACTTTAATGGACTCAAATTGTATTATATATTGTAAAAATTAATAATTTTTTTATTCACTTTTTCACTAAAAAAATAATATTATCCCATGTAAAAATTGAAATACATGATTATACATGGGCTTGTATATGATCATACATGGGCATATATGGTCATATACGTCCATATATGGTTCAATATATGACCATACATGATATCATATAAGACCATTTATATTCAGATCCGATATTTGAGGGTATATGGCTGTCATGTATGATCATATATGGGCATACATGAATAATATATGAGCATATATGAGCACATATGGTAATATATGAGCATACATGAATAACATATGAGCATTAATGATAATATGTGAGCATATATGATAATATATGAGCATATACGATAATATATGACTATATACGGCCATATACCCTCAAATATCGGGTACGAAGATATATGGTACTACATGAGATCATATGTGATCACATATTAAGCCATGTGTAAAAGTATATGACCATATATGCCCATGCATATATGGTCATATAAGGCCATATGGACATATGGCCCTTATATGTTCATATATATTTTACATGAGATTAAATTTTAAATTTGCATGATAAGAAATTAAACTAAATTTTCAGATGAAATTCAGAATCGAGAAAAATACATATTTTTGTATAGAGACTAAAATAGTATTTTCTAAGTGTAATCGAAACAACGTATTATGCGTAATATTCTAAATTAAAGGTGGAAAATGTAAATTTAGGTTTAAATTCATGCTCATATTTAGGTTTAAAATTTTCCTGTTTAAAATAAAAATTTTTCTTAATTTTCAAATTTCTAAATTTTAATTACCGCTCACAATTTGATTGCAATTTTTTGCAGTTTCTATATTTGTTGTATCTAAATTTCAAAGAAAGTCGTTTTATATTATAAAAATCATACTCAGAATGTAAATATAATGAATTTTGAAAAATTTCTATGATTCACAACAATTCTCTATATTTAATTTTAAAGTGCTTCACTGTTTCGCCAAACATTTATACCGTTTGTATTTTTCTACCTGGGTAGGTAAAATTGTGGATACTTTGTTCATTAGTTTTTGGATTGGGAACACGACACTAACATTTGTCTGGCAACACTGTGTTTTACAAAACCCAAGCTTTTTTTTAAAGCTTTTCTATTACACTGAAAAAAATACGCAATAATCATTTGTTTATTTTAAAAAGTTTTATTTGGCAAATAAAGCAATTGTTTATATTTGTTACAAAATAATTGTTAGTAGCTAAAATAAATAAAGGAAATTTACTTTCGATTCTAAACTAAATAATATGTAAATGTAAATTTATTTAATAATTTTATGTAAATGTGAATGACATGCTAGAATATATGAATGTGTACAAATTTGAACTTAATATTAATAATAAATAAATGCTACAGTTATTAAGTTAAACTTAATAAAAAGGCAAGTTTAGAATATTTGAACATATATTTTATTTTGTATGGTTTACAAATTTAATATAAATTTATTTTTTAAAAAAAAGGACTTGGTCCTGTAAATTAAAGCATTAAAGGGAACGTACCTACTCTTTTTTTGTTCATTAGTGGACTGTCAATTTTAATTTTGTTCGGGGAAATTACAATTTTTTTTGTGTTTATTTTAAAAAGTTTCTTTTAGGTAAAATAATTATGAATTAAAATTTTCAAAATCTATTTAAAATATACAACATTTTAGTATCTATGATATTAATGATTGATTTAACCAAGTTCTCAATGGGAAAAAATGTGATGGGCTATTTTTGTAGTTCAAAATATCTTTTCAGATTCATAGAATTTTTTGTTCTAGACTTAATGCTGTATTCAGAGCAATTTTAATTTTTTATAAGTCTAAGCCAGGCTCGTTTTTCTTTTAATATTTTAATATAAAATAAATTTAAAAAAAAATTTTAAGTGAGACGAGCCTTAAATCAATCTAGTCTAGGATTTTAAATATAACGATAGTAAATTATTGTCCACACTTTTTACAAGATAATTTTCTACATAACATTTTTTACGATTTTGATAAAATACACAATAAATTATTTAAATATTAGTTATTTAGCTATTGTTTCACTCTAACCCTGATATCTTATTTTTAAGTTTAAGTTTTCATATATTATTCGCATTAAATGTCAAATTGTCAATATAAGATAACCGTTATTATTCAAAAAACCATTCTATACTGTCATGGGAATATAATTTTCAACATTATACTTGCATAATAATTTCACTATATTTAACACATACAATAAGTGTACATTGTTTAAAAATTTACAACTTCATATATAGAATGAAAAAATAAAAAGAAAAAAAAATATATAAAAATTATCATAAAAAATAATATGCATCATAAATTTGACATATAAAACACAATAAACATATTCTACATACTATGATACAGTGCACAAAATAATTACAAGTTCACTCATTATAAATTGTGTGTGTTTTCAGAAAAATTTGAAACTTTTGAAATGGTTTTTTGTTTTTTTCATTAAAAATAGTTTTTTTCAAGTTCCAGGGAAAATGGGAATGAATATAATCATATATGGGTATAACAGATCATATGTGTCCATATATAGTTAAATATGTAACCATATATAGTTCAACATGTGGCATATGATAACATACAGGACCACATATGATCGGATCGGAAATGTGGGGGTATTTGGACGTATAACATATAATCATATATGAGCATTTATGTTCTATATAGTTCAATATGGAACCATACATAGTCTAATATGTATCCATAAACAGCTGCTGTCAAAATATTAGCACCACCAAAATAAATAAACTTCATTTGGCAATTCTGTTTTTTTTTTTTTTTGCATTTCGGTTTTTGTCTGTAGCTTCGCAGTTCCGTTACAAATAGTATGTGTTGACTCTGAGTAAATAATTTTCAGCTAAACTAAAGAGTGTATTTTCAGAAATATGGAGAACAGCATAATGAGTCATAAAAAGATCTGTCAAAATAATAGCACTAATTTTCTAAGTTCTGTTAAAAACCCACCTGAAGCAGAAGTTTTTATTTTTAACAATATATAACCGTTATTAGTAATTTGTGTTAATAATATTCACATTAAAATTTAAAAAATTTTGCATTATATTGTAAACAATGGGTCTTGCTAAGCACTGTACTTTTGAGAAACGTGATGATCTCATTAAAAAACTAAATTCAGAAGGAAAAACGTACTCCCAAGTAAGAGATATTATTGGCTGTTTAAATAAAATGATAAGAAACGCAATAACCTACAAATTCAAAGCCGAAAAACGTGGAAGGAATATGGTCACTCCACCTTTAATGGTCAATCGGATAGTACGGCAAATCAAAAAAGCACCGTTTATGTCGGCTGTAGAAGTAAAAAATAAATTAAATCTGCCGGTAAGCACTGAAACCATATGCCGGAGACTAGGAGAACATAACCTCAAAGCTCATAGTCCAAGAAAAGTTCCACTCTTGACAAAGAAGCATCTGGCAAAAAAGATTATTATTTGATAAGAACCACCTTGACTGGTCAATTGAAAAGTGGCGCAATATTCTTTGGATTGATGAGTCCAAAATAGTATTATTCGGTGGTAAGGGTTCTCAATCATATGTAACAAGGCCACCTAACTCTGAATATAACCCAAAATTTACCGCAAACACAGTCAAGTACGGAGGTGTCAGTATCATGGAGTGGGGATGTTTTTCGTACTATGTAGTTGGACCTATTCACCGTATAAATACCATCATGGATGCATCCGAATACGTTAGAATACTCGAAGAAATTATGCTCCCATATGCATCCGAGGAAATGCCACTGATTTGGGTCATGCAACAAGATATTGACCCAAAACACACCAGTAAAAAAGCTAAAAAATGGTTTCAGGACAACCAAATTACAGTCATGGGGTGGCCTGCTCAGTCGCCAGATTTAAACCTTATTGAAAATTTATGGGCTGATGTAAAAAAGAAAGTATCCAAAATCAAAGCGATCAATAATAATGATCTGTGGAGTACATTCCTATAGAAAGGTGTCAGCATTTGGTTAACTCCATGGGGAGACGATGCTCAGCCGTTATTTCGAACAAGGGAAACGCAACTAAATACTAATGTGTGCCAATATGTATGGATATTTCAACAGAAAACTACTCGTATTCCAAAAATAAAATTAATTTTTTTATATATACTTTCAGCTAAATATGAGCAGTGCTATTATTTTGACAGACAATTTTTCTACTTTTTAAGAAAAAGTCGATTTTTTTATAATAACATGAACTTAAGTGATTTCTTTTTCTTTTGTAAAATTTTTTACATTTATCAGCCATTTAATTAAAAAAATATTTTAATAGTTTTTTTGAATAAATTTGTTTTTATAACTTTTATAAAATAAGCAATGTAGGTGGTGCTATTATTTTGACAGCAGCTGTATATTTCAATATGTGACATAAGATTCCATACATGGATCACATATGATGGGATTCGAAATTTGAGGATATTTGGAAATATTACATATAATCATATATGAATCTTATATAAACATATATTAATTTGTATGATCATATTTGTACATTTATATATATGAACATATATGGTAATATACGAATCCGAACATATATGGTCACATATAAAACCATATACATCCATATATTGAACTATATATGAATATATATGATTAGTTTTACCTATAAATGATAATATACAAGCTCATATATGATCATATATATTCAAAAAAAGTGCACCCTTTGAAAATGGGATCGTACATTGTCACAGGGTGCACTTTTTTTAGAAAAGATAACTGCACAAAAAATTTGTGCTTAAAATTCATCTTATAAAGTTAAAAAAAAAAAGCCGTTGATAAAAAAAATCACAACACTGATTTTAATTTTACTTAAATTTTGCAGGCAAAAAAAAATCATTTAAAATGCAGCACAAATTTCGATGAAAAAGATCAAAAATAGTACGGCTTTGTTTAGAAATATTTTTACTCTCAGTTGGTAGTGAAAAAGTTTAAAATATTTCCAAAAAAAAAAAAAACCCCAGTTTCATTCTGTGAACATATAATTATTTTGCGCACTGTTTAAGGCTACACAGATACTACTCTTACATCTACGTAGAAAACAACAAAAAAGGTTATCACATTTCAATACACATCATAATAATTTCTCAATTACAATAATTGTTGGCAAAAAAAAAAAGAAAAAATCTATAAACAAAAAATGATATGCTAAAACATGAAATACAGTTAAGGCGACAGGCGATGGATAACTTCTAAAAATATAAGTATATCTCTTTTAGATCGAACTGAGAACTTTTTAAAATTCAAAAACAAGAGAAATATAAAGAATCTTAACAACGATAGCATAATATATTCCAAAAAAAATATCGATAAAATAATATACATACAAAAACAATAAGAGAATTTCAATAAGGCGTTCTACTGTGTTATGCATAATAAATTTAAGGTTATTCCGGAGAGCTAATTAAAAAAATACTTCTTCGACTACACTTTTTCCAATCAGCATGAATGTGGCCGTGGAATATCTTCTTAGTCAGAATTTATTGAGTTTCTATAGGAAATATTTTTAAAATGATGACTTGGAGAATTATGCCTGTAAAATTAACTGTAATTCCAGTTAAAAAAAAAGTGTACACTGTAATTTATTTTAAACTAACCAACATTGCAGTTATTTTTAACTGTTCGTGTAGTTTAAAATAACTGCAATATCTGGTAATTTTAAATGCAGTTGAAGTGTACACTTTTTTAACTGCAATTGTAGTTAACTTTACCGACATAATTTTATTAGTGAAAATGTTAGGTTACTGAAATTTAGATATCTTAGTGATCCCCTATATTTTAAGATTTTTTTTAACATTAATTGAAATTCGGTGAAATTAACTACACTCAATAAATTAGTAAAATTTACAGTAAAAATCTGCAAAAAATTTTTCTAAATAAATAACTAAAAATGTATATAACAACATTTACAAAATTTAGTTAAAAACAATAACAAATGTAGTTAAAAACAATTACAAATGTATTTAAAAACAATTACAAATTTAGTTAAAAACAATTACACATGCAGTTGATTTAAAAAACATTGGCACATTTTTAGTTAATTTTAACTACATTTGCTAGTGTTAAAACACAACTACAAATGTAGTTTAAAATAACTACAAAAATAATCAAAAATAACTTAAAATGTGGTTAAAAATAACTACAAAAATAATTAAAAATAACTATAATTGTAGTTAAAAATAACTACAAAAATAATTAAAAGTAACTACAAATGTAGTCAAAAATAACTACAAAAATAATTAAAAATAACTACAAATGTAGTGAAAAATAACTACAAATGAAGTTAAAAATAACTACAAAAAAATTAAAAATAACTACAAAAAAATTTAAAAAAACTACAAATGTAGTTACAAATTAGTACAAATATAATTAAAAATAACTACAAATGCAGTTAAATTTTCTGACCTTTTAAATTCAGTATTTTTCTAGCACTTTGTCAATTTTAAATTCTTACATTATATTAAAGAGAATATATAAACAAACTACTTGATAAAAAAGGAAACGAGAATTGTAAAGCGATATAAATACAAAATTAAAATTAAGTAAAAAATATTGCAACAGCTACATATTTCAAAGTTACCAAAAATGCATGAAAGTTAAAAAAAAACTACATGCCCTTTACTACACAAATAACTGTTGTGTAATAACTGCAGAATAGTTCTGAGTATAGGATTAGCTAAAATTAAATATAAAATATCTTAAAAGTTTCTTCATTTACCGCTAATCGCCTCAATTGTAAATTACCGCTAAGCAACATACAACAACATCAACAAAATAAATTATGGTCTTAAAATAATGAAAAAAATAAATAAATAAAAAAAGAACAGAATTAACAAAGTTATTTTATACTTGTAAAATGACTCGTATTATAGCCGACTCTTTTTTTTTTTTAATTTGCAGACACTCTTCTATATAAACTCTATGTTCCCGATTTCCATACACATTCATTAGATGATATAAGATGCTCTTTGGCGGCTGCCAGCGAAGCTTGTAATGATGATGATGATAAAGCTGTTGTAGAAGCTGAGGTTTGATCTTCACGCAATTGCAGTTGTTGCAGCGTTTGATTAAAACTTACAGTCGATGGTACATGTTGCAGTGTTGATTTTTTCAAATTTGATTTCAATTTGTTTGCCGCACAATGTTGCATGGTCGTCAAGTTGGAACATGGTGAATGAGACGTACTGGTGGCATTGTGCAGCTTATTGGCGTTGGGATTAATTTGTAAAAATCTACCCACATAGATGGCCGTTAGAGTTGCATAGATAACACCCATTACAGCACCAGCCATAACATCCGACCAATGGTGCCAATAGTCGGCCACACGACTGAGTGAAATAAACCAGGCCATTGAGAGAAATAAAAATTGCAGCAAATGACGTAAGACACGATTTATACCTCTGCCACCGCGCCATATGGCATGCAAATAAAAGGCCAAAAATAGCATGGCATAAAATGATAATGATGAATGGGCACTGGGAAATGATACATACAATTCCCGCAATTGCAGCGATGACAAGTTGCGATTTGTACAAAAGTATTGCTCTACAAATGTGTTGCGATTTTTAGCATCATCACAAGTGGTACCATCATTTAGCTGAGGCCTGCAGGCCATATAGAAGTGAGGCCTTAAGCGCCTGATGACATTCTTGGCCAATTCAGTGGACAGATAGGTGGCTATGAAGCCAAAACTAAAACAACCCAAACTAAAGCTGACATTATGTAGATAATGACGCATACGAAAATTATGGCACAAGCGCATAATTTCCACTACGCTGAGAAATAACATGGGCAGCAGGAGCATGCAGACAAGCAGCATTGGCACCGTAATTGTACATTCATGATATGGATAACGTATCGTTAGGTCGGAACAAAAGAAGCCGCGTTGTTGTTGTGAACGCATAATTGTTTGCAAACAATTTAAAAAAAATAAATTGTTTTTAAACGTTAAAAGACACCAACAACTTTGACGTTTATATTTCAATGTTTATGTTTATACATTTACAATTACTATTTACTTTTAATGTTTTGTATATTTTTATTGGAATTTTGGTTGAAAAATTTTATTTTTATCGTTTATCGTTTTTCTTTTTTTTTTTGTTTTAATTGTAAATGATCAGTTTTGTTATTGCATAAATTTTTAACATTTTTCGGGTGTAGATTTCTCAATGGGCATAGATGTGCTTTATTTAGTATTATTGGTGGTATTTTTTCTTTATACTAATTGCAAGTTATTCGTTTCTTTTTTAAATACTTAAAAATATTTTTATTATTTTTTTTTTATTTATTGTATGTCAATGTTAATATTTTATTCTTTAAAAAGATATTTTTTTTTTTGCTGATATTTATATTAAAAAAAATATTTAAATATTGGAACATTTTTTGAGTGTATTTTTCCAAATTTTTTTTTTATAAATTTCATTTAAATTTATTTTTTTTGACATTATTAAACTTTTCTGAGTGTAGTTTTCCTAGAAAATAGATACTTTATTTTTGATTGATTTTTTTTTAATTTCTACAAGAGTTTTTGGGGACCCTTCCTTATATGCCCCGTAAAAAATATTTTTTTTTGAATTAGATTCAAAACTAAAATCAATAGGTTTTGTCCTTGGGCCGATGTGAGTCAGTTAACCTTTAACAATGGAGATATAATTTATGACATAGTCGGTGACGTGGTGGTAAATTTGACCCCTTTTAATATTACTTAAAAAAATTAAAAAAGCCTTTCTTTACAATTTTTTGTACCTTAAAAAGAAACTACATTTTTAATTAAAAAAAAAAAATAAAAATTTAATTTCAATATTTGTTTTCTTAATTTCAACAGAAACTTTGTTTTACAAACATTTTTATAATTACGTTGGAATTTAAAGAGAGGGTAAAATTTACCACGCCACCTCTACAGGTAAAGGTTAAATTGACTCAAAAGGTGATTCTGAGTCGATCAGTCCAATATTTTTTGTTATTTAAAACATCAGCACAAATTCATGGTTTCCCGTCCGCATATGGATGTCATCGATTCTATCAATTTGAAAAAATTTTTTCTATTTTATTTGTTTTCCCCCTTTTCAGCTATTTTTCTATATTTCAACCTATCTCAAAAATCTAATCTTATCAATTGAATTTTTTTTATTTTTTTTTATTGACTATTTTTGACAGCAAAGAAATTCAACTCCGTTGCCATTGACCATTAAAATCAGACCCTTAAATTCATAATTAGGGCCAGGAATTTCATGCAGTTATATCATGTCTTTTGTACATAAAATATGTATTAAAAGTGCAAAATATGCTTTTATAATAAAATATGCATTAAAATATGCCAAAAATCCGCACAAGAATATGCTTTTTTAGCAGGGTTAGCAACCGTTTGACACGTGTTAGGTTATTTTAAGTTTAACGGCATTTGCAAAATGATCTTGTTAGGGTACTTCAAGGTTAACGATATTCGATTTTCGTTATTGGTTTTTTAAGGGAAAAACAAAAAACCTAATGATAATGTATTTTCAATACAGTTGGAATCAATGTGATTCTAATAAAAGTACTCAAATAATTTGTTTACTTAGTTTACAAGTCCCATCTATGCCTTTAACCACTATACCACTTGTTAAAAAATATGTCCATAGAATTTTTAGAGATACGAGAGAGGATCAATAAGTCCGTGACTTTTTCAACTTCCCTTGTAGTTGTATGAAATGCAACACTGCTCCCATCAATACTACTGTCAAATTTTGAGCAAGTTCCGTCATTTACTTTACGTTTAACAGCTGTTGAAAATATACTCATTAAACATTATTTTTTGCGAAAAAAAAACAGTCAATCAAACCAAGGAAAAGCTTGATAAATACTATGGGGACTGTGCACTATCGATTTCAATGTTAAAAAAGTGGTTTACTAACTTTCGTTGTGGTCGCACAAGTACAAATGACGCTGAACGTTCTGGACGGCCAATTGTGGTCAATATACCCGAAAATTTCGAAAAAAAAATCCACGATCTGGTGTCGGCCGATCGAAGTGTAAAAGTGCGTGAGATTGTTGTTCATATGAATGTGGTTTCTATTTTAAATGATCAGTTGGATTTAAGAAAGCTGTCTGCAAGATGGGTGCCGCGTTTGCTCTCAATTGACCATAATGCGCGGATGCACACATCCTTAGTCTCAATGGCAAAATTCCATGAATAGGGCTACGAATTGGTACCTCATCCGCTATATTCTCCTGATTTAGCCCCCAGTGACTATTTTCTATTTCCAAACCGAAAGAAATCGCTCGGTGGAAAGAGATTTAGCTCCAACGATGAAATTATTGATCAAACAAATGCCTTTTTTATGGACCTCGAAAAATCCAATTTTTTGGAAGGGATACAAAAGTTAGAGAAACGTTGGAATAAGTGTATTGAGCTAAAAAGAGATTATGTTCAAAAATAATTTTTTTGTTTGCAAAAAAAAAACTGTGTTTCATTCAAAAAGTCACGAAATTATTGATTCGCCCTCGTAACTAAATTTTGTTGAAGACAAATCACGACAAATCTATTAAAAAAAAGTCTTTAAATTTCCTATTAAACTTTTTATTGTTAAATTTGAATTGGGAGCGGTCGGTCAGTATATATTTTTAATTTTTTAAAAACTTTTAAGGTGTAGTACGAGTATGAAATGTACTTCAATAGAAAAATTAAAACTAAAACTTTTATATTTTTAATGCAAGTTTTGAAACACTTTATTAATTATTTTTTTTTTTTGTATTAAAGTACACATTTAATGTTTCCTTATATTTTTGGATATTGGATATTTATTAGTTTTTTTTTTATTTTTATATATTTAAAATGTATACATTTTTATTGGTCAATAATATTTTTTCGTTTGTAGTTTTGAGTAATTTTAGATATTTCTTTTTTTTTTGCAAATTTTAATATTTAATATTGTATTTTTCATTTTGAATGACCTTTTGTTAATTTTTATTGTATATATATAGATTAAATGTTAAAGATCATACAAACGTTGTTTATTTTTTTTTTTTAATTTTTATTTTAGTTTTCTTATTGCCGCGGTCAGTTTTATTACAAATTTACAAAATATGGCATTGAGTTCTATTTAGTTATAAATCAAAAGTACTCAACAGGAAATGTTTCAACAAGTCTTAACTTATTTTTTTTTTTTTTTTTTGTAAATTTACAACTATGAAGTGAACCCAATGGAAACTGTTACGTTTTAACAAATTTCCAAGGAAGAGATAAGTTTTCGTTAATTTGTCTCTAATTGGACAAGTTTTAATTTCTCAGATTCTAATAAATCTGAGAGGGCTGATTTTTAAAACGACGTACTTATAAAAAATATTGCACCATATGAAAACTATTTTACAATATAAATAATATTGTACAATATCAAAAATATTGTACAATATCAAAAATATTGTACAATATCAAAAATATTGTAAAATATAAAAAAATATTGTACAATATAAAAAATATTGTACAGTATAAAAATATTATACAATATAAAAAATATTGAACAATATAAAAAATATTGAACAATATAAAAAAAATTGAACAATACAAAAAAATTGTAAAATATAAAAAATTTTGTACAATAAAAAATATTATACAATATAAAAAATATTGTACAATATAAAAAATATTTTAAAATATAAAAAATATTGTACAATATAAAAATATTGTAAAATATAAAAAATTTTGTACAATATCAAAAATATTGTACAATACAAAAATATTGAACAATATTAAAAATATTGTACAATATTGTAAAATATAAAAAATATTGTACTACATATATAGAAAATATTCTACGATATAAAAAATATTGTGCTATATAAAAAATATTGTGCATAAATATATTGCAAATTTATAAAAAAAAGAAAGATTATATAATGATTTTTTTATCTGAAAAATATCTTTAAAGCTAAGAAAATTTCCAAAAAAAAATATGTCTGGGAGCCTGAGGAGGGTAAATGAATCGGACATTTCTATAGCAGAAAAGTTTCATAATCTAGAGATTTTTAAAATTCGAATTTTTTAATTCAAAATAACAAAATTTAATTTGTGTGACCTTTGCACTACATTTGCTTTTATAAATTATTTTTGATACACTTTTAAGGAAGTTTAAGAATTGTCAAATTGCAAAATTTTTATAAGAAAAATTCCTAATCTTTTAGAAAATTGTATTAAACATTGAGAATTATATAAAATTTAGTGAGTGAGCCTGTCACAAACATTTTGGTAAGTAAGTTCGTATTAACAGCTGATTTTAAATGAAAATGGATGCCAAAACATCGGAACTTTCAAATAATTTCATATTAACTGAGTTATTTTTACCCACGTTCATCTTAAATGTGTTTTATTATGCACAGATCTTTAAAATAATAATGCTTGATACAATTTTTAAATTTCATTCACTTTTTCAACAAATCAATTCGCAAAACTCCTTTTTACTGAATTTATTCAACCAATAATATAAAATTTAATGAATCAAATTGATATTTTTTGTTGATTCTTTTATTAAAATCAAACGAATTGATTAAATTTCTATAAATCATTTTAATCAAAAAATGGTTCATTTCATTTATATTGTGTGAAATAAATCATAAAACAAATTATTCAATCGAATCATAATTAAATTAAAATTGAATCAACAAAAAATTAGAATAAATCATTATTTTATTTTATTTATTATAAAAAAAACATTTAAAATAATTATTAATTATTTATAAAATGTATAAATTTTTATGCGAATTGATTAAAAAAAAATTATCTTAAAATTATGCATAAAATTCTCATGTTTTCCTGCAATGAATTTAGATATTTTTAAATTTTTTTTTATAAAAAATTAAAAAAAAGCATATATCTACAAACTCAAAAAAAATATATCTATACACTCAAAAAAAATATGTATATACTCAAAAATTTATATATACACTCAAAAATTTATATATACACTCAAAGATATATATATATGAATATATACACTCAAAATATATATACACTCAAAAAAAAATATATATTACACTCAAAAAAAAATATATATATTACACTCAAAAAAAATATATATATTACACTCAAATAAATATATATATTACACTCAAAAAAATATATACTATTACACTCAAAAAAATATATACTATATACACTCAAAAAAATATATACTATACACACTCAAAAAAATATATACTATATACACTCAAAAAAATATATACTATATACACTCAAAAAAATATATACTATATACACTCAAAAAATATATACTATATAAACTCAAAAAATATATCCACACACTCAAAAAAAAATATAGATACACTCAAAAAAACCCAATAAACTCAAAACAATATATATTTATACACTCTTAAAAAATATATCTATAGACTCAAAAACTAGATCTATACCCTTAAAAAAAAAAATTATATCATACACCCAACAAATCTTATATCTATACACTCAAAAAAAAATTATATCTATACACTCAAAAAAAAAAATTATATCTATACACTAAAAAAAAATATATCTTTACACTCAAAAACAAGATCTATACACTCAAAAAATATTAATTTAAATATTTTTTTTTAATAAAATATTTGAGAAGAAAAATAAACGTTTTTCTCTACTTTGATTATTGCGAATCTATTTTATGTTTTTTTCTTTTATATTATTCAATTATTTTTAACATTTTGTTTTTTTTTTTTTTTTAATTATTAAATATTTTTTTAAGTTTAATATTAATTGTTTATAAACACACTTGTTATATAATTTTACTTTTTATTGCTTTTAAATCTTAAATTAAACATTTGTTTCCTTTCGGTGCGTTTTATATTTTTTATTTATTGATTAATGTTACAACATTTTTATTATTCTATTAGATCGACTCATAAACTTTACATCATTCGTCATAGATCTTTTTATGATAATTTTATTAGTTTTTTTTTTAATGGTTTTTATAGATCCTCACTTTAAGTTTAATACAATGTTTTTCATTCACAACATCCATCCAATTACTATGACAACGTACTTTTAACTACTTTTGAATAATTTCGCGTGTTAAGCGATTTGAAATTTTATTGTTTGTAATTCAAACAAATTTGTTTTTAGTTGTCTGATGTTTAAGAGTTTGTTGCTGAATAAAACAGTGTTGTGATCTGCTGGAATCGTATTTGTCGTAGTTTGTCTATTTTACATTGAAAGTTGGACTGCAGCAGCTCCTTTTTTTTTTGTAAATGTAACTAACCACTACTACTTTATCAACAACAACGTTGTTGCCGTCGTTGTTCGACGACTGTTGGTTTGTTGTGGTTTTTTTAAAGTTTATTTTTTTTTTTAATTTTTTATTCCAATACTCTGACTGATCGTTTTCGTTTGACTATATCTATCTGACTGTGTTTGATTTGCGGCCTCTAGTTCTCTTAAAAGTATTACAAAAAAAAAAAAAAAAATTAAGTTTTCTTTTGGAGTGGTGTTTAGTTTTTATTAATTTTTTTTTTTGTTTCTGAACTGTGCTGGGTACGTTTGTTTAGTATGACTTATATTACTCTACTACTAGAAAAAGATCAAGCTAAAATTACACTAGCACTTTTAAATTTCCCATGTGCTGTATGGTCTACTTTGTTGTATTGTGCTGTTCTGTGCTGTGCTGTGCTATGCTGTATCTTATTGTATTGTTTTTAATTCTGTTCCTAAAAAGTACTTTATTTATTCTCTGTTTATTCTTTTTCTTCTTCTTGTCTTTTTATACGTATAATAATTTTACTTTTATTCAACGTCTATATTTTGTATTATAATTATTATTGTTTTTTAGACGCAGAAGTTTTGCATTGATATTGAATTCTATTTGATTTTTTTGTTATCATTGGCGCTAGAGTGTCGCCGTTTTTCATTTTTACTCATTCTACAGTGGGCAAGAAAAGCAAATATTTTTGGCCAGCATACATATGTGTTTAAATACAGAGATAACATCGTTATATTTTCAGTTTAAAGTGTGTTTTGTTTGAGTTGGCTGTTTAAACAGTTATTGTCTCTCAATATACGTGATATAGTTCATTTGTTAAGTAAAAGCTACATGTGCAGAAAACGGCTTAATATTGTTTGAATTAAGAATAAAGAAAAATAGCAAAATAATTTCTTGCTATAATACCGCAAATACATTTGAGTACAACACGATTAAACGTGATGGCTGGAGCACCTAGATTATAATTCTAATCTAATGGTTCGATTGCAACAAATAAATTTTTAGGTGATGAATAATTGAAGCGAACGGAATTCAATTGTCAAAACCAAATTTTTATTATTGTTAAAACTGAAAATCTGTTGTTATAGATCGTGGCTGAAAATTATCAATCCAAAATTAGATCTTATATGAAAAAGTCTCTTTGCTCCAAGTGTCAGATCTTAAGAAACGTACCCCAACCTAAGCACTCCCATTTGAATGAAATTTGGATGTGATAGGAAAAAAGAAATCTAGAAACATTATGAAACACTTTTTCGGACACCTCACAGATTTTGGAGATGAAAAGGGGAAAAAATTTAACATGTTTGGGTACTTTTTTTTGTACGGCAAAACTGCATTAAAATAATATACTTGTGAAATGAGAAAGTTTGAAATACATAGGATTCGCGAAAAATTGTTAACTTACAAATATCAAAATTAAAAAAGAAGAAAAAATTTCAGGCCTGTGAAATTTGGTAAGAAATAAATGATGTGAATTTGACAGCCGTAACTGTTTACTTCTTCATATAAAATACCCAAGATTTATAAAATTTTTACAACAGCAAATTAAAAAAAGAAAAAAGCACACAAACACCAAAAAAAAAAACATACCAAAAATAAGCCCACGAAAAATCACTTTCTACTTGCACACGGCTTCTTTAGTTTAAATACATGAAAAAGCGAAGAAAAGAAAAAGCACATTTTTGAATCCCTTTTGGCCCCCTTAAAATCCCAAAAGGGACCAAATTCCGAATTTCATCAAAATCAGAGTGCTTCTTGTTAGACATTTTGTACAGACAAAAAACCTACATCAGGGAAAAAATACAAAAATATGATGAAACACTTCATACATTTTTGTCCAATGTAAAACTTCATTAATATGTTTACGCTATTTGAAAAAAAAGTGCAAATTGATGAGATGTTTCGTCATATTTATGAAACCTTTCTTAAGCAGGATGAATAGTTTATGGAATTCTTCTTCATATTTATAAAGGAGTTTTTCATTTGTATGAAGAAGTTTCAATAATATTTATGAAGAAGTGTTATAATACTTATAAAGAACTTTCTTCTTATTAATAATGAAGTTTCATCAATATTAGACATGGGCACATAAGCGATTTTTGACTCAAGCTCACGAACGATCAGGAAAAAAAAAATTACAATAATGCACAAACAATTTTTTTCTATTCACGCTCACGCACAAAGATTTTTTTTCTACTCATACTCACGCACGATCACGTGAGTACTTTAAGTTTTCGCTCACGTTCACAACACTCACGCTGTAAAAAAAATCAAAAAAATTAAAAAAAAAATCGAATAAAAACAAGTAAAAAAGGGCTAAATTCGGCTGTGCCGAATCTTTGAATACCCTCCACCAAAGGGGATGAAGATGATATACGTATATACTAAATTTTGCATGAACTGTAATATGAATATGTTTTGTCAATTTATGTAACGAACTTTTGTTATTTAGTTTTAGCAATGTTATTTACAGAGGTCTGCTCTGCGACTTTAACATTGTTCATTTTTACGTTAACTTAGTTATCATAGTATGTAAGACAATAAATGTAATCGAACAATAAGAAGACTTAATAACATTTTTACTTACTTAACAGAAAAAAAAATAGATACAGAAAAATTGTACAAATTTGTATGGAAAATTTAGATGTACCTTCACATTTTCACTCATAACTTTTGAACCGCTTGAGCGATTTTGCTCATTTTAAATACCAAACTGCTCGGGAGGATGTTCAAAAATCTGGGTAAAAATAGGCACCCCCGCTTGCGTCTTCGCGTCGTGATCGTGATTTCAACAGACAGACAGACGGACATCGCTAAATCGACTTAAAATTGCATAAGGATCACGAATATATATACTTTATGGGGTCTTAAACCTATATTTCGACATATTACAAACGGAATGACAAACTGATATATAACCTCACCATATATGGTGGAGGGTATAAAAATTAACAAAAGGAATAATCACGAAAAAATTCGACTCACGCACGTTCTCATACACAAAATTTTTTTACCGCTCACGTTTACGTACGATGACGTAATTTTAATTTTGGCTCACGCGTGATTTACGTGAATCACAAAATTTCGTGTAACGTGCGCACCTCTAATCAATATGAAGGTTTCTTTTTAATTCGTTTTGATGAAACTTTTTAAATAAATAAAACTGCAAACTAAATGAGAATTACGAACAGCAGTGTTTTGCACTCGAAATAACTTATTTGTGTTTAATTTTTTTTAATTATTTTAGTTTTCTTCGATCTTCTCTATTCATGCAATATTCCTTGAGTGACTTCTTCAGGGGAAATTTTTTTTTCTTTCCCTGAAGAAGTCACCCAATGTGGTGACGAAATATTGGGATAAATAAATATTTATAATTAAATTTTTTATAAATAAAGGATCTTTAGCTCGATAAGGAATATTGCATTATTTAATTTTTTTTTTTTTAAATGAAGATTTATGAAACATTTGTCATTAAAAAATTATGACAAACGATTTATGATGAATACTTTTTTTCTGAGTCGGACACGTTTTTTTTTAGCTACACAATATCGTCATAAGTCGCCAAAAACCGGGGAATAAAAAATTAACCCATTTTTTCGTTTTTTTTTTTTTTTAATATGTTTTATTTACTTTGAATACATTTTAAACAAATTGGCGGAAAATTGTAAGTGAAGGGTTTACAGGAATTACATAGATTAGTGCCTATTAAATTCAAACGAAGGGGTGTTTTAACGTTTTTCGATAGTCGTTATCGTTCTTATCCGTTTATCCGACCTTTCCTGAAGCGTTTTTTTTTTTACCTATTTTGCAAATAGTTGACAACCCCGGGTCAAAAAAAAATTATTCCGCTAAGAAATCTGAAGTTTTTGAATTTTAGTTGGTAATTTTTTACACCAATTTTTAGCCCTTAAACATACAACAAATGCATTTTACTTTTTTAATCCTCTACCACTTAACCAAGACATCAAGATCAGAGATTTCGTGTAAGGAGACCTTCCTTTTAAGTAAAAAAAAATTTCAAACCATCTCAAAAAAAGTTGAATATTTCTAACCCCCAAACAATAAGAGAGGATAAACCACTAAACTGCATAGTAAAATTCTAAATTACCACGTCTATGAAAGCAAATTTTTAATTTTCTTTAGCCTTGTGGGAAGCGGCCCAGTCGCAGGACAAGTCACGTGAGAAAGCGACCGATTCTTTTATATGAAGAATAACAGGTCACAGGATAGTTCCGTGCAGACCAGTCCTATTTGCACAGGACTCCTTTTTCCCCCCAACAGGATTTACTACACACCTGGTGTCCCAAGAGATGTAATTAAAATGGTTTTACAATTTTTTTTTTTATCATATCATATACTAGCTGTAGTTCACTAGGACACTGCAGTTGTTAACAAAACCTCTTTGGATTTGTACTTAACATTAATTTCAATTTGAACATATCATTGCATTCAATCAAAAACAAAGTACAGGCCAAAAACATAAATGATTGCGTCTGAAAATAGCAAAACATTGTGTCAAACATGGAAACGAACGTGCAACTGCATACATTATTACTTATAACAAAGAAGTCAACAAATCTTAAAGACATACAATCAGTTGTTTATGTGGTTTGCTGCATACATAAACTACTGATTCACACCAAAGATATCAGTAAACAACAACATTTCTTAATGTTTAACCCGAAACATGGTAAAATTGAATTTAAAAAGCAAAAATTAAGATCCTTAAGGAAATTTTTA
Organism: Eustalomyia histrio; assembly: GCA_949748255.1. Taxonomy (NCBI): domain Eukaryota; kingdom Metazoa; phylum Arthropoda; class Insecta; order Diptera; family Anthomyiidae; genus Eustalomyia; species Eustalomyia histrio. The sequence goes on along the minus strand of OX456524.1, from coordinate 154,308,996 downwards.
ACATAACTTTTGGATATGTCACTAGCCAGCAATCCATAATTTCATAAATTCTTTAAATCGTTGTTTTATCTAGAAGATGTCCTTATTATTTAACACAGTTAATGTGTGAAAAAATCACTCTGGCTTGTTTGGGGGTTAATGTTGGCAAATATATTTGCAGAAAGTTGTTAAAATGCATGTACCAAAAATTAAAAGCCCTTGAACTGAGTGTGTGTTTTTGGGGAGTGGTTAAAAATTTATTTTAAGAAAATATTTGTATATTAAATTATTTAGGTAATAATAGTAATAATTTAAAAATGCCATTGAGAAGCCAAATATCGCACCAAAGACAGCACAATAACATACCTTAAATTTTTGAATAGGACTGTAGAGAATAATAAGAATTATAGGTGGTTTAAATGTACTCCACAAAGCAGTGTCCTTACACAAAGAGAAAAAAACATGCATGCAACATGTTTACTGCTACTATATTATGCTTGCTGCATTCGGGTATGGTTGCCACACAATAAAGTTGTAGATTTATAACTAGGTTCTAATCATTATATGGTCGTTACCACCATCATTATTATAGTAAATATATTTTATTATTTAGACATTCTATTTTATAACATGATTGGCTGTAACCATATTGTGGTAACAAAAATTCTGACTATGAACAAATATGATATTTTTGGAACTATAAAATGCTGACAACAATCAATGAATAATTATAAATCAAATAAAACATAAATTTGACATTTACAGTCATAATACTGTCTTGTTTTCATAAAAAAAAAAATTGCATCAGTTCAGTCAAAATGATAATATATGATAATTTTCACCTGGGAGGTTTTATTTTTGAAAATGCTTTATAAATATACAAGGTGGCGCAAAAGTAATCCTCCTATCAGAAAATGCTATAAATTTTGCGATTGGCCTAATGTCAGTTCTGTTTTGACATTTGTGTAGTAAACACATGCGAAATACACGACACATGACATCATATTCTCGACTTGATGTAAAAAAAATTAAAAGACCAAATAAAAATAATCCACAAGAAGAATCAAAGATTTTCATTTTTTTTTTAAATTACAGCCAAAAAACATCGGAAGGTTATTTTTGCGCCACCTTGTAATATTATTTACACTAATCAATTCACTGCCAAAAATATTCTATATTTTTTTAATTCTTTTCAATAATAAATTTAAACAAAAATGATTTTTAATTCATTTCTTGTAAAATAATGACTTTGTTGTGGAAAACGTAATCAGAATATTAATAAAATAATTTTTTTTATAAGAAAAAAATTGCAGAACCCAAAAGTTGTTTGGTACGAAAAAGTTTCTTCTATAAAATTTTAAATTTTTAGAAATTTTTTTGCTAGAAATATTTTTAGATTCTATAGACTTTTCCCTAAAGTAAAATTCCTAAAATCTGCAAACTGTTTCAGAGATAAAAATTCATATATTCTTCAAAAAAAAAAACTTATGATTCTAAAAAATTATTAGATTCTGAGGACTTTTCATCACGAAAAATACACTTAGATTCTAAGAACTTTTTCTAGTAGAAATATTCTTAGAATCTAACTTTTTTTAAGGACTATATAAAAAAACTTGAAAATGTTCTTAAAATCTAAGAATTTTTCGATTAGAATCTATGTTTTTTTTATTAAAAAAGTCATTAAAATTTAAAATTTTGTTTGAGTTATTTTCCTTTAAAAAAAGTCCATAGAATCAAAAAAGTTGTCTTGAAAATTTTGAAATTTTTTCTTTAGAAAAAACATTTCTTAAAGAAATATTCTTAAATTGAAATAAATTTTTTATAGTTTCGAATCATTATATAACTGTAGGGACCATATTATAATAAAATTATGGTTATTTTATTATCATAATATGATAAATATATTATAGTACGTCTATGGTTGGCACAATCATAATCACACAAAAAGTATATAATTTTCTATAGAGTATGTTTCTCTCTCACAAACTTTTTAGTACTCTCTTAGAACACGAACATAGTTTGGCGGCAACAAAGGTGAGTTTTGTAGAGTTTAGCGGTGCTGCCATATAACCAATTTTAACTATTTTTTTTGCTGTTTTTTGGGATGCTAGAGATTTTTCAGATTATTTCATAAAAAAAAATGTTTTTTTTATTTTATTCATGTATTTTTCAGATTTTTCATATAAAAATATAATATTTGTTCAATATACTATTTATTTTTACTAAAATTAGACATGTGTAATAAAGTAAAAAAAATACAACAAAAATTTGCAATTGTGTTAAAAAATAGTTACGAATTCAAACATAACATTGTGACATGAAAAGTATTAAAGTGTGTACACACCAGAGAACTGAATTTGCTGTTTGCAAAACGATCATACGCAATCAACACAAGAATAAATATGTGTTTGCGTTCAAACGCTGAATATACTCCAACACACATATTTGTTAATGATTTAAAATCAATCAAACGACGTGCGAATTGTTTTGTCACTGATTTATAATCATCGGTCGTTGTTAAACCATTGATTTTATTCTGTTCATTCGAGCCAACAATAATTATTTTGACGCAGAATAAATCAGAAAAAACAACAAACAACTTGTATGAGTGTAATCATAATTAAAACAAAATAGTTTCTTATCTATCAAAAGGGGATGGTTTTGTAGAAACACATTTCATAAATGTTATATGTATATTAGGGTGGGTCTAAAATACGTTTTTATAGAATTTTCATTAGGAATACCAAAAATATTGTTTTTTGTGAATTTTTTTTTTTTTTAATTTTCCTATCAAAATAGATGAAAAAAATTTAGACAATATTTAAATTTTTCAGGATAAGGTAAGCCTGAGATATCGACCTAAATTTTTTTTCCAAAAAAATATTTATATTACTCATAAAAATTCTAAAAAAGGGGATTTAAGTCCCACCCTAATGTTAACATCATTTATGAAATGTGTTTCTATTTTGTTTTAATTATGAATACACTCATACGCGTTGTTTGTTGCTTTTTCTGATTTATTTAACGCTGACTTTTTGTTGAGTGATTAAATTTGCATAAAACATAATCGACATATGATTCAAACTGATCCGAATTACGCGTTCCGTAACATGATGCTGATTTTATTCTACAGTGAATTTTGTTGAATTATTAAATGTGAACAAGAATTTTTGTGTATGATTAAATCAAGAAAAAAGTTGATTTTGCAGTTCTCTGGTACACACACATTGACCAACTATGTCTATTCATATCCATTATTTTCCATTTCTATGGTAAAAATATATAATAAAGAGAATAAATATGCTGGTAAACAGTTAAGAATCCCAAAAACTGGGATAAAAAATTGCACTGTTTATGTGGCAGCAGTGCACACACAAAATTTAATGTTTTTCAACACTTTAGCAACTTTGAAAATGTTGCCCTCTCATTGAAAAATGTTGCCGCTGAACTCTGTACCATGCTGAATTTCTGGTAGAGCGGGAAAAATACTCTATAGAAAATTATATACTTTTTGAATCACATTGAATATGAATAATGTTTAGTCTGAGCTTCAGCGACTAGGCTCTATGCCTGTCTAACCCCACTCCTAATTCATCTTAAGTTATCTCTCAATAAAATCCGAAATTTTTTATTAAATAAATTTATTCACAGGAATTTTTTGTAAACAGAATTAAGTAAAAATTTCAATGGAATTTATTACCCCAATAACTTTAACAGAATTATTCCAATTTTTTATCTACGAAAATTTTAAATTTTACATTAAAACTATCAGACTCTGTATTTTAACACAGCTTAAATTTCAATTATACTATTTGCTTTGGTCCCCCCCCCCCCCAAATAATGACATCTAATCTTATTGTTATTTTGCAAATCTTGTTACACTTAGCAGCCAGTTTAGTGTGATTATGCCAATTGCATTGTATCACATACCACAATCGCAACTTCTGTGTTCGCGCTTTAAATAGCCTGTAATATGTCAAATAATTAAACGTGCGACAAACATACTTATGTTACTGTAGCAACAAAGAAGTAGTTAAAAACAAAGACAAATGTCATAGACATGAAATCAGCTTTGCTTATGTGGACAGTCATTTTCATTATTCACACCTTGGTGTGAACTGTGGTGGAGTTACATATTCAACTGGATGACAAAAATGGTTTAGCAGTAGGAATAATGAATGAAACGCTGAAAAATTATTTAAATACAAGGAATTGATTTGAAGTTGGTAGGACAAAATTGTATTACAAACCAATTTTTCTAATAACAAAGCTTAAACTTTATGATCTCTTCCGATTTACAATTTTATAACTCTTTCAATTTCCACAATTCAATCAAGTTAAAATCATGTAGAATCTTGACACAGCAGAAATCAAAAATATGCCGATGATCCCAGTGACAAAAACTTCTGCCTCAACAGATCACAACAGTTTCGCTACTTTTTTCAACCCACTGTAAACTTTTCTACAACTGAAGAACAAAAAAAAAAAAAAACAAACCTTATTATATTAATTTCGTTTTTTTTTTATATTTCATTTTTCATAATTACTTCTAAGGCTTCTGGTTTTCGTACACAAAATGCTAAAAACCTACATACATCCACTCAAATTATAATTGAAATTGAGTACAAATTAAAATTGATATTTTTCCATAAAGTAAAAAAAAAAAAAATAAAACCAACCAAATATATCAACTATCAATGAAAAATTTATTAGATGATATAAATTACGTACTTATGAACAAACGGTCACATTTTATACATTTAAAAAACCACAATCCAAATAAATAATACTCCAATGTATTTAGTTTGAAAAAATATTTGTATAATTAAATAATAATCATAAAGTTTACTAACTAATAATTTGCAAAAAAAAAAACAAGAGTGGACATAATGGCGTCCATTTATTTTAGCAATCTACAAAAAAAAAAAAAAAAAAAAAAAAAGAATGGTCAGAGATTTTAACACAAAAAAATAAATTCTAGGCGTTTTATTTTCAAAATAATTTACTTTAATATTTGAATACTTTAATATGTTTTAGGTCAGTCTGTTAAAATTATTTAATAAATATGAATTTAAATACCCTATAATATGAGAGCAATAAGTTAAGTTGTTTATACAATTTAATAAACGAATTTCATAAATCGTCTTTCTTTTAAGATTTATAGTTTAAAAATACTTTAAACTATAAACTTCCCATAGGAGCATTCTAATTTTTATTGAAAAAAAGTATTGCCAAAAAAAATACGCGATTTTAAAAATATTCAAAATCACCTTAAACTAAACTTAAAAAATAAAATAAAAATAAATAAATAAATAAGAGAAATAAAAAAAAAATAAATAAAAAAGAGAAATAAAAAAGAGAAATAAAAAAGAGAAATAAAAAAATAAATAAATAAAATAAATAATTAAAAAATAAATAAATAATTAAAAAATAAATAATTAATAAATAAAAAAATAAATAAACCAAAAAAAAAAATCAAAAAGAAACCAAAAAAAATTAAAAAAAAACCACAAAAAAAAAATCAAAAAGAAACCAAAAAAAAATAAATAGATCAAAAAAATTAATTAATAAATAAAATATATACATATATATAAAAAAATAAAAAAATAAATAAAAAATAAATAAAAAAATAAATAAAAAATAATAAATAAAAAAAATAAATAAATAAATAAAAATAAATAAATAAATAAGTAAATAAATAAAACAAATAAAAAATAAATAAATAAATAAAAAAATAAATAAAAATAGATAAAAATAAAAAAACCAAATAAAAATAAATAAAAAATAAATAAAAAATAAATAAAAAAACTAATTAAAAAAACTAAAAAAAACGAAATAAAAAAATAAATAAAAAATAAAAAACCAAATAAAAATAAATAAAAAATAAAAAAACAAATAAAAATAAATAAAAAATAAATAAAAAACTAAATAAAAAACTAAATAAAAAAAATTAATAAAAAAAAATAAACAAAAAAAACTAAATAAAAATAAATAAATAAAAAAAACTAATTAATAAAACTAAATAAAAAAAACTAAATAAAAAAAAAACTAAATAAAAAAAAAACTAAATAAAAAAGTAAATAAAAAACTAAATAAAAAAGTAAATAAAAAACTAAATAAAAAAAATAAATAAAAAATAAATAAAATCAAAAAATACACCCAATCTGTGGAACCTTTTCATTAACTTATGGAACTTTTTAAACCCCATTATTTTATGCAATAGCTTCTTCTATTAAATAACTTTACATATCGGAAATATTTTCCTTCCCTTCCTTTAAAAAATAATAATTCTAAGGTCTTTATTTAGCCTCGGAAACCTGCGATTCACAGCAATGTTCCTGATTGAAAAACATTCTGGGGAATTTTTATATGTAAAACCATTTAGAAATATTTTAAAATTTCTTATTTTTCTTATTTCTGATTTAGAATAACATTTTCTCACATTCTGAAACTTAAGCTGTCAAAAAGTGGACTTCAGCCAAATGGCGTTTATATCAAAAATTGAAACATCGTTGTTTCGAGTTACTAGACGTTTATTTTGATAGATAAACATGTCGCATCCCAAAGCGACCACAAAGCTTTTAAAGGGAAAGACCTAAGCTTTCTTAAAAAAAATAGCAAAAAAATCTCATTTTGCATTCAAAAAAATTTTTGACAGCAAAAAAGTCAAAAAAAATTTAAAATTGTGTATTTTTTTAAAAAAGATTGAATCATAATATATATAACTTGATCAAGTTAGATGAATCCATTTTTCGAATCAAATTATATCAGATAAGATTCCAGGGGATCACATAAGATCAGATAATGTATACCATTTTTCGGATCAAATAAGATGTGACTTGGAAATTTTTTGTAGCATAAAAACTATTTAATTGCAGATCACGAAAATAAAAGTTTTTTTTACCAAAAAAAAATAAAGTTTTAAAAAGGGGTTCTAGGAAGAAAATTTTTCTTGTTAGAAAAGAAATCATAAAAACAGAAAACAGTTGTGCAGATTATGTTCGAAAAACGTGGTGATCTTATTGTTGTGATCTTAATTTGCTGCAATAATGTACTTCCAAATTCGTTGCAACACACACATAATTTTGATTCGTTACTAAAACAAGAAATTCAATATTTTTATCATCTAAAAAAATCAATTTGATACCCAAGGGAGTTTCATTGAGTGTTTTATTTAAAATTTATTATATTTTTTGATAATTATTTATTTATTTTGTTGTTATTGCAGAAAGGAATTTCGCATTGTGTCTCTAGGTAAATATTTTTATAAGTAAGTCTGTATAAATACAAAGTATGTCTGCATACGTTTAGTGTATGTTTAAATAAAAATTTACGAAACAAAAAAAAATTGCGATTTTTTTGTTTTGTTCAATTCGATTTGTTTTGTTATTTATTGATAACTGGCGAATATGTACAAATATTTTGTGATTACCCAGTCAGAAATATACAAACGGAAATCGAGGCATTTAAACGGGTGACGCAAAGTGCTGGCAAAAAGTAGTTTCATTCCCAATCCCAAATTGATAACATCATTAGACAAAAAGTTCGGAAAAGTTATGAGCAAACAAAAATAACATAATTTGGGAATCGGGCCCAGGCTGTCAGATAGGCAGGCGAGAGACCTACCCACTAAGCTAATTAGACATATAATGGTTGAAAGCTAAAAACGTAAAATTGATAACTGCTGGCTTACCCCTTGTTACACTAATATAACTGCTTTAGCATAAAGCTTCTTAGAAATAATTTGGGAAAACAAAAGAAGTTAAAAAATATTTTTTACTAAAAAAAAACTTTATTTGAAATCACATATTTTCGACAAAAAATTAAATTTTATTTGGGGATTTGAATAACGCTCCTAGACGAGAACAAAAATTCTTATTGAGTTTGTAATTTAATCTAACAAATATCTCTAGAAATTCTAAAAACGTTATCTACTGATGAGACCAGCCTAGAACAAATTATTTTCACAATTTCACAAAGTTTTGTGGGATTGTAGCACATTTTATATATAAAATTTTGTTAAAAAAAATTTAATCGATTTTTCTTGTAAACTAACTTGGAGGCCGAAAAGGAGCTTCATTTAAAATCATATCTTGGTCGACCAAAAATTTATCGCGAAAAGGAGCTTAATTTGAAATCATTCATTTTTTCGATATGAACTTGATATGAAATATTAAATATAAAATAAATAAATAAATATTTAAATAAATAAAAAAAGAAAGAAATAAATAAATAAATAACACAATAAATAAATTAAAAAATAATTAAATAAATAAATAAAAAAACAAATAAATAAAATAAAATAAATAAATAAAATAAATTAATAAAAAATAAATAAATAAAAAAAATAAATAAATAAAAAAATATAAAAAAATAAAAAAAAAATAAATAAACAAAAAAACAAAAAAAAAATAAATAAATAAATAAATTAATAAATAAATAAATAAATAAATAAATAAATAAATAAATAAATAAAAATAAATAAATAAAAAAATAAATAAATTAATTAATTAAAAAATAAATAAATAAATAAATAAATAAATCAATAAAGAATTAAATAAATAAATACATAAAAAATAAATAAAAAATTTTTAAATCGGTTATTTGTTAAAAAAAAGTTCAAATCAATTTTTATTGAAAACTAAGCCCCGGAGGAGGAAAATGAACTTAATTTAAAATCATATATCAAAATTCGACTTCGAAATTTGATTAAAAAGGTTTAAATCGATTTTTCGGATGTCCCGGAGGACAAAAGCTATTCAAGCTATTTTTTCAAATTTGATTAAAAATTTTTAAATCAATTTTCCTAAGCCTCGGAAGGCGAAAAGGAACTAAATTGAAAATCATATATTGTTTTGACTAAAATCGAATCTATAGGGAATTGAATAAAAAATGTTGAAATATTTTTTTTTTGAAAATTAATCCCCACATGCCATTTAATAAGGAAATTTGTTAAAAAAAAGTTTATATTGTAAATCAATTAAAAAAATTGTAAAGCAATAAAAAAAATTAATTCCACTTGGTAACCAGTAGTTTGCCAGGACTTGTTTTTTGTATACATGACATTTTCTGACTGGGTACCTTCTTTCGGGTAAGTACACTTGTCATACATACCATTTATTTGCGATAAGCAGTCATTCAATCAGTACAAATAAATTGTAGGTATTTATTTTGTTTTGTTGACATTGTTTTGGTTAAATTAGTAGGATTGCCAAGTGGCGGAAATTTGAGATATATCAAGAGAAGTTTATAATACTGCAACTTGAAACAAAACCAGATTCGTGGTGACAACCAAATTGGTTATCAATCGATCAATTTAATTAAGGTAGGCAAAATTTCAGTTATATTATGGATTAATCCGCAGTAATTTGACTGTGACATTAAATAATTGAAACAACCAAAATTGGGTAGTTTAAAAAAAAATTAGTTGCTACAGCAAACCATACGATTGCTAGCTAACAAATGCGATTGTCATCAGTCAGATCGTTTCGGCATCACTAATTTTTGTTAAGGTAAATCCGATTTATTTTAATTGAAAATATCTGGCAATCTTTATTATAAAAGAGACTTCTGTTTAAATATGATAAAAAAATGAGCAAACACATTTGAGAGGTGTCACAATAAGGTGTGTGTAAAGAAGGTGCAAAAGTTAAGTACCTATTATTAAGAAACCGTAGGAAATTAATTAACAAAGAATTTATCAGATAATGGATAATTATAAAATTTAAAGAAAAGATTTAATACCCCTTAAACTAAGGAAGATAATACAAGTTTAATGAATTAACTTATCAAAAGGCCCCCTTTAAAATTTTCCTTTTTATCAAATGATGCCAGCTTTGTGCCATCAAATATTTAATTTATCAAAAATATAATTTTAATTATAACTTTCAAACAAAATACCAGTCATATATTTGATTTCTACACCACACACAAAATTGGACAGAAAAATGTTCCGCTTTTTAAAATTGTTAAAAAAACGAACGGACGAAAAACTTACTCTTACTGCAAATGTAAGTGTTAACCCCTAAATGAGTAAGAAGAAAAATAATAATGAAATTAACTAAAAAGTGCACAACAGATGGCGTATCTTTTACATGTGGTTTGTGTCTTTAATAACTTATCTGTCATTTATTCTAACAAAGTATCATTTGCGGAAATTTTTGCTTCATTTCTTCAATTTGAAAAAAAGTGTAGATTAAGCACATCGACTGCTCACCAAAGCTTATCCTAAATTTCGCTCTTCGATTTCAATGTGCGAGAGATGGTTTGTGCCGTTCAATGTGACACGGAAGACCGCCTAAGTCAGCCAAAAAAGTTCGGAGATGATATATTAGAGGCAAAATCATTGGGAGCTGCTCAAGCAGCAATATTAAAATGTTTGCAAGCAGCAGGATTCATCCAAAAGCAAGGAAATTGGATACCACACGAGTTGAAACCGAGAGACGATGAAAGAAGTAATTTTTGCGTCGAAATATTATTGGCGAGGAAAAAGGGATCCATTACGACAACCCGAAGCGCAAGAAATCGTATGTGAAGCCCGGACAACCAGCCAAATCAACGTTAAAGTTGAATATCCATGTATTTTGTGGGACCAGAAGGGTCCAATCTATTATGAGCTTCTGAAATCAGGCAGATGATCACAGGGGATCCTTTTCAAAGACAATTGATTTGTTTGTAGCGAGCTATGGCCGAAAAACGTCCGGAAAAAGCTACCAGACATGAAGCCGTAATATTTAATCATGATAATGCTCGAAAATAGTGCTTGAGACCCCGCCTAAAAGCCCAGACTTGCCTCGCCCGCCTTACAGTCCAGACTTACCCCGTCCGATTAACATTTATTTGGATCGATATAGAACGCGCTCTTCACAACAGGCTATCCGCAATCGGCTGCATTCGTTCTTTTCCTCAAAGATATGTTCAGTTCTTTTGCCGCAGAATCTATATATTGCCAGAAAGATGGGAAACAGGTCAAAGCTATTAATGGCCAACACATTGAATAACTTTATATTGTACCAATGTTACACAATAAACGCCCAAAATTTTACAAAAATTTCACCTTTTTGTTGGGGACTAGATCTAAATATGGTCCAATTTTTGAGGAACATCAGCACAGACTCAATAAACTCCGATCACGCAGTGTGATGTAGGATATAAACATTTTTCACAAGAAAAGTATTTGCTGCTAAACCCTCTGATTTATATGATATTCAGACATGTTTTAGAGAAGAGAAATCTAAAAACAACCTGCCTCATTTTTGCTTCCACCTCAGGAGTTTAAAAGATGAAATAGCAAAAACTCCCATTTTTGGTACTTTTTGTTCTAGAGCATACTAAAAACTTACGAAAGATTGCCCATCAAACATTTGGATTTCTAGCCAGGACAGGCAAACAAGAGTTGGTCGCCTGAATTGTTTGTGAATTTTGTAACTTTTCGGTATTCAAAACTCCCGTAAAACAAAAAATGGGAGGAACTAAGCCAAGTGTAAGGTCTTTCCCTCAGAATAAGTACTATCCGATTCATTAATAAAATTATATAGATCCCGTGAAAGGAATACCTTAAAATCGCTTTGGTGTGATAATACTATTTAATTCATGCTCAGATTGGATGGGATCTTTCTATGGCGACTAGGGTCAAAACATGGACCGATTTTAACCATTTCTATAGGGCTCGTCTTTGGGGTAAGACAAATGTATGTCCCAAATTTCGTTAAATTATCTTAAGAAATGTTACCTGTAATTTGATTATCAGGGTGGTCCTTCATATTACAAGATCTGACGGATTATGTGCCAAACGGAATTTTACTATTATTTTTCTATTATTATTTCTAAAGAGCTTTGAATCTGCGTTGATTTACAAATATAAAATAATTTTTTTAGCTAGGCTAATACATGTATTTCGATTTGGCAAAAGATCTCATCAGAAAACAAAGTTTTAAAAGAGCTAGAACCTCTTAAATACATACATAAAAAAATAAAATTTGAAAACTGAACCCAAATATTTTTTTTTATCAGCCAAAGGGTTTGAAAGTTACTGTGAATTAATATTTACTGGAAATTGGAAATAGTACAGATTGGTTGAAAAGTTCCTGCGCTCACCAAGAGATGGCACTGCTAGCTCCAAACTGTTTTTTTCTACAGTTGGTATAACTGTCCTGAGAACACATGCAAAGTTGCAAGTCATTCTGTCAATTCTTTCTTTGTTTTCAAGCCATTTGAAGTTGACGTGTAATTGATTTTTTTTAATATGGAGAAAATTTAATATCGTGCAGTCATTAGATTCTTTGTTTTGAAGGGTTTAAAAGCAAAGGAAGTTTATGAACAATTGTAAGAAGTGTATAAGGAGTCCTCACCTTCAAAACGCACCGTTGAATTTTGGGCTAGTGAATTTAAACGTGGTCGTACCAGCCTTAAAGACGATCCACGCGAAGGACGACCAAAAACTGCAACCACAGCAGAAATCATTGAGCAGGTACAGATATGGTTAGTGAAGATCCAAGTTTGACTAAGCCTGAAATTGCTAATGCCATAGGCATCTCAGACGAACGAGTACTCCATATTTAACATAAAGAATTACGTATGAAAAAACTGTTTGGAAAGTTAGTGCCGCACACATTAACAATTCAACAAAAACTGGATCGTCAACAAATTTCTCGGCTTAATTTGGAGCGTTTTAAGCTGAATTAAACCGATTTCTTGTGTCGTTTTATAACTATGGATGAGACTTGGATCTACCACCATGATCCTAAATTGAAACCAGAACGTTTACAGTGGACTGAAGCTGGTTGTACAGCTCCAAAGCAGGTGAAGTCACAATGATCAGCAAAGAAGGTTATGGCATCAGTTTTTTGGGATGCAAAATGAATTTTGTTGATTGATTATCTTCAGAAAGGTAAAACAATCAACTCTGAATATTATTGCTGCCTTTTGGATCAGCTGGATGAAAAAAATCGTGAGAAAATACCTGATTTAAAGAAGAAAAAAATCATTTTTTATCAAGACAATGCACCTGCTCACAAAAGTGTTTTGACGATGGCTAAATTCAAAGAATTAAAGTACGAATTGCTTGAACATCCACCGTATTCACCAGATTTGGCTCCCAGTGACTACTATCTCTTCAGAAATCTCAAACAACTCCTTCGTGGAAAGCATTTTTCTTCGAATGAAGGCCATAGCAGCCGTAGACGGTTATTTTGCAGAGCTTCCGGAAAAGCATTATAAGGATGGGATAAAATTATTGGAAGATCATTGGAACAAGTGTATTGAGCTTCTAGGAGATTATATTGAATAAAAAAATATATTTCGTAACAAAAATAGTATTCTATCATTTCGAGCGCAGGAACTTTTCAACCAACCTGTACGTTGTTCAAACCCGTAATTAAATCTTGAGTTCTGTGAACTTTAAAATCTCTGATATATTTATACTTTAAAGGGGTCACATACGTCCCAAAATTATATATTTTTTTAAATCACCAATAACATTTAAGGGTTAAAATGGAAAATCCATCAACAGCAACAGTACAAAAAAAAATCAAACACACTATCTACAGCATTGAAGCATGAAGCACTTATATTTTATATGGGAAAAAGAAACAAAACTTAAAAAAAGCGCATTTTAAACCGGCAACTTGTTGAGAGTAAAGCTTCAATGCATTCGTGAGTTAAGTTTGTTTGTGTGTTTCTTTCAGTCAGTTATTCATCAGGTAACCCCAAAATTATGCAAATATTATAGTCAGCTATAATGAGTTACTTTAACACACGAAATGCCACCAACCACATAACACCAACACTAACATGGTACTATCATGTTTATGCTACGGCATACGGAAAGTATAAGAGGAAGATATAACATAATGATAATGTTGAAGAAGATGCTTTTAGGTTATTTTGTTTCTTTGACTTGCAAAGATGCCTGAGTCATTTGTGTTAGATGTTCTCAAGAAACAAAATTTGTTAAGCTTTTTTTTTTCTTTTTTTGATTAAAAAAGCTGCTGAGTCATTTGTTAACGCCAATGACTTACTTCATAACGAAAATCTTAAAGAAAATGCATTTAAGACAATTATAGTTTTGGAATGTATGACGAGACGACTATAATATTTCTAAACTTGTTTTATTTATAAGGGGAATTTTGTACATTTTTTTGGCCGTATTATTAAATAAATTGTTTGTAAAAATATTTTATATTAATCTTACCCAAATATTATGGAATCAATGTAGATAAACAAATTTATGACACTTACCTGAAAGTAAAAAGAAAGAAAGAAAAAAATTAATTAAGATAGTTTAAATTTAAAAAAAAAAAAATAAATTAAATAAAAATAAGTAAAGAATAGTGAATCCATAAAAAAGTTCAAACTGATTAGATTCCTTCATGGCACTGTATGACATGATACGTCCGTCATAGACCCTCCACATTAAAAATTTTTAATCGAATTTCAAACAAATTCTAATTTAAATAAAATAACACTATGCTACAAAATAAGGCGTTATATAATCTTGGGCGTGGACGATTCCTACTCTAGACAAATATACAAGATCAATATATTAAAACCTCTAGAGGATTTAGCGCTGTAATCCAGGCATAAATATACGAAATTTATGTCAAAACAACAAATACTTCGTAAAAACAAAACAAATTTTTGTTATTTTGACATTTTTTCAAAAGTTGTATGCATGGATTATTACCAGTGGTCAGACTTTACACAACATTTTTATATTTTATTTTTGTGAACAAATTCTTTTGATCTTAGTTCGGCCGTCGGATATCCACAATTCAATTTTATACGGAATTTTTTCGTAGAATATTTTAAATCTATATCTGCGACATCTCTATGATTTAATTCCTTTTTTCTAGAAACATGAAACTTATTCATAAATGTTGATCAAACTTTTTCATAAATATGAAAAAAATTTCATAAATCTTAATCAATATTTTTACAAATTCTTCATCATATTTGAGAAAGCCCTGTAGGAAATGTCGATAATGAAACTGTACAGATTCACTATTGTCTTTGTCACCAGTACTACTGGCTAATTATGCCCCAGCCAAAGCTTTCTGCTGTACACATTTAACATGTGTGTGTCATTGCGAATCTACACAACTATTCACTAGGTGTTGACATTGGAACCAGGGATTCACTAGTACAATTTAGTAATTCTTTGGAACTTTTTACTTGATTTCCACACTAGGAAGGAAATAAGATTAAACAGGTGCATTTATTTTGTTAAATTAGATATTTTATTAATCATTTTTTTTTTACAAATTTCATTAAAGTAAAAAAAAATTTCGTGCAAATTTAATTTTGGAGTAGACAAATTTTCAAAAAAACTGCACAAAATCATCCACAGGCTATGTAAAATCTTCAAGGCTCCACAAAATCTTTACAGCGGTATTCATAAAAATGTTAAACAGTGTTTCAAACCAATTTTAAGCAAAATTTGCTAAAATTGTATTCATAAACGAATTTTAGCTTAAAATACCTTTTTTAAACCTTGTTCAAATAAACGAATTTTAAAATTGGTTCGACCCTATTTTAAAACTATTTTAAGATGACATTATTGCTTTGTGTTTATTTTCATTTTAAACATTTTTGCAAAAAATTGGCATTTAAACAAAAGAAGTTATGTGTTTTTGTTTAATAAATAATGGACCCTCTATATTTGATGAAAAGCATTAGTAAGAACCATTTTTATATGGAAATTGTGATATTTTTAGTTGTATTTTGTTTATAATAGAAACTATTGCCCAAATTTCAAACAATCGTCAGACGAAAATTTACAAAAAGAGGAGTGACCCGTTTTCAATTTTGGATAAAAAATTTTAGCAAAAATAATAATATTTTTGAATATTATTCATTGTGTTTTATAGTGGTGTGTTGTTTAATCAAAACAAAGAAAATAAAACCGGTTATTTGAATACTTTTTTTCAACAATAAAATCATTATCTATGTAACACTTTTATTGGGCATTTTGTTTTGACTCTTTTTCTTTTTTCATAAATTTTTTGTTTTATAAAAACAATATTTTTCTGAAAAACGACAAAAAAAAAATACATAGAAACGAGTACCGTATGGTTTAGTAGTCATTGATTTGCATCATTACGTTAATATGACAAATAAAAAAAAAAATGTTGCCATCTTCAAGTTAAAAAATCATTAAATCGTTTATTAGTTAAAATACTGATTATGAATACGAATTTTTAATAAACCTTTTTTAGGCTTAAAATGTTTTTTAACTAAAATGCATTTGAAACTTGAATTAAGATTTTTTTATGAATACCGCTGTTAGAGTTGCAACTTTCACTAAAAATTGTTGCCTCTTTCTTGTTATTTTTATACAAAATTGATTGTTTTTCACAAGTTTTTTGTAATTTCTTTTCCTCATTATATATTTTGTTCAAATTTGTATATTTAACTTTTAAATTCATTTTTCCTTATATTTTTATTAAAAACTTTAATTTTGCATGCAGCTATGCACATGTATTTTCAACAAAATAAAACAATAAAAAAAAATCAAGAACAAGCACAGCTTTGCAGCTGCAAAAAAGGAATGTAAAAAGTATAGACGCTTTGTGGAAATTTCACCAAAAAGTCACCCAAAATAGTCGACAAAAAAGGTGACTTGTAGACACACTTGACCCCAGGCTTCCTACAGGGAGGTTTTATAATTATAAAAAAACAAGCCATCACTTTGGATTTTTATGAAACATCTCCATTATATTTATAAAGTCTTACATGGAATAAAAATCTATGAAGTTTTTCATCACATTTTCGGGGACCTGCGGGTCCCATTGTCTTTTTGTTGGGTCGGAGCATTTTTTTAAATGTACCGCCTCGGTACTTCAGTGATAAACTTCCAGGGTGAAGATAATCTGAGCTTATTGCTATTCAACTTTTGATGCAGTTAAAACTCAAACCGAATACTGTGAGACGATATGAACGACACGGACAGTAGCGGTAAACCTCATTGAATATTGTAACCTTCCGTTGCCATAACGTGTTCAAAACAAGAGACATTTAATTTATTTAGCTTTCTTGCGAAACAGTTGTAAGCTATCCATGTAAAAACCATCACTTCTAAAAATATCTCATTAGATCTAAGAGTACAAGATCTAATAAGATCTCGAAATTGGGAACATTTGGGAGATCTAATTAGATCTAATCATATCTGGGCAGATCTATCGCAACAACAGATACAATTTAATGTGGATTTATTAATATTTATTTTTATTTTAGTGTCCTTAAAAACCGCTTAAATGGCTAAGATCTAATACTACATTTGGTACCAGATATGTACAGATCTTGCGCCAGATATGATCCTGTATGACCAGATCAGCTTATATCTGGCCTTAAGTCACAAAATTTTCCAGACCCCTTTGGATATGAACATATCTGGCCATCTGATTATATCTGGCATCACACATTATCATATATGATCAGATCTATCAACAGATCTAATTAAATTCAATCATATCTAAATAGATCTGATCAAATATATTAATTTTTACACGCGTAAAGTAATTGTTTTCCCAATAAAATTTGGTTCTCATTGAAAATTCGGTTGTTCGGTTCTGTTGTTCCAACCCTATTTCAGTTGTCACAACCCTTCAGTTGGGACAGCAGAAATAGGGTAGTGACATTCATATCTTTTTTCTGTATGTATAAGTTGTGAGTTGTTAGCGGACAACTGTTTTGTTAGAAGTCATAATATTGAAGATATTCTTGGGCAGCAAATCAAATTTGTCGCCGTACATAGTGTTTTTGGGAGAATCCGTGTCATCTAGGTAGTATTTTATGACTTAGAAAACGATTTAGCTGATACAGCACAATTTAAATTAAGAGCAAATGAACTTAAGACGTTTTATAAAATACACCGACATTAATTTAAAAATATCTTATTAGATTGAAAAAATGGCGAATACAATTATATATGTAATACGATCTTATTACTAGATCTGATTAGATAAAATTAGAAACAAATTGATCAGAATTTTAACAGATTTATCTACATCAAATTGATCCCAACTGATGCAGTTTGATAAGAAATTGCTCCATATGAACCAGATATAATTTAATCTTTATGCATATAACATAATTTTTCTTAATAATTTTATATGAAATATCAGATATAACAATACAGGTTGGTTGAAAAGCTCCTGCGCTCACCAAGAGATGGCACTGCTAGCTCCAAACTTTTTTTTTTCTCTCAAGTTGGTATAACTGTCCTGAAAACACATGCAAAGTTGCAAGTCATTCTGTCAATTCTTTCTTTGTTTACAAGCCATTTGAAGTTGACGTGTCATTGATTTTTTTTAATATGGAAAAAATTTAATATCGTGCAGTCATTAGATTCTTTGTTTTGAAGGGTTTAAAAGCAAAGGAAATTTATGAACAATTGTTAGAAGTCTATAAGGAGTCCTCACCTTCAAAACGCACCGTTGAATTTTGGGCTGGTGAATTTAAACGTGGTCGTACCAGCCTTGAAGACGATCCACGCGTAGGACGACCAAAAACTGCAACCACAGCATAAATCATTGAGCAGGTACATAATATGGTTAGTGAAGATCCAAGTTTGAATAAGCGTGAAATTGCGAACGAGTACTCCATATTTTACATGAAGAATTACGTATGAAAAAATTGTTTGGAAAGTTAGTGCCGCACACATTAACAATTCAACAAAAACTGGATCGAAAACAAATTTCTCAGCGTAATTTGGAG
This sequence comes from Eustalomyia histrio, assembly GCA_949748255.1. NCBI lineage: Eukaryota > Metazoa > Arthropoda > Insecta > Diptera > Anthomyiidae > Eustalomyia > Eustalomyia histrio. The sequence continues at coordinate 154,290,303 of OX456524.1, read as the reverse complement.
CGTTTTAAGCCGAATAAAACCGACTTCTTGCGTCGTTTTATAACTATGGATGAGACTTGGATCTACCACCATGATCCTAAATTGAATCAAGAACGTTTACAGTTGACTGAAGCTGGTTGTTCAGCTCCAAAGCAGGTGGATTCACAACGATCAGCAAAGAAGGTTATGGCATCAGTTTTTTGGGATGCAAAAGGAATTTTGTTGATTGATTATCTTCAGAAAGGTAAAACAATCAACTCTGAATATTATTGCAGCCTTTTGGATCAGCTGGATGAAAAAAATCGTGAGAAAAGACCTGATTTAAAGAAGAAGAAAATCACTTTTTATCAAGACAATGCACCTGCTCACAAAAGTGTTTTGACGATGGCTAAATTCAAAGAATTAAAGTACGAATTGCTTGAACATCCACCGTATTCACCAGATTTGGCTTCTAGTGACTACTATCTCTTCAGAAATCTCAAACAATGCTTTCGTGGAAAGTATTTTTCGTCGAATGAAGAGGCCATAGCAGCCGTAAACGGTTATTTTGCAGAGCTTCCGGAAAACCATTATAAGGATGGGATAAAATTATTGGAAGATCATTGGAACAAGCGTATTGAGCTTCTAGGAGATTATATTGGATAAAAAAATATATTTCGTAACAAAAACAGTATTCTTTCATTTCGAGCGCAGGAACTTTTCAACCAACCTGTATTTCAATTCTTGGGAATAAAGTGATGACGTTATATCTGGTCAAAAAAACGCATCATTGTGTATCATATTTTATCTGATGAAATTTAAATAGATACAGTTAGATAATATTCTATACAATTGGTTTCATTCGTTTTTTCAATACAAATGGATATTTTTTTACTCGGGAAGCTGAACATTTTATGCCTTTATTTCCTTTACAAAATTCTCATTGTCAGTTCTTAAATTACATTGTTCTTGACAAATTGTTTTCACACACATTTTTTGTTCCTAATCGCCTTTTCAAATTTCTTCAACCTTGACCATATTCATTACGTTAATGGTCCCATGCAAACATCTTTTTTAAAAATCATCACCTACTGGGCAACAAACAAAATATCTTACTATAACGAACCTTATTTTCATGGGTGTTTAACAACAGGTAGTTGTTACTCTCCCACAATACGTCAGTCACACTGTTTTGAATACCAAAACAGGTACTTTTGACGAAACCAGTTACTATTTTAAAATTCATGAAAAACAACAAATTTTTAAAGATGCCAAACAATAACAAATCATTTTAGATTTCAAATCAAAATGTAAGAAAATGTAAATAAAATACAAAACGAAGAAACAAACACGAAATAAAACAAAATACACGAAATACGTAGTAACGTGAAAAACAAGTAGTGCTAAAGAAAAACAGCTGTTGAGAAAATAAACAGAAAAGAGCTTAAAATAACCAATAAACACTTTAGCTGCAACAACTACTTTTTACTGTTAAGTAGCAACGGGTAACCAAAGTAACTGAATGTGTGTGTGTGTGAATAACGTTGAATTTTAAGAGATTTTAAAGAATTTATTCTTTGGTTAGATTTGGAAATTCAAAGTGAAATATGAGTAAATCGAACAAAAACGATTCGAAATTATTCCGCAAATATTTTAAGTGAACTGTCCTTAGAAAAAAAAAAATACTTCGCGAAACGAGTAAATACTCTGTGGTAGAAAGGGTTTAGGTGAGGTTCTAGCACTTGTCCGATGATTGATATAAAAGAGGACCGGTCTTAAAGTACCCATCTCGTGACTGGCGAAATAGCACCGTCAATAATAAGGGCGGTCTTAAAAAACCTACTCTGTGACTGGTGAACATAGGACAAATCCAGCACATATCATTGAAAACCCTCTTTGATAAATAAAAATATGAAAATATAAAAACTCGTTTGTCTTTCTGTTGAATTTTTAGTCTAAAAATTTAAGATGAAAAAATTTTAAGTGTTTGAAAAAATACGAATTTTGAATTTCAACAGGGCCGCACTAGTAAAAACATTATTTTTAAGATTTTTTTTCAATATTACTTTTTTTCGTTTAAGCGCTCTTTAAATTTTTGCACCTTTTTTCTTTAAAATTTTTTTAATTTTTTCGCTTTTATATTTTTTATAGTTAACGCGTTTTTATTTATAGTAATTAGAATTTAATTTAATTGAAATTTTTAATTTTTTATTTAAATTTATTATATCTGATTTTTATTACAATTCTCTAATTTTAAATTATGTTTTTTATAATGGTTTCTGCATTTTACTAATATTTTCTTAGTTAAAAAAAAAAACAAATTTTCATTTCAATTTAGATTTTGTTTCTCAATTTTTATGTCTTCACCTTATGGGAAATAATGAGTCAATTAACCTTTAAGGACCTAAGGGTGAAAAATTTCTTTGAAAAATATTTTAAAATTTCAAAGAAGTTTGGAAACCTGAATATATAGTTTAGAATCAAAACAATATTATTTCGCTAGCTAAGACGGTAGACCGGTTGCCTTGGAAGCAGAACGTTTTCTGATCGAGTCCTACTGACTCCCAGTCGACCTTTTTAAATTCTTACTTCATTAATTAGTTGATTGAAAATCTATTTTTAAACACATCCCCAGGTGTGCCCTTAGTGTCAGATCTGTGACTAGTTTTTTGACATTAGGTTTGTGGCAGATTCTTCCGCGTCAGTGCCGTGACATGTCACAAAGCGCAATTCTCCCCCTCCTATGAGAAACTCACGTTAAAGTAAACGGTCCCTTTAATGTAAAAGAATCGGTCCGAGGACCACTCCCTGTCCTAATACACTAGTCAGGAAAAAAGAGTCATGTGACACTTCCTTTTTCTAGTAGGTAGATTGGACACTAGAGCGTTTGCCTTGTAAGCAGATCTGCATGTGATCTAGCCCTACCGACATCCAGTCGATTTTATTTAAAATTCTTACTTTTTTTAATTAAGTAAAAATTTATTTTTTTAAACACATCCCCAGGTGTACCCAGCAGTTTTGTGACTGATTTTTTTGTTAAGTCTTTTGATAGGTTCTTCGTGTTAGTCGTGTGACATGTTCTTCTGCGTCAGTCCTGTGACGTCCCAAAGCGCACTTGACGCCCTCCTAAGACAAACCCATGTTAAAGTGGCATATAAAAGAATCGGTCCGAGGACAGTTACCAGTCCCAATGGACCAGTCGTGTGACGTGTTTTAATAGAAAGGAATTAATTTATTTTAAATTTTTCGAAAACAGAAAGCAGCTTCGGTTACTTTTGTATTCATCTTAAGCCTTTGGTCCTTTCATAATTTTTTAAATATCCACCATCAACTAAATAACAATTCATTCTTTTAAAACCCTCAATTGCATTCAATCATAAAAAGTGGGTTTTTTCACTACTAATTTAAGGTGTTTTGCTGGGAATGTGTAGTGATTTCTGCATAGAGAGAGTTTTATGTATTTGTTTACAAGAGAATTGGTTTAAGAAAGAGGCCTAACTTAAAAGTTGTAGCCAGATGAGTGAGCATATTTTTGGCAACAACAAGACAAGACAAGACAAAAAAAAAAAAGACACCTAAAACATGCTTAACAGTCAGTGGCTCAAGTTAGTCATTTCTTAAACATACTACAGGTATGTTCCAAGCAAAAATGTGCGCTTAAAACAATATTTGTGATTTAATAACACAGTTTTTAAAACATCTCTACTACGAGCAGGTGTGCGCGCGCGATTTTAATTGATTCAGTCGTGTTTATTTTCATTTAAACGAAGAACGGGGAGGAAGAATTTTGAAAAGAAATCAATCTGTATTTTATCAAAAAAATAATAAAAATGAAACGTTTAAAAAGTGTAGCTCGTGTTAGTTTCGATTTACTAATATTTGCTAGCTTATGCTTATCGGAATTAGCGTTGCGCAAATGGTTTAAACCCTACAAACGCGGTTTCTTTTGTAACGATGAATCACTGCAATATCCCTATCGCGAGAGTACGATTGGTACGGTTTTTTTGGTGGCCGTAGTGCTGGCTGTGCCCTCTGCTGTAATGATAGTGGTGGAGCTGTTTAAACAACTTTCACCAACGGCAATGGATAAAAGGAAATCCCCACATCAGACACCACCAAATAAGTCGGGTGGTTGCAGGCTGGGCGAAAGACTGATGCATTGTTACATACAAATTGGCTATTATCTGTTTGGATTGGCCTTGTGTTTGTTATCCACTCATATAACCAAATTTACAGTGGGTCGTTTAAGACCCTACTTTTTTGCTGTTTGTCAACCTCAACTACCGGATGGTTCTACCTGTAAGGATACCTTTAATTTTGGACGCTATATCGAGGATTACGAGTGTATAGGGCAAAATATGACCGCCTCGGTATTGGCTCAATTGGGGCAATCATTTCCTAGTGGTCATGCTAGTATCTTCTGCTATGCCATGATATATTTGGCTATATATCTTCAAGCTGCCCTTAGTACCAGATCTTCGAAATTGTTAAAACATTTGCTACAATTCATATTTATAATGTTTGCTTGGTATGTGTCCTTGACACGCATTTCGGATTATTGGCATCATTGGTCTGATGTTGTGGCTGGCATTATTTTAGGCTCGCTCATAGCATTTGTAGTTGCTGTGTATGTAGCACATATATTTATAAGAAAACCTGTAAGAAATAATTCCAATATAGCTCCAAAGCCTCCAGCCAAACCTTCAGTTTCACCTACAAATTCTTCAGCAAAATCAAATAATTCACCCCCTGTCTTGCCAGCCTATACCTTTGGTACATTGCCCTATTTGCCACATCCACATGCTGCTACAGCCGCTGCAGTAGCAGCAGCAGCAGCCGCTCAACAACAGGCTCAATATGCCCAGACTTATCATAATTATGGTTATGTACCATAGCGTTTTTTTCAATATCAATAATCATCAAATGTGAAAGTAGTCAAACGTGAGCACAATCAAATGTTGCATGCAACAACAACAACAAAAATAACCATGTTAAAAACAAATATTTTGCGTGCATTTTTTTGAAATTTTTTTTTTAGTTTTAATTTTCCAAAAACAGAAAACTTGTCTTTACTTATTTAAGCAGAATGCAAAAAAGATACAAATGTTTTGTAATTTATTTTTTTTTTTCAATTCTCAGTTGGTTCTTAACCACCTTCAATGAATTTTTATTATTTTTTTTGTTTAAATTTGTTATTTTAGATTCTTTGGCTTAATTCTGTATTTAGTTTTGTAAGTTTTAAAACTCGTACTTATATGGGTGCATAAGCAATAACTACAGTGAAAGCTATGCTAGAGGGAAGATTTCGAAGATTGGGAATCTATAAAAACAAAATAAAATGTATTTTTCAAATTTTATTGAATAACAAAGTCATAGTCAATTAATTAAGTTATTGAGTCAATGGAAAAAATGATCAATATTACAAATTATTACAAAATTAATTGACTATGACTGACTTTCCCAGCCAACACAATATTGAGCGCTCAGAAATTATGACTCTTAACAAGGGTATTTTTGGAGACATAAAAGATCGCTGAAAAGGAGGCTTCATCGGTAAGGTAGAACGCCCTAACATATCCAAGATTACAGAAGGGTTAAGGGCTCTTTTAGAAGTCTTTTTGATTTTTTATTCGACTCAATTTTTAATAGAAAAAATTTTAAGAAATAGATTTATTTGTATAAACTCTTTCACAAAGAATCAAATTTTAGTCCATGTCTAGTTTTCTAAATTAATGAATATATTCTTAACATTAATAAAAAGAAATATTTTTTATTAAAAATATTTTTTTTTTTATAAAATGAAAATTAGTGAAACTATTCAAACATATTATGATTTTTTTATTTCAAACAGTATTGAGATTCCGAAATTAAAATATTCTTAGGGAAATTTAGTAAGGGATCATGGGGTTATGTTAGAAATAGAACGTATTACAAAAATTCCCTCGAAATGTTAAATTTGCTGCATTGTGCTAAAGGCAACGAAGGCTTTCGGCTCGTTGTAGCGAAAACAGACCAGAGCCTTTGGTGGGAATCGAACCCACGACCCCCGCACTGATAAGCTAGCACGCTACCAACTATCCTACCGGGGCGCTAATGTTTTCAATGTTTTTTATATATTTTTGCAGCCACATCATTTTCCCACTATTCCCTACTTTGGTACAATTTTACTCAAAAAAGTGTTTCACAAGAAAATTTCTCTAAGCTATAAACTCTGTACCATTTTTTGGGCAAATAGGGGAAAGAAAATTGGAAAACTCAATGTAAAAACTCTACAAAAAATAATGTATTTCCTAAATGATTAACGTTTGATATGCATCAATGATTTTGCACCGAGTTGCCAACAAATTAGTAAAAAAAAAAGGGTTTCGCGAAAAGTTCGTTAAAATCTGAATTAGGAAAAAAACATCAAAAAAAATAATACGGGTCTGCTTAAATTAAATATAATATAAAATATTTAAATTCGAATGTCATAAAAGTTTAGAAATCCATATAAAGTACAAAAAATTTTATATATTTAAAACAATTTCAAAATCGCAAAAAAGTACCGAAAAAGGTATCAGTGAATGGGTTTCCAAAATACTTTTCTATATAGACCATATATATCCATGATATAAAAAACACAGTCGAAAAATGGGAAATTTTTAAAAACCATTTTCTTCACTTAAAGATGAAATAAATATAAACGAAATTGCCGAAAAACTTGACTTAAGCAAATACCGGGAAGGTGGGTTTATGCGAACTAGGTCCAAATATGGTACGATTTTCTTAAAATTTGGGAGCATGACTTATGGTCCCACAATCCAAATTGCAATCACATATCCAATTCATACAAGGACCTTTCGATGGGAGGTAGCTCTGAATATGGACCGAAAAAAAATTTTGATACACACAAATTGTTTGTTTTAGTACATTTCAGTTGAAGCATATGGTGAGAAAAAGATTTTGTCATTACACACCTAAAGGTGAATAACATTTTATATTCAAATCAAAAATTTTTATTCACCACAAAAAAAATCTTTTCAACTCAAAAAATGTGTATTCACCACAAAAACTGTTTCCACACCCAAAAACTTTTTTCAGCCGAAAAAAATTGTTTTCACCTTGTTAATGTTTTCTCAATTACAAATTTATTTGATTTTATGTGCAACAAGAACGCATTAAAAAAATCGGTAAAGCCGAATTAAATGACTTGTTCTAGATCAATTCTTTGACTCGTTTTAATCGAGATTAAATATTTGGTTAAGCAATTTGCACGGCCTTATTCTTCTCTTGAAAATTAAAAACTATTAAATCTTTTATTATGGATGCCGCTGCATATTTTTAAGAATGCTTTTACGCTTTGTGAAAATATATTCCAATTTCCGTAAATTGAGACATGCTTCCTCCTTCCATAAAAAAAAATTGTAATAAATTATTTATTAGTGATTTAAAAGAATCATCGAATTGATCTAGAAAAACTGATGGCATGTGGGCTTTTTATTTTAAACTCTTCTTTCAGAAAATATATTGGATTTGCTGATCCAATATATTTTCGCACTGTGTATTTCTTTATAAGGGGTATAAATTTTATCACACTGTGGGAAAAATATTCATATATATTTTTTAAAAACTTGTGCTCTTTTAGCACATTTTTTTATAAAGTGCTATTTCTAGTAAAAAGTTGTAAAAAATGGATGCTACTTTTAGCACAAAATTAAAAAAAACTATATAAAAAATTCTTATTTTGGAAACATTTATGGCTGCTATCTTTTATAAAAAGTGCTATTTCTATTAAAATTTGTAACAAAAGGATGCTATTTTTAGCACAAATTTAAAAAAAAAAATAATTTATTTTAAGTAAACTTTTTCTACAAAATTCACAATTTTTATTACTGTTCCAATAAATAGATGATATTTTCAATTATTATTTTTTACTTAAAATAGTTTCTGAGAATTTCACAGTAATTCATTAGAAAATACACACAGAAAAAATATTAAAATCAAAAATAAACAAGATTTAATTAGATAAAAAAAACTTTCGAATTAATTTAAGTTTGTTTACTTTTTTAATTTTACGTTTCTAGTTATATTTTTAAATATTGAAATGCCTAAAATGTTGAAATATTAATTTAAATATGAAAAAGTTTATGTTAACTAGAATCAAGTTTAATTTAATAAAGATGCATACTTAATTTAAAAATGTTGGTAAAACAGATAGAATGTGAATTCAAATATGATATACTGTTTGTGAAAATATATCCTACCTTTAGAGCAGTTTCCCTATAAAGAGCCTACTACTTTTATGACTTTTAATAGTTTTCCCTTATCTGGAAAAATCCTTTTAATTTAGCTTTCACTGTATGTTATTTGTATTATTTTGTTGCAATATGTTGTATGTATTTTATTATTTTAATTTATTTAAATTTTGTAGTATAAATTCTTAAGAAACAAAAATATTTAAAAAAAAACACAAAATTGTTCGTATTGTTAGTTAAAAGAAAATTTTCATGAAATATACAAATGATATTATTATTATTTTTATAATCTTAAGACTGGATTTATATAATGTGTTTTATTATTTATTAACTGCATTTTTGTGCAGAAAAAAAGAAAACCTGTAATAATGGTATGTATAAATAATTGCGATATAGAATATGTCCAAACATGTTATGAATGCTTAAAAATGCGCAGAATGAATTACAAGTTTGGCAGCTTAGCTCTACCTACAATTAATGATCATACGGATAGAGTTCTTGGGAAAAGGGACGGTAAATGTATACAGGTTGTTATTGTAAGACAAAGATACTTCTGATTTTTGCTTAGTAGTAAATAACTCATAACCCTACGGAAAAATGCATATAAACTGCTACAGACCAGAGTTCTGTAGCATGAAAAAGATGTCATATAGCGATGTCATGAGCGTGGAAATGTATTGGTCTAAGCACGAAACCTTATCATATAATGTAATTGTTTTGCGTTTTCCATTAATATGCAAAATAAATTTCCTATAGAAAAACTTATAATTTCCCAAGCAAAAACGATAAGACTCCGAGATATTTTTATCTATTTATCTTTATCTTTAAATATTAAATTATTGTGAAGTTCCAATTTGAATAGAAAAACTCTGGGGCTTGAAACTATATGCTGCCTGTTAGGTCAGATGTTCTGTTTTCCGAAAATACCATCTCGATAGTTTTTGATATAAATCCAAAATGGAGATTATGCATTTATCGGTTTTTATATTCCATCACTACTTCTTCAGGATTTGGAAAAAAATTTTGGTAAATAGGTCTCTTTTGGTTAGAATAGGTCCTTATTCAGAACTACCTCCCGTAGATATTTGGTGTAAATTTGGGTTGGAACCACAAATCATGAAAACTAATTTGAAAAAAAAAAATTGGACCAAATTTGGACTTAGTCTCCCATATGGACTCACCTTTCCTGCATTTGCTCAAATGAATTTGAATCAAACTACAGATCGCCAATAAAAAGATATTTGAATAAAATTTTATAAAAAAAAAAGTTTTTATTTTTGTCGTGAATTTTATATGGGACCATAAATCAGGTCTCCAAATTGGAATAAAATCGGTCCATCTGTAAATCGGTCCACCAGTATTTGCTTAAACAAATTATAGTCAAACTACAGGTCGCAAATATAAATATATTTGAATAAAATTTGGTATATTGGTCCTAGAACGAACCCCATTAAATATAGTTAGAATCTGTCCCAACTGCGACCAACCTCGCATAGAAAGTTACTTTCTGAATTGGACTTAAATGGTATTTAGACACAAAACCGTATACATCTGCTTGAAAATTGGGTTGGGAATATTATATGGTACCATAAATGATGTTTTTAAATTAAAAAAAAAAAAATCGGACCATACTTGAACCTGGTCTCCATATAGGCCCAATTTCCCGTATTTGCTTAAATTTCTTTATTTGCAACCAAAGAGCCCATGGTGGCAAAATCGATAACTTGTCCTACCTGTACATAATAAAAGATCAGACCTTCCCGGAATTTGGACCGCTACCGAAATTTTACCTCAATTAATTTTGGTGTAGAGAATATAGTCGGCATACCCGACACTTAATATTTTTACTGTAAATTTTATTATTTTTTTTGGGGGGGGGGGGGAAGGGTCGGATTCCCACACAATAGTCTATGATATAGATCTTGAGTTCTACTTCCCGAATTGGTACGAATTATTTAGCAAATTTGTACCAAATTTGTAGCGCCCCGGTAGGCTCTGGTTTGTTTTCGCTACAACGAGCCGATAGCCTTTGTTGCTAGTGCTCGGTTAGGGATTTAGGATATAATTTATATAATATATAACGATTTATCTAGAAGTTTGTTATTTATATAGCAGCTGTAATTACCCACATAAGGCCCTAATGGGTCGGTTATGTAAATGAAGATTTAAAAAAAAAAAACAAAGGGAAGGGGGTGAGGGTCGGGTTCTCACACAAGAGTCCATGAGTTAGAACTTGAGTTCTACTTTCCGAATTGGTACGAATTATTCAGCAAAATTTGTACCAACAAAAAATGAAAAACCATCAGAGCAATAAAATTTTGAAAATGTTTTAATTCATAGAACCCGTACAAAAAATTGCTTATACTTTGGTAATACCATTTCAGCTCAATGAACTTAAGCTCAAAGAGGACCTTTCCTTGTGCGACTAAGTTAAATGGTAGTGACCGATTTTAACCATTTTACAGAAAGGAAAATCACTAAATCAACTTAGTTATATTTATTCTAAATATCTTCTCTGACACGTCAAAACCGTATATGCTAACAATTTCAAAAAATAGCTACAATTAAAAAAAATATATATATTATAAAGATTTTAAACAAATAACAAGAATGTATTGAAATTTCGCCACAGTGCGGCGAGCAACCCACGTTGGTAATTCCAGGTTTCGGCCGACTATATTTATTTCTTTTTGCGTGCTATAAATTTAAATTTAGTTTTAAATTCTTTAAATTTTAATCAAAAAACAAAAATTTTAATCTCATATCAATAATATCTTTGGTTTGCAAAATTATAAAATATTCTTTAGTAATATTTTCAGATTTAAAAATAAGTAAAACCGTTAAAGATCTCAAATATTTCATTTCACCGTTTTTTTTTTGTCAATGTTAAAAGATTTGTTATGAAAAAAATTTACAAGACAAAGGGAAACTTATACAGATAATTTAACAAAAAAAAAAAAATCAATATAAACAAAATAGAGAAAAGAAATCTTTATGATATAAAAAAAATAAATTGAATACATTAACATAAGTAGCTAATAAAATAAATTTTATAAATCTTGTCAATATTGTTTATCAAAAAAAAAATTCAAACAAAATTTTTTAGCTAAAGTAAAATTAAATAATTTTTTAACAAACTAGTTTTAATCAAACATTTAGCTGATAAACACGGAAATTTTGAAACAGAAAAAAATATATAAATATATAATTGAAATTGGTTAAATTTTATATATAAATAAATTACGACATTTTAAAAGTTTAAATATTTTGTTATTAAAAACAAAAGAAAATAATTAGAAAAAATTTTTAAAATTCTTTTTCTAAAAAAATGTGTTCAAATCCCAATACACGTCTCTTAATGAGACTTATTATTGATATTTTATTACTGGCCAGTGTTTATTGCGTGGCCTTGGTAATCTTACCACAATTACTTAAAACACATCATCGTGGTTTCTTTTGTGGTGATGAATCCCTAATGTATCCCTACAAAGCTGAAACTCTGTTAAAACGCCTTCATATCACAATATTAGTAATAGCCGTACCTGCTGCTGTAGTCTTAAGCATAGAAATGTTACGTGTGGCATTTCCCTCGACTAAATCTACCTCCTCATCTGTCACTGCTACAAAAACTAATCACGTGCCAAAATCACCACAACAATATGTATTTGTTGGGGTACAAATACCTACTTTTGTTAGTGAATGTTATAATATTATGGGCGTCTACCTGTTTGGATTGGCTCTGGTCTTAATTACGAGCATCTGTATGAAACATTTTACAGGACGTTTAGCACCCTACTTTTTTGAAATATGTCAACCCTTAATCACAGCTAACATTACAGCATGTTCTCAAAACGATCACTTTGGTCGATATATAGAAAATTATACCTGTGGTTCTTTAACATCTACCACACAACATCTTGCCGCTATGCATCAATCGTTTCCTAGTTCTCATGCTGCCACTGCATCATATGCCATGTGTTTTATGGCTTTATATCTTCAAGCCCGCTTACAAACTGGTTGGTTAAAATTATGGCGTACTTTACTACAATCATCGGCTATAATAATCTCTATTCTGGTATCTGTGGAAAGATTAAACTTTTATCGTCATCATTGGTCGGATGTTTTAGCTGGTGGAATCATTGGTTATGCATTGGCTTTCTTTATGACTCATTTGGTATTGCAACTGTTTAAGAAAGTAGCCATAAAAGTTCGCAGGATTCATGATGATACATCAAATATTTATGGTTATTATACAGTGATGCCAAGGCCAAGATATTATTAGCAGCGTTAATAAAATATTGTAATTTAAGTTTGTTTTAAATATTTATTTACGAATAATACTGTGAAATTGTTGAAAATAAATAAATAAATAAATAGTATTCCAAGTATTTACTAAACAAATTATCATATATTTATTATTTATACACTGAAGTCAATATTAGTAATTTTTAAACTCGTGGTTTTAAATCATGATCATTAAGTATTTTATTTAAATAATCAGAAATTCGTTATAGTAATTTCAAAAGAAAAACATTTTAATGCTTAGTATAAAAAAAAAAATAAATTTATTTCTGAATAGATCACAAATATGATAGAATTTCAAATACAAGTTTTGTATTAAAATTATATTTTTTCACAAAACTTTTTGTAGACAAAAAAAATATAGAAATTGAAAGTAATAGTTATTTGCAACTATGTTTTTGAATACGCTATCATCACACATTTCAACAAATTCAATACTAATATTTATTCATAAGAGCAGGCCGAAATTGAGAATGAGGGAAAAAAAACATGATTGCAACATGATCACTACTACTATATTATACTTGCTACATACGGCTATACTTGTCACAATCAAATTATTGGTTTAGAAATAGGTTCTAACCATAAATATAGTCGCTACCATCATTATTATTGTAAATATTTTATTATTTCATGATTGTCACTTTCTATTTTATAACATGATTGGCTGTAACCATATTGTGCTAATAAAGATACTGACTATGAAAGAAAATATAAAATGATGGCAATAATCATTGAATAATTCTAAGTCAAATAAAACATGACTTTGACATTTACAGGTATAATACTGTCTTGTTTTCATAAAAAAAAATTCAGTTTAGTCAAAAAAATCAGTTTACCTCACCCATGTAAAAATTATAATATATAACCATTTTCACCTGGGAGGTTTTATTTACATTATAATTTACAATAATCAATTTACTGTCAAAAAATGCATTGTCAAATAGATTCTATATAAAGTTTATATGTTTTAATTTTTTTGAGTAAAAAAATATTTTTTTTTTAAATATGTTTATTAATTAATTTCTTGTAAAATAACGAGCTTCTTGTGAGAAAAAGTACTCAGAATATTAATAAAACAATTTTTTATAAGAAAAAAATTGTAGAACCCTAGAGTTGTTTTGTATGAAAAGGTTTCTTATATAAAATACTAGATTTTTAAAAAATTTTAAGATGGAACCATTTTCAGATTCTATGAACTTTTCCTTAAAGTAAAATTTTCAGATTCTGCAAACTGTTTCTTAGATAAAAATTCATAGATTTAAAAAAAAATACTTAGATTCTAAGATCTTTCTTTGAATAAAAACATTTTAGATTCTGAGGACTTTTTATCATGAAAAATATTTAGATTCTAAGGAATTTATTTAAAAGAAAAATTCTGAGAATCTAAGGACTAAGAATTTTTCTATTAGAAAAATTTTTTTATTAAAAAAAAGTTTTTAGAATTTAAAAATTTTTTGAAGTATTTTCTTTGATTCCATAGACTCTTTTAACCCTTTGACTGTCCAATATATCACATCTGATGCACAGGCGTCATGATTGATACGCTTGTGCATCATATGTGATACACAAATAATTTCCTTTAACTAGATTATGTACGTGGACGTACGCTATAATTTTTTTGTTTGTTTGTTTGGGGACAGTCAAAGGGTTAAAAAAGTCTATGGAATCAAAGAAATTTTCTAGAAAAAGTGCTTCATATTATATTTGCTTTAGAAAAAACATTTCTTAAATAAATATTCTAAAATTTGAAAAACTTTTTCATAGATTCAAACCATAATATAACTATATTATGGTAAATTATATTTAGTACGACTATGGTTGGCACAATCATAATCCCAAAAATATATGATGCTCTTCGAATACAATTACCCCAACTATATTTTTTCACTGCGTGTACGATTCTGATTGCGAAAAAATTGTAGACATATATTTCAAATCGGGAAAAAATAAACTTTTGAAATCGGTTGATGTCTTTCGAGTCCGACTAGTAGTGATTAATGTTTCCGAGTATCGAAAAATCACCTAATTTTCTGACAATTTATATCTAAATCCCCAAAATTTAAATAAAATCTTATTTTATACAAATTCTTTCAGTGTAAAGGAAACAATTTAAGAACTCCCATGTGAAACTTGAAATATATATATATATGGACACCCATAATCATAAGCTGGTCTGTATATGATCATACATGGGTTTATATGATCACATATAGGTTCGTGAAAATATCAATATATAATCATACATATATTTCCATATATCTTCAGATCGAAAATTTGAGGGTAAATGATCATATATGGACATGTATGATCATATATGAGCGTATATGAATCATATACAAGCATATAGGACCATAGAGGGCCATATACCCCAAATTTCGTTTCCAATGTTATATGGAAAAAATATGAGATCATGTATGTAAATATATCAAACTATGAATGAACCTATAAAATCATGTATACTCATTTATACAGGTCATTGTATAATCATGTCTGCCCATATACATTTTGATTTTCACATGGTAATTATTTAAAAAAAAAAACAAATTACTAGAGTAATGATCAAAAACAACTATTTCACCAAAAAAAAAGAAAAAAACGTATACAAAAACTAGTATAAAAATGAAAGTCAGGCAAGCCGACTATATGATACCCTACACTTAGCACAATTTGGATCATATTCCAGCAAGCAGTTTAAATTCCGGGAAGGGCCCTGATGTTTTTTATGAACAGGGTGATAAAAATAGACTGTAATTAGAATGAAATTGCCGAAAAATTTAATATAAAAAAATTCCGGAAAGGTAAGATTATGTGGGTCCAAATATGGTAAGATTTTCTCTAAATTTGAAAACATTATCTATGGTTTTGTGTATCTAAGCCCAATTGAGAAAAGGAGGTATATTGAAGGAGACTGATTTTAACCAAATAGGGTGCGTCTTCAATTTTTTTTGTGTAGATTGCTCTAAGGCCCCATCGAGACTATCAAAATTTTGTCAATAGTTTTTAGGGATAGATTTTGAGTACTATTATTATTAACTTTTCAAATGCAATATTACATAATTTACTTATTTACATGTTCAAATATGATTGCAAAAATATGTCACAAAATATTTAAGGTAAAATAACAGACAAATCGTAGTGCAACTAGAGTGTATAAATTTAAGTCACGTTTCAAAATAAATTTGATTAAAAAAAAAAATGTTGACAAATACTAAATAAACATATTTAAAAAAAAAATTAACATTTTTACATAATACACTGAATTAAAAATTGTAATAAAAAGAACTTGTATAAAATATTATAATTACGATTATAGTGATTATATAGTGATGATATAGATAAAATTAAAAATTTAAATATTTTCTCTCTAATGACCACAAGTCCGAAGAGTCATAAATTTTTTAAAAATAAAATACCAACAATTGTGTATATATAAATAATAGATGAGTTTAAGAAAAATTAATATATTACATCAAGATTATTTAATAATAATTCAATTTTACAGTTCAACGTCATATACAGTCATATATGTATATATAACAAACAACTAATTCTATGTGTAGAGATTACACTGTTGGTATTGAGATACAAATATATTAGGGTAACAAATATATGTTTCATTTTGTTTTAATCAGAAACTTTAGAAATAAAAATACTTTGTGAAACATTGCATTTTTATTTCAATTTTATTACGAATATTTTGCTTAAAAGACTGAAGACAAATTTTTTTATGAGAAGTGTATTCAAAAATTTTTAATAAAATTGTTAACATTGATTTTTAATTAATTTTAATAAAAAAAATTGTATGGCTAGCGCTTGATTTTTAGTCACTGCAACTAACGTTGCAGACTCCAAAGAAATGTTTTATAATTATATATTTTTTTAGATAAATTTTAAAAATATTCATCAAAACGATCAAAACTCTAACTTTGAAAACATCTTAAATCGACGTTTGGGCCATGCTGCTTCAGAAAAACGAATTTAATAATTACCAGTTTTCTTTGCCTATTTCATTTCTTAAATCTCTGAATTATCCAAAACGACGAGGTTGATTTTAAATCTTCCTTATAACAACTTTATCAAAATCGGTGAAGTTTAAATTGTGATACATCATTTCTACGAACAAGTTAATTATGAAATAAATTTCCCTTGCTCTTAAGTGTCACCCTAACGGCCATAGCTGAAGCTGTAGCTTAGCTTATAGTTGGGTTATTAACTGACTGCTTGAATAGTTTGTTGATTATTCAGGGTCATCAAATGTTAAGTGGGTCTTCCTAACACAACAAAACCAAAAAACAATGCTCAACTTACAAAAGAAAACACACATCCATTATTAATAACTTCACAGCTATTTAAATTAAATAATTAACAGACAACAAAATTTAATTTAAGAATGTTTATTTTGGTATTAAACATGTACTATATGCAGAGCTTTTAATTATGGCAAAGCTTTTATTGTTTATATTCCGAGTGAACTAACAAAAGCTTTTCTATTGATCGTGAGTGTAGAAAAAAAAAAAAAAGAGTAGATTGGAAAAGCTTACAATCCAAAAGTTTCATTCAGAATTCCACTCATTTTAAGGAAGTATACAAATGATGATTACACCATTTCCATTAAAAATCTATAAAAAGGATATTCGTCCGAATTAATCTATGTTTATGGTTACATTAGAAAATTCTTTTTGTAATATTAAACATCTTTTATAGAATATTTTGCAAATACAAATTTTTTTAAAGGCCACAACAATAGAAATTTTTAAAATAAAAAATTTTTGCTCCTTTAGACCAGACCTGTGACATGTCACAGAGGGCAATTGACAACCTCCTAGGACAAGCCCATGTTAAAGTGACCGGTCGTTTTCATATAAAAAAAAAACCGGTCCCCTGACCAGTCTTTATCACAATGAACCGCTTACGAGACGTGTCCTGGAATAGTTTGTTTTCCCGCAGCGTAACTACGTCTTAATTAAAAGAAATTTTTTTTTTTTACAAATACAAGAAAAACCATATTAAAAAACAATAAAAAAAATCAACGAAATCGAAAATTAAAAAAATCGTCAAAATAAAAAAACGCCAAAATTAAAGAATCCCCAAAATAAAAAAATGCTAAAACTAGAAAAAAATCGCTCTGATAAAATTGCCAAAATCATTAAAATTATAATGACAATTGCTATGGTGAAGAATATTTTATATTCACCTCATATTTGTTGGTTACACCTCAAATTTTGTTCTTCTCCTCAAAAAATATTTTTCACTTAAAAATTGTTTTTTTTATCTCAAAAATTGTTTTCACATCTAAAAGAACAAAAATATTTGGATGATCGATTAACAGTCAAATGAAAAAAAAAGAATAGATCACATGAAATCTCAAATTTAGAACCAAAATTAAAAAAATTTAAATTGATCGATCCACAATGGCGTAGGTAGATTAAAAAAAGTGTACATTTTGGATTTAAGGGACACATTTGTAAATTATTTTGGGTTATTAATCGCAAATATGAAACCAAAATTTTCAAATAAACAATAGCATATCCAATATGGCGGTGAATATTTTGCATAAAATTTTCTATTTTCGCTGCCATGTTGGATCGGCCATATGACATTTGAAATTGTGGCTTTAGATTTGTAATCATTGACACAATGTCGTTTGCAATGGTGTCTTTTAGATGCAAAAAAATAAACTTTAAAATTCTCGGCCGCGATTTTGAATCCGCATTCTAAGTAATTTAATTCTGTTCCCAGATTAGATTAGAAGCCTGCAAAATTTATTTTATGAAATCTTTTCCATTTTCATACTATTTTTTTTTTTTGTACTAATTTATTTTGTTTTTTTATCCTTTTAAAAAGTAATTAAATTCCTACAATATTTTATTATAAAAAAATCAAAATTATCTAAATTCTTTTTGCGAATAAAAATCATAAAAAAGTTAAAATTGCATCTTTTACCCAGATAAAGATTTGCTGTGCGAACCGAAAAATATTTTTCTATACCTGGCCCTTTAATAATTTTATTTTTTTTAATATTCTTTTAAAAATAATTAAATGACTACAATATTTCCCAATAAAAATCCAAAATAATCTAGTATTTTCCAAAATCCAAAATAATCTAGTACCCAGATAAAGATTTGTTGTTTTAACCTTACGAAGCGGACAAAAATTTTTCTGGGCCAAAACCTATTTTTTAAACATTTTCGTGACAGAAAAACAGGTTTTTGGTCTGTATATGTTTTTTAATACTTCTCATTTAAAAAATTACAATTTTGAAAAAATTTTCCACTAAAAAAAATTTAGTTCACTTTTTAAAGCTTTATTAAGCTTTATAATATTGACCAAAAATTATCTCTGCGTAGTACGTCCAAGAAATTAAAAATTTTTAACTTATTAATTATTTTTTTTTTTCTTTGTTTACAAACATTTACGAAAACAATTTTATTTTTAATAAATCAAGCCCAAGTTGTGGGCACCTTCGACTCGTAGCAGTAAACCAAGCTTTGTAGTGGTAAACGATCCCAGAACCCCTGTATTAAGCTACCACCATGGACAAAATTGTTTTCCTTTTGTTTTTGTAGTTAAAATATATCCTGATCCCTGCGCTTAAGCAAAAATTATTAATTTCACAAAAAAAAAATATTCCTTAAATTTATTTTATTAAAAGTTTTGTAATCAATTAAATCTGTTATTGATTTAATTAAAAAATTGTCATTATTAAAACTTTAACCTGTAGGTCATCATAGATAATATATTTAAATTAATCAATTGAAGCAGAGCCGTGAATAACGTTGTAAGCGACAAAATTTAAATTGTTGAGAAATCGAAAAAAAAAAACGTTTTAGAACTTGTAGGTGTATCCCCCCACTGACTTTTGATAACGAAATCCTGCATAATTTTGCCTAATTTTATTTTTGAGTCATGAAAGAGAGTTATTCTAACTGTAATCTGGAAAAAACAGGTTTTGTAAAAATTGTTGCTTAAAACGTTATTCGCGGCTCCGCTTCAATTATATAATTAGTTGACTATGACTGTGTTATTCAACAAAATTTTTAATTGGTGGTAATTAAAGAGATATTTGTGATGTGGCAGAGCAACAATGAATTTTTAAATATTTTTTTTTTTAATATTTTTCAAATATCGCTCCCTAAATACAAAAAAAAAAAAAAATAACAACTCAAAATTCTCAAAGTTTATGTAAAAATCATTGTAATAATTAAATAAAAATATTGTAGTATTAAAAAAAAAGTTCTATTAGGAAACAATTCCATTTTGAAGAAGGTTTTGCTAACTTTTTCTAATTTTTTATTGTATTTGTTGAAATTGAAAATAGTTTTGAGTTATGACCCTTACGACAATCACGATTATTTGATCAAAAAAGGCACATAACCAAAAAATACAGTGGACTTAACTCACTTTTTTCAATTAAAGAAGCACAATGCAAAATAATACACCACAAAATCTATCACTTTTGTCAGTAATGTCTTTTATGTGCAACAAAAGAAATCAGTTGTTCTTGATCAATTAATATGAAAACAGACCGAAAGGAATTTTTGCGAATTTATGGAAAAATTCAATTCTGGAAAATTTTAAATGGCGACACTTTTGTTTAACAAACATATTTTTTTTAAGTGTATAAGTATTTCATAGCAATCAAAATATTTTTATTAGAAACTGTGTAAGCTTTTTTTACCCCTTTAATTTAATTATAAACAGAAATAGTGTAAAAACATGACCACTTTTTATTAATGTCATTCCATAAATAACCCATTGATTTTATTTATTCATTTAATTCAATTTCATTTTGCAAGGAGGGAGCGGCAAAAGTTACGACTAACAATAAGATCTCTATAAATTCGAGTAGTTCTGTTACTCATTTTATACAATTTAAATGAGAGGCTTTTGCAACAATAGTTATGGGTTTTATTAAATTTAACGGCGCTTGAGGGGCCTTTTGAAAATTTTACAACAGAAAAAAAAACGTCATTAACAATTGAAGCAGCAGCAGCAGTAATATAAAAAAACAACAACAAACAAGATCATTATCAGTAGTAAATACCAGTCGTAGTAGTAGTACATTCGAGTATAGTAAGTGAAGCGTTAAAATGCAATTTTTAAACATAAATCAACATTTAGAGGCGCTAGACGTATAAAGAAAAATACAAAAAAAAAAATACAAAAATAACTCTAAAAGAAAATATAAAAATTAAACCATCACCAGTGATCAATTTGTGTAAAAAGAAAAAAAACTTATTGCCAACACAATTTACGAGTTTAAGTTACGCATTGATTTGAAATTTACCGAGATTTAACCAGTTGTTGCTATTGTCGGCGTTTTTATTTCATTTTCATTTCTACAACATTTTCAATAACTAATTGAAGTGAGTGCGGTGTTTACAAGTGAAACATTTTTATTTTTTACAATTTAATGATTTTAAAATTAATTTTGTTACTAACAAAACAAATATGTTCATGATGATAATTAACGAAGCATTACAGATCTTGAAATTATACAAAATATACTAAAATAATACAAACTTAACTTAATAAGCAATTAATGAAATTCATTTTTTTTATAAATTAAAAACAAACAAAAAAAAATTGATATATTGTAAAAGTGAAATTTTTAGTGCGATACAAGAAAATATTTGCTATAAAACGATTAAAATTATAGGAAAAAAAACTAAAGCTATTAAAAAGTACCCGTTAATAAACATATTAAGGTCAAACCATACTAAAATTAAATTCAGCCAAACCGTAATAACGGTTCACTTTTAAAAAGCTAAACCGGGATAAAATGATAAAATTATGTTATTTGTGTGATCTAAAGCCGAGCTAATACCCATCACACAACAACAATAACGATCAACTCTAAACTTTTAACAATTGTATTATTTTTTTAAAAAGTTTTGAAAAAATTTAATTTAAATTTTTCATTTAAATTTTGTCTTTTTATTACATTTTTTAGTTTAACAAGATTTTTATGATTTTTTTTCAAAAAAAAAAAAAAACGCGACCAATATAAAGAGTATGGAATTATTTAAAAAAAAAAAAAAAAAAAAACGCGACCAAAATAAAGAGTACGAAATTATTGTCCACATAAGGCACAGTTTATTAGGAAATTTTATAAATTAACAAAATTTTTTTTAAAAAAAAATAATAAATAAAAGTAATAAGTAATATTTTCGGTCATCCTAAAAAAACAAGTATGAGGACTCCTCTAGAATCAAAAAATAATTTATTTTATTTATTTTTCTATTATCGGTTAAGGGGGCCGGCATCTAGGACTCCTTTAGGTCCAAAAAACCTATAAACATATTAAAATGGGTACTGAAGTAAAAGGAAATTTTCTCACGATTTCACTAGATGAAATTTTTTTCAAAAAAAAAAAAAAATAAAAAATTCCTGTGGCGCTATGAACCACAATCATAGTTTCTAAACAATTCATTCTTGCAGTAAATTTTTAATTCTGATTGACTGGAATGATTGAATTCCTAAACTATAATTTTTTAATGGGAATGAATTCTTAGTTGGTCTCAATCGATTATTTTAAAAGACTTTATTCGTTTTTCATCATTCGATTTGCTAATCTCTAACTTCAATAGTTGGGAATTTAATCGCTGCGAATTTAATCGCTGGGAATTCAATGGTTGGGAATTTATTCACTGGGAGTTCAATATTTGGGAATAAAATCGTTGGGAATTCAACCGTTGGAAATTCAGTTGTTAGGAGTTCAATCGATTTAGGATTTATTCTTCATTCGATTGAGTAATTGGGAATGACATTCGACTTTCTTCAGTCGATTTAAAAATTTAGAAAATAAATAACTAAGTTATAGGTTTTAATTAAAGGAAGTTGAAAATTGGTTTACAAATACAAAATAAAAAAAATAAAAACAATCGCTTACATTTAGAAAATCGGCTTAATAGAAAAAAAAAATAAAAGGGTCCCTAAAATTAAAGAAACCCCAAAATAAAAAAATTGTTAAAACTGGAAAAAATTGCTTTGATAAAAATTGTCAAAATTAAAAATAATCGCCAAAATTAGAAAAATCGTTTAAATTTAAAAAATTGTAAATCTCGTTAAAATGGAAAAAATCAGTTGAATTAAAAAAAAAAAAATTCTTAACTCGAAAAAACGCCCAAATTAAAAAAAAAAAAATTGACAAAATTTAAAAAAGTCGCCAAGAACCGAAAAAACGCTAAAATTAAAAAAAAAATCTACAAAATTAGAAAAATCGGTAAAATCGCTAAAAAGAATTGTAAAATTAGACAAATTAGAAAGAATCACTTGAATATAAAAAAGGCAAAATTAAAAATTGCTACAATTTAAAAGAAAACGTCCAAATTAAAAATTAATCGACAAATTTTAAATAAGTCGCCAAGACCGATAAGCGCTAGAAATAAAAATAAATCACCAAAATTAAAAAAAAAAAAAAAGAATTGCTTAGATAAAATTTATATCGTTCATATCTCGAAAAACTTTTTCCAAAAATTCTTTGAATTTAAAAAAAGGCAAAATGGAAAAATTAATACAATTCTTAAGTCGCCAAAACCGTAAAACGCTAGATTTAAAAAAAATAACCAAAATTAAAAAAAAAATAACCAAAATAAAAAAAAAAATATAATCGAATTGAATTGATTGGATTGAATTTTAATGGTCCACATCTCGAAAACCAAACGCGCTTAAGAAAAACTTTTTGCACCAGAGTTCTAAATTGAGTTGTCAATATTTTGGGTCGCCTTTATCTCGAGAACTCTTCATGATAGGTAGAGATAATGTTGTTTGACAATATTAATTTTTTTTTATTTTTAAAAATTTTTTAAACAACCCGGTTAAAAATAATCACATGTGTTCGTATATGGATGTGTATGGATGATCACATATGGTTCATATATGAACATTAACGAAAATTGAGGTAATATGTAGATTTATGATCATGTAAGATGATATACGATGGCATATTTGTCATCATACATGCATACATATTCCTGGGTTTTATATATTTTTGTGAGTAAAAACGCAATTTATATTTTTTTAATACAATTTGTTTTTTATTATATTTGCTTTTATTTACATACAAGTTTATATAAATTGTAAAAGCACTACCTAATTTTTCAGTTAAAATTAAGATGAAAAGAAACAAATAACATTTCAATAATAAAACGCTATTTTTGGGAATGGATTTATGAATTCTTATGCCAGGTTGGATGCATTAGGTTAATATGTTATATAAAAACAGCCTTTGGGTTTGGAGATGTGTGGGTGTGGTCATATTTTATTACAGTTTATAATTTTAATTTTTTGAACAATACAATAAATTCCTATTGCAAAACATTTTAACCTGTCGTTTACCTTTTTTCAAGAAGTACGAAAATAGTTCCTTAAAGCTGGAGTGTTATAGGTTAAAATGACCTGTAAATTCAAATTTTGTAGCTAAATTGTGATTTATTATTTGTTGTTTTAACGCCTAAAGTAAAATCTTACGACAAATTTTTTCATTAAATTTTTTAACCTTTTTCCCCCATTTTAGGGTAAATTTTATCATAGTGGTTTTTTAAAGGGATAATAAAATTACCCACAAAATTGGGTGATAAGGGGTTAAAATATTCAACAAAAAATCCTTGTAAAATTTTACATTTGGCGTAAGACGACTAGTTTTTCTTAAATGTACAGACTTTGCATTCATCCTGCAGCTATAAAATCTTGATCAAATAAAATTGTAAGTTATTATTTATAGTTCTGTCAAAAAGCAATCTTAATGTACTTCTGAACTTTTTTTAATGAATATGTTTACCGTGTTGGCATAGCCCTTAAAAAACACAAAAGTAGACCACTAAGATAAAAAGAATCTAAAAATGGGAGATAATTTTACTTTACTCGTTAAATTCGCAATTTTTTAGGTACATTTACTTTGTATTTTTACCGGTCTACAAGTGTTAAATTACAAATTTGCTTATTCAGGATTTTAACATCTACCGGATAATTTTTTCCATTTAGTTTAGTACATAAATTCCGTTTTAGGGGACTTTTTTTGGCATTTCTTCAAAAAAAAATACTTAAATGAACCTTGAAAATAGAAAATATAGTATTGGCCAAAACAAAACATGAACATTTTAAACGGCCAAAAATTTCGCTGTTCTCACACCAAAGCCTATGGTGGTTTCACTATACTAACCTACAAAAAGAACCATCTGGACCCGAGACCATAATTTTGTTGAATAAGTTTATTTGCTTTTTGCCACTTGTTTAATTTCGTACGCTAAATAGAAATTAAAACAACAGTGAATATAACGTCAATAATATTAGTGAAAACCTTACCAAAGCTAATGAATTTCGAACACCTATACAACCATAATTTGCATAATAAATAAGTTTTCATAAAATTTATGTTAAAATATTAAAAAATACAAAATAAATAATTATAAGAATTTTGACATTGTGATTTTGAAGTTTGAGTCAAATAATTTAAAGGCAAATAAATCAAAATTACAAATAACAAATGAGATAACATATGACCGTTAATGGGAAAATATATGACATGCAATAGCATGTATGATTCCATATATTCCCAAAACTGAGTGTCTTGTTAGCATGCATAGACACATATATGAGTCCATAAGTGTCACATACTCTAATATATGATTCATATATGTAAATACATTAAACAATATGTGAGAATACATGAGCATATATTTTTATTTTTACCTGGGAATTTTTTTTTTATTTTTCAAAATTTTATTTTTAATTTTTTTTATTATGGCGATTTTTTTACTTTGGGCGATTAATTGTTGTAGTTTCCTTCTTGCATTTGCAAGAAATCGTTAAATTTTCTGTTATAAAATAATTGTTAATTTTTCCAGTTTTTTTCTCTCTCAAATGTTGAAAAAGAAATTCAGTCGAATAAATAGTTAATCAAATTCGATGTTTAAGGAATTTATTCAAAATACAATTCAATCTTCAAAGCGGCGACCACAATTTACAGACAATTAAAATTTTATTAATAAAAAAACTGCGTGAATTTATTTTTCAATAATTAGTGTATACATTTTTGCTTGAAACGAAATGGAATTTTCAAAAAAAAAAAATTAGACTGCGGCGCTATGTATCGCAAAATTTAACATTTTGTTAAAAAAAAAATTGGTCATTTCTCAACTTTAATTTTAGCAACAGAAAATGTACATAAACTCAAATCATTTGAAATCTTCTCGAAATCTCGCGATTATTAAAAAAACAAACATTTCCACTGCGGCTCTATGTATCACAATTTACAAACTGATTCTATAGTTCACAAAAAATTTATTAAATAATATCTAGCGTGAATTCTATTTTCTGGATCATAAAATAAAATACAAATTGGGAATTTTTACAAAATTTCCTTTAATTTCAGTGGTCAAATTTGGCAATTAGTCCCAGTTTAGGTGTTTTGGATCTTGCGGGTCCCCGGCCAGTTAGAAAAAATTTATTTTCTTATTCCAGAGAGCGTCATATTTTTTTAATTATTTTTTTTTTCGAGAGGTTCCCTAAAAAGTAATTTTTTGCCGAAATGGGAATCTTTAACTCCTGCATTTCGGAAACCTGAGTTTAGGGTTCTATTATAATCCTAATCATTATGAACTCACCTTCATATATTTCTGAATATATGCATGTTATGATGATTTAAATGAAATTTTTTTATTATTTTAAAAAGCACGAACCGATTACCGTTTAGAGTTTATAAATTTCAGCAACAACAATACATAAATTTTTGTTTAAATGATTTGTTTTTTAATAAATATTTTTTTAATAAACATTTATATAACACACAACCATTAAAACAGAGAATATAACTGTTTTTACTGTGCATTCTTATTTTTTTATTAAAAAAAAAAGAGAGAAAAATATTCCCGTTGCGGGAAAGGGATTGGAAAGACTTTATTTATTATTATATAACACATTAAAACAACAATTTTTTTTTAAAGTTTTTTTACACCAATGTTATTATTACTTTATTATAGAGAAATTAAAAATAAAGGAGAGAACAATATTCCCGTTATGAGAAAGGGATTGGAAAAAATCAAAGAATTTACTATATAACACATTAAAACAAAAATTTTTTTCAAGTGTTTTTACACCAATTTTATTATTACTTTATTAATGTTTTATTTAATTTATTTTCACTGATTGAAATATTTTTTGCATTGAGCATTTACCAAAAACAAAAAAAATTAAATTAATAAAGAATTTAAAAGTTAGGCCATGTGCGAGGTGGCTAAATAAATTCTAAACTAAATAAAAATTGACAAAAGTGTTGAAATCTTTTTGAAAAATGTTTGAAATGTATTTCAAATGTTATAGAAATTTGGAAACTTGAATTTAGTTTAGATTTTATTTAGCCACCCCGCAATCGCACTTAATAAAACTTTTATACATATGAAAATTTACTTTAATGATATTTTATAAAAATGTAAAATTTTATATATAATTTTTTTAAAAAAACTCAACACATATTTTTCACTTTTATGAAGTTTTCTTTTAATAAATTAAACACATTTTCAAATTTTTATCAACACTTTACGGACGATTTAGCCTTTAAGGCTCCCGATTTAGTTGACTACTAAATAAGAAGCAAATTCAGAAGAGCTGATAGTCAAAAGTAAAAAGTGTAAAATGAGGTGAGGTGAATGATAAAAACAAAAAAAAAAACACACACAAGAGTATAAAATTATTTTATAATCATGAAAGGACATGCAAATTTTAGGCACAATGTGTTTTTTAAGTTTTTTTTTTACACTATTTTTTTTTTTATTTTACTTATTTTCTTCACTAAAATATTTATTTATGCTCAATGCAAAAAATACAGCAAAAACAATTACAATTTCCAAAAAAAAACATATAAAAGAACTTTATAGTTAACTCAGGTTTTTTACCATTTGCTTTAATAATTTTTATTTTTCTATAAATTATTTGTCTCACTTTTTTACAATTATTTAAAAGTTACATATTTTGTTCATTTTTATAATAGTTTTTTTTTTAATATATAAATTAAACACATTCACTATTTTTATTGACAATTACGGACGAACGACACTCGGGCTTCCAATTTAGTTGAATACTAAATTAAAACTTAAAAAAAAGTAGCCCATTCAGTAGAGTCAGGTGAAAAAGAAAAAACAAAACGGACAAGATTATTCTGATCTTGAAGGAACGAGATGTCAGTGTGGCATATTTACCAAAAAAAAAAAAGAAGAAAATAATGAGAAAAATAGTGCCGTTAATTCACAATTTACTTTACTGATTTTTACTGTTCCATACATTTTTTCTTTCATTTTTTTTAAACAATTTAAAAATTACACATTTTATTAACTTTTTAAAGTATTTTTTTTTTTTTATTATTTTTTTAATAATTAAAATACTATTTTTTGTTAAAATTTACGGGCGAACGAGCTACCGATTAAGTTGAGAACTGAATGAAAATTAAGTAAGAAGCAAATACAGAAGAGTTGCCATTTTTGAAAAATGATACATAAATTAATCTGAAACTATAATTAACTAAACTTATGTTAATTTTTCGATAAAAGTTAATAAAATTTAACTTAAGTTTATGCCAAATTCAACGTTACCCATATTTGGCGCCTACTTCCACAATTTTTAAGATTTTTTTTTTTTAACTTTTTTGTTTTATTTTTGTGAATTTCTTATTTTTATATCAATTAAAATTTTGAAATATAATTAATTTGATTAAGTTGGGTACGAGGTGTATCGATTAAAAATTAACTAAATAGAGATAAAAAATTTTAAAAGCTAACTTGAGCTAAATATCGGGAACAACATATTTTAAAGGAAATATTTCAAATATTGTTAAAAATATAAATAAAAATA
This sequence comes from Eustalomyia histrio, assembly GCA_949748255.1. NCBI lineage: Eukaryota > Metazoa > Arthropoda > Insecta > Diptera > Anthomyiidae > Eustalomyia > Eustalomyia histrio. The sequence goes on along the minus strand of OX456524.1, from coordinate 154,261,960 downwards.
TTTTTAAAAAATTATATATTTTTTGAAAGAATTTATAATTATTTTTACAATTTTGGCCTTACAGGCTTATTATATTGCAAATAAATAAATAAATAAAAGACTTATTTAAAAAATATATGTATATAATATATATTTATACGTAAACCACAGTCGCCAGTATTGCCACTGCATTGCAATGGAAAATCGGCTGACTCACAGACTATAAAAAAAATAATTCAATAATTAGTAACTAGACGTCTACATGAGACATTAAATTAATATTAAAATACGAAAAAATATATGCAAAGCAACAACAAGTTAGTTTTGTTATTGCTTTGCATTCAGTATTTTTTATGTTTTAACATTAATATTATGTCTCGTGTAGACATCAAGCAATAATTTAGTTTCTAAAAAGAAATTCTTTTTGATACGCAAATTATCTCTTGATTTTCTTGGTTCGTGCGAATTGTCTTTTTACATTTGGATTTATTGTTTGTTTAAAATAAGCGAATAAATTGTAGTTCTTAAATATGATTTTAAGAAATCTAATTTTATTGAAATCATTGATTTAATACAAATTTCATCTACAAAATTAAATTTACTTTATTTTTATTTATTTATTTATTTATTAACATCAATACAAAGAAAGTCTTCATGGCCAATTATTTATGTATTGTTAGATAATCAACTATGTACAGCTGATACAACTTAAATTATTATATTTATATTTATAATACAAATATTTTACCATTAAAGCCTATAAATGGCTCCCGAGCCATATAAACATTGGAAAAAAAAGAATATTTAATTAAGTACTAAAATAAGTGCCTATAATAGCAAGGGACTATGAAGTATAAAAAAAAAAAGAAATACATAACAGATATATGCAACATTTTTTAAGGCGGAAATCCGTTAAAGTAATCGAGTAGTTTACGTTTATATGTTAATCAGGAATAAGAAAAAAGTTTAAGATTTTTTGGCAGATAGTTCCAAACTTGATAGACTCGTACCACAAAAGAGCGATCAAATAATGAAAGATGTCTTAAAGGCACATTAATCTGAATATTCCATGTTGAAATTATAAAAGAAAATTCATTTACCAGAAGTTCCGGTTGTTGAAATTTCATAATTTTATAAAAATGAAGTAGAGTACGCAATTTTAAATAATCTTCAAAACAACATTTCAAAAACTCCGGTACAAGTTCTCTAACACGATCATGCTCATGAACTCTTTTAAATCAATCTTTTGAATTGAAAACGAGAGAAATAAAATTTAAATAATTTGTGAATAAAAAAAAAATTTTTAAGAAATTGACTCAAAAAGAATTATTTACAAAATTGTTTAAAAAATATAACTTTTTAAATCAGCGCATTAAAAAATAAAACAATAATTCGCAAGAATTCTTATTTTTTAATCGCAGATTTTATTTTTTTTCTCTCTTAATTTAATATATATTTTTTAAATCATCGTTGTAAAATAATTCTTTTTTTAGGTTCAATTCTTTAAAGCATCTAAAGTCATTATGGACCCTTAACTAATTATCGGAAAATTAAAATATAAGGAGATTCTTAATGGTAAATGAATTGTCCAGTCCAGTCCTTAAACGTCCTGCTATATTAAGCAAAGTTGAATTAAATACATTGAAGTAGTACCCATATTTAGCTTAAGTCAACTATTGAAAAGTTCCATATCTAAGCAAATTAAAAAGAAGATAATGATAACAATTAAAAAAGTAAAACAAAACAAATTATAATTCCAGAAATCTAAATAAAAAAATATGAAATTGAGCGAACGTCCTGCTATATTAAGCAAAGTTGAATTAAATACATTGAAGTAGTACCCATATTTAGCTTAAGTCAACTATTGAAAAGTTCCATATCTAAGCAAATTAAAAAGAAGATAATGATAACAATTAAAAAAGTAAAACAAAACAAATTATAATTCCAGAAATCTAAATAAAAAAATATGAAATTGAGCGAATCTCAGACTAATCCATTCATGTCAAATATGGGTGCCGTATAATTAGAAGCAAACGTAAGTCAACTTTTGTTGACTTTTGAAACAAAGCTTAAATCACTTAAGCTAGTTGTAGTTGTGCCTGAAGCCTTCATCTTTCCAAGTTTCTTACCATTTTCGTAATTTTTTTAGGGTTTTTATTTAAGTTCTTGGTTAAATACGAAAAATTAAAAAAGGTATAGAAAAAAAGTCAAATAAAAACGCTAAAGTCAAAAAAAAAAAAATTTAAAAAAATCTGGTGAAATGCGGGCTTTATCATGACTCGATTTTGATTTATTGCTTTTTTATTAAAATTTAAAAATTCAAAAAGAGAAAGAAAAAATCAACAAATACAAAATTTAAAATTTCACTGTTGCCACAAAATTGATTGAAAAATTTCAATGTGGGAATTTTTTTAAAACAGCTAAAAAAATAAGAAAAGAATATCCTAAAATTGAGTTATTTTTTTTTAAATCTAGATTATTTATTTAAATTTTATTTTTGAAAAATTCTGGATGCAATGAAGAATTTTTAATCAGTCAAATTTTCGACTTTAATTGCAAATCTATCCGCAGAAAATCCGTTTTGTGCCACCTTTACACGGCCACTAAATCTAAACATAAAACTATTCTCAAAAATTAATCTTTTTTTCTTGTATTGTTCACAAAATATTAAAATTTATTTAAATTTGCGAATCACTTCTGTAACATATTTTGACTTTAATAAAGGGCTCATAATTGAGTAAAATAAAAACCCTCGAAAAAGTACTTAAATTTTGCTACCTGGCTGGATAGTTTTTTTAATACATATTAAAATTTTCATTGTAATTTTGAAAATTAAATAATTGTTGCAATCAAAACAATTATTACTTTTAAAGTTCTTGGTGTTGTTGATTATCATATGGAAATCCACCATAATTTTCATGCTTGTTTTCGTATAAAATATATTCCCCCAAAAACAAACACAGAAACTTGCAATAACATTATAAAAATTAAAGAATAATCTAATTGACAGTTAATCAACTATCATCCACCATTTAGAGATTTTCATCATCAGTTTGCTTTTTATACAGACAAACAACAATTGGTCAGTCGTCAGTCAGTCATATAATCAAGTCTTATTGTCTGTAAGCTCGATCATGGTTTAATTTTAATGTTTATGTTTACCAGACATGCTGCATGCATTACACAAATGAATCAGTATAATTTGTATGTTGCATGTAATACTTATAATAGCAGGGAAGGAAATTCTACAATTTTTTTAAAATTGAATAAATTTTGTTTAAAAAAAACATTAAATCCCCATAGATTCTGTTCGGAATCAAGCAAACACTGAAATTGTTGATTTAACATTTGGGTGTCTAGGTTTTTCTACTTTTGGCTACTTACGTGGAAAAAAATATAAAAAAAAAATATTAAAAACTTTAGAAAACTTAAATCTGAAAAATTTGTAAGATTCAGAGCTTGATAAAGAATATTTTTTTAAATAAATTTGCAAAAAAAAAAAATATTATGCATTTTATGAATCCGCAAAAAATTTGTATAATCACTTTAAATCAATGATTTGATATTGAATAATGTAAGAAAATGATTTAGTCTAATTTATATTGATTCAATTTTAATTCGACTGAATAATTTGTTATATAATTTAATCCGCGAAGCTTTGAAAGTCATAATAACTAGTTTTGTTTGAAATGATTTGTAAAAATTGAATCAATTCTTTTGATTCTTTTAAAAGAATCAACAAAAATTAAATTCTGGGGTGGGATAAAAATAGAATAATTGCAAATCAATATTTTTAAATTTTAAATATTTTGTGATAAATTTAAATTTTAAAAAAGATTACAGAATGTAAATCGATATAACTCATTTTGATCCCCGGTAGGATAGTTGGTAGCGTGCTAGCTTATCAGTGCGGGGGTCGTGGCTTCAATTCCCACCAGAGGCTCTGGTCTGTTTTCGCTACAACGAGCCGAAGGCCTTTGTTGCTAGTGCTCGGTTAGGGTATTAACATATAATTTGTAATTATATGATTAATAAATAAAATAAATAAATGAATTGTACCAATAAAAAATAATTTTACCAATCAATTTGTTTAAAATGGAATCAGATTTAAAAAAATGGAATCAAGGAATTAACAGCGTTATTCATAATGAAAACTTAGTAGCTTTTTATATGTCGCACTCAACTAGCTTTCAACATGAAGATATTTCTTTCAGGTTTCATTTTTTTGCAATAGAATTTATTCATAATAATTTCTTAGCATAACGATTAAGGTCAACTCGGTGTTTGAAAATTGAAGGCTGTATTTATGATTGTAAACGAAATTTTTGTTTTTTAGTCAGTGAACTTAACATAGAATTTAGCAACAATACTAAAATAAGTTTAACAGCAATATTATGAATAAAACTCATAGCAATGCTAAGCTTAATTTTCATTATGAATACGGGTATAAGTTAAATATAATATCTGCTTACTTGAATAAAACCGAGACAATAATTTAACCCAGTGCGACAGTTTGTCAATGAAGCAGCTCTTTATTTTTCACTGACGAGAAATTTGAAAATTTTTCTAAATAAACAAGAGATGTCTTCTAACAAAGATCAATAAGAAATTTTTAATAAGATTAATTAGTTTTTTCAAAATTCCAGAACAAAATTTGACATAACTGCTACTGTTCATTGGCACTTTCATTAGCTGGCTTAGGTTTATTTTTATTTTCAGATTTTGAAGCCCAAAACCTGAAAGTGAAATCGCCAGTGATTAGTGGCAGTTGTGCCAAATTCTGTTTTGGAATTTCGCGGAATTTATTAAATATATTTAAAATTTTTTTATTGAATTTTGTTTTAAAAAAGGTTCTTGTTATTTGGAAAATTTTGCAATTTTCGACCGTTGACAAAAAAAAAAAAAATACCTGCTTTATGTCTAAACTGTTGCATTTCATTAAAACACCGTCGACAGTTCATTTATCTGGTTTGTGCTTAAATTTTTGTTTTGATTTACTTTTTAAGATTCTAAAATTTTGTTCTAAATATTTTAAACCTTTTTATATTTGTAAGATTCATAAAGCATTTTCAATTAATAAACCCCCCCAAGTTCTTAAAAATTTTATTCAATATTTAGACTGTTCAAAAACTATCCAGTTTTTGACTTTTGCTAGATTTTACTTGTCAAAAAAAAAAAAAAAATAATTTTATACAAAACCTAGTTAGTTTTGCTCAGCCTAAATCATTCAATTGCTTACTGTGCTATAATTCAAATTAAATTTTATAAATTTTCCATCCTTGTTTTATATTGCTAAATTTATGTTCATTTTGTTAAATATTGGGTTGATCTACACACCATCATTGTCACCCATAACATTAAATGTCAATAGGCTAAACTAGCTTTTTTTTTTATATGAATATGAGAGTTTAGAGTAGAAGTAGTGTGTGTGTTTTTTTTTAAACTGTCTTTAAATTGACAGTTAACATTAATCTTAATAAAAAAAACCATAAAGTTTATCTTTTTATCTTTACATATTATTTTTTTTTTTGGAACGTTTTTATGTATTTATTCACAAGATAATAAGTAAAATACTCAATTCCAGCGAAGGCGTTAATTTAACTTTAATTATTTTAAAGAGATATTATTTTGGGAACCGGAAATACGTTAATTTTGAATAATCTTTTTTAAAAAACTCAAAAAATGTGACTAAGGGTGGATGCGATTTAACTAAATAGAATCGAAATTAAATTCCGATTATTAATTTTATGCAAAATTTTTCTAATTTTTAAAACCTTTTGTCAATATGTATTGAGTTTAGAATTTATTTAGCCATTTTGCCCAGAGCCTAAATATTTTACTCACAACAATTGTTTAACTATCAAACTCACCAATTTCTCTAATCAAATTCACCAATTTGTATGAAAGTTATTAAAGAGGTTTCACTTTTTCCTTTAAAACTTTAAAGCCTCAAAATCAATTTTGCTAATTTTCAATAAATATCTGCCTCCTGAGAATAGAAAATATTTTACCCCTTAAAGATGAATCAAATAAGAGCTACTTGCATGATTGTGATACAGAAAATAAATCGGAACAGACCAACATCCCTAGAAGGACTTAAAATTGCATAAGGATCGTGAATATATACAGCTGATGAGAGTCTTAGAATAATATTTCCAAAAGCAATTTTAAACTAATATGAGAAACTTTAAAAATGTTAAAGATTTTGATTAAAAAAAATTGTAATATTAACCGAATGGAATGCATTATCTGGTCATTCCGTTCGGCTAGTGTCTTAAAACTAAAAAGGCTGATTTGACTAAAAAATTTGCTATATGATTTAATCCGCGAAGCTTTGAAAGTCATAAAAACAATTTTTGTTTGAAATGATTTGTTAAAGTGGAATCATTTCTTTTGATTCTTTTAAAAGAATTAACAAAAAAATTAAAATCTGGGGTGGAATGAAAATGGAATAATTTCAAATCGATAGTTTTTGAATATTTTGTGATAAATATAAATTTAAAAAAAAGATAAAAAAATGTAAATCGCTATAGATCATTTTGATCCAAATCAAATTGATCAAAATCAAAAAAGTTTAATTTCCATGGCATGCGAGATAAATTTTTTGAATTTTATATAAATAATGGGGTGGAATGAAAATAAATTAATTTCAAATCGATGGTTTTTGAAAATTTTGTGATAAATTTAAATTTGAAAAAGATAAAAAAAAAATGTAAATCGCTATACCTCATTTAGATTGAAATCAAAATTGATCGAAGTCAAAAAACTTTAATTTATAGGACATGCGAAATAAATTGTTTAAATTTTATATTGATTGAATAAAATCTAAAATTATTTTGCCAATCAATTGATTTCATATGGAATCAGATTTAAAAAAAAATGGAATGTATTTCATGTATGATGAGAGTCCTAGAACAATATTTCCAAAAGCAATTTCAAACAGAAAAGAAAAACATGGAGAATTTTAAAGAATTTGTATAAACAAATGTTGTAACATTAGGCGAATGAAATGCGGATAGTGTCTAATAATTCAAAAGGATTTACTTTAGGAAGATGGGGTTGGACACATACCAGAGGTAAAAACTTTTCCAGTCCGACGATCCACTCAAGAGACCTCGAAACACAAAAAAGCCTTCTTCGGACCTGCCATAAAGTAGCAAGGACAAATGCCAGCTACCAGGAAAGCCTTCATATAGTAAATTCTTAGCTACTCCTTTTAAAAAAGGAGAGGGGCCGACACATAAAAACAACACCCTTCCAACTAACCATGGCCACTTTGGTTCTTTGCACAAAGTTTTTTTTTATCAATTTTGGAAACACTTCTGTAACCCATATTTATTCCATTTTCATATCACAGTGCAAGCCACCATCTATTGTTATTTTATGTGTAAACAATATTATTTTCAATTCCTGACTCATATTTAAAAAAAACAAAAAGTCTCTTCTAAATAAAGTCTCCATTTCTATAAAACAAGAAAAAATGTTGATTTAGCTTTGTACAGATTTTATCAACATGACGATGATGATGCCGTTAATGATGATGACTTTGCGTTGTATGTAAATAAAAGATCAATAGCCCCAACCGGCAACAAGATTATAGACCCCCCCTGTCTCATTTCATAAAACATAATTAAATGAATAAGTCAGAAAAACAAGCAAAATGTGACTGACGCCGGGGCAAAAAGCAATCAGAATCTAAATTTTTGACGCCATAGGCTTACAAATGCTTAACACTACATAGGTAAGCAAAGATAATAATAGCAACAATTAATTAAAATATATTTACCATTTTTTTTTATTTATTACAATCAGCAATGACTCACTTGTTAACATACTTCAATTAAATATTTATATTTTCTATTGTTAAATACACACATTTATAAAATGCGTCTGAAGCGTTCATTTGTTTTTTATTAAAATAGTAAAACAAATTAATATTGTAAAAGAAGCAAAAATGTAAAAGAAGCAAAAAGTGTATTATACAAATACGTTTAAAAAATGCTTTGGCAAAGCCTACTTAGCTTGTTTATATTGAATTGAGGTATTGCCAGATAATTTTCAGTAATTTATTTCCCCCATTTTTTACAACGGAATCCCAATAATTGCATATAAAGATATCCAAACACCACCATTTTTTTTTGAACAACATAGCTAATTGTTTTTCACGTAGAAAAATTTAACTTAAACTTTAAATGCTGTAAATCTTAATTTAAATAGCAAAACTAAAAATATATATATATTTTTCATTTTATTAGAAAAGCAATCTTAATAAAGTCAAAATATAACTTTTTCACTGGAAAAATAATTTTCTGGTATACTTAATTAGCGTGAAAACCTGTTGTACAGAATTTTCAATACATTAAGTTTTTCACATGAAATACAACTTACTATGATTTCAAGTGAAAAAACTATAAATACTCCATATAAAAAATAATTTTTTTTTCGCAAACATTAAAGAGAATTAGTTTTTACACAAATCTAATATAAAAGACTATTATTTTTCTGCTGAAATAGTTTTATTTTGTATATATTGCGATTGCATTTTTCTTACAGTGCTGTCACTTTATAAATAATTATTCCAAAATGTTACATTAAACACACATTTTTTGAGTAATGATATTTTTTTTTATGTAGTTTAAGTGTAATTTCACTTATTTTACAGATAATGGAATAAATTTTGATGGTTAGTTTCGTAAATATCAAAATGTTTACAAGTTTTAATTTACATATTAAACATTTGGAACAATGGCAATCACTGACGAATATAGAAATCTGATTGCCCGAGCTTTTTGATAAATAAAAATTAATTAATATTTAGATAAATTAAATTCTCATTGAAATATTTACCAAAAATATCCAGTATCTGGTATATTAGATTTTTTAAATTTTACCAACACTATAGTGGATTTTAGAAGAAATCAAAAATATTATTAGTTGCATGATTTTGAATTATAATGCTGGCAGCACTACTTTTTTATGAAATAAAAATAGCTTTAAAAGTTCTGGTTTCTGTTATTCTGTTTTCTGCTTTTTAAAGTTTAGTTAATCTGGCAACATTTTTCCTTAACAACAGTTATCTTTATTTTAAAAGAATTTTGAAAAATGTAGAAAGTGATACGATAAAGAACAATCAATTGTACTCTTTGTGTTTTACCAAATATTGTCTACTCTCTTTGGAAGTAAAGAGCATTTAAGTATTGAGTTTTTTTTATATACTCCACTCAATTGTCAATAATTATTGCATTTCGTAATGATGTTTGTACTGTTAATTTAATTTTTGTCATTTATTATGTATGTGTACATTTTGTTATTGTAATGCGTAAATAAACCAGTTCTTTTCTCTCTGTTTTTGTTCTATTATTTCGCTAGTTTTTTTATTTGCGTTTCTTTAGGTTTGGCTTGAGTTTAAAATTGCACCAGGTTTCATTAAACAAACAATTTTTATACCCTTCACCACAGGTGGAAGGGTATATATAAGTTTGTCATTCCGTTTGTAATTTCTACAATATTGATCTTAGACCCTATAAAGTATATATATTCTGGGTCCTTATGAAGAGCGAAGTTGATTTAACGATGTCCGTCTGTCCGTCTGTCCGTCTGTGTGTTGAAATGGGTTTTCCGAAGAACCCAGACGTGATGAGGACTTGATTCTTTTTTATTTCTGTTACATGTGATCCATTTCTGTTTGCTATTAAAAATCAGACAGATCGGTTAATAAATGGCTGAGATATTAGCAAAAAACCAGGACCACCTCTAATTTTTCCAGTAAAATCCCTTTGTTTAATATGTATGTAGAATTTTGAGCATTTTTTACTAACTTTGTTGTTTTTTTTTCTTTCATCTCCACCATTTATACACAAACAACACACATACAAAGATTTGTCATTTAAATAAAAATAAACAAATCCCTAATGACGAAGACTTTTATATATGTACATCTATTGACGATGATTTTGTGTAAGCTTCAATAGCTCAGTTGTCTAGACGCCATGTCACAAATACTTTTTTTCTCTAAGCCCGCGGAGTTCTAGGTTCAAATCTCGGTAAGGTCAATTCACTTTTTTTTTGTACATTTTTTTTTTTATTATTTTCTTAATATATTTTTTTTTGCTTATTTTTGGTTTTTTTTTTAACATTTAATAATTAATTTATATAAAATTTTATATTAATAATTAAAATTATTTTCTTTCATCTCCACCTTTTATACACAAACAACACACATACAAAGATTTGTCATTTAAATAAAAACTAAACAAATCCCTAATGAACGAAGGCTTTTATATATGTACATCTATTGGCGATGATTTTGTGTGAGCTTCAATAGCTCAGTTGTCTAGACGCCATGTCACAAATACGATTTTTCTCTAAGCACGCGGAGTTCGAGGTTCAAATCTCGATGAGGTCAATTCACTTTTTTTTTACATTTTTTTTTATTATTTTCTTAAGACTTTTTTTTTTGCTTATTTTTGGTTTTTTTTAACATTTAATAATTAATTTATATAAAATTTTATATTAATAATTAAATAATCCATAAATAGGCTAAAAACATCAACATTTTTATAAAAACCCTCTGATACAAACAAAATACAAACGTTTTTATACCTTTCACCACAGGTGAAAGGGTCGCGGGTTCGTTAAGATTTTTTTTTGTTTATTTTTTGTTTTTTTTTTACATTTAATAATTAATTTAAATAAAATTTTATATTAATAATTAAATAATCCATAAATAGGCTAAAAACATCAAAATTTGTATAAAAACCCTCTGATACTAACAAAATACAAACGGTTTTATTTCTATTTTTTGCTCCAATTTAAAAGAATTTATAAAAAGATTTTTAAACCATTTTATTTCTCACATATTAAGAAAATTTTATACATAATTTACCTTTGAGTGAAACTATTTTAGGTCATAACTTATAATAATTTATAAAAAAAATTATAAACTATTTTCCTTCAAATTTTTAAAATTAAGCTAAAAAAATTACAAATATTTCTAATAAAAAAGCGAAATAAAATCCTAAATGCAAATTTGCCAGCTAAATCAAACTATTTTGTAGAAATAAAACACATGCAGTTCTAGTGATTTCTTTTAACGATTTGTTGAAATTCTTTTCTTTCACCTCTTAACCTTTTATACACAAACAACAAACACTATTCTAGAGCTGTATTATGACCTATGGATACGTCTTATATAGCAAAAGATCGAAAATCTTTAGTATAACATATTTGCTGAAAAACTCGGAAATATCGGTTCAGATACAAAAAAGTTATGCCCAAAACATACATTTTTTTAAAATACATATTTTCTGGAACCATAAATCTTCCCGAGTCCAAGTTTTATCTCCAAACTAAATGGTTAATTTCCTCTTAAAGGCGTCCGTATATAAATCTGTCCATTTCATATATGTCCATATATAAACTTCAGTTTTTTCCCAACCATGGTGAAGGGTATATAAGATTCGGCATAGCCGAATTTAGCCGCTCTTACTTGTCTTTTATTATATACTTGATAATATATAATGATTGTGCTAAAAATTAAATTGAGTTTATTTTTGTTAATGTGCTTGTTATTGTTGTTGTTTTCTTTTCATTGCTTGTCTCTCAAAATTATCTTATCTAGGTGATCTTGAAGTAAAATAATGGAAAATAAATTACAAAATTTAAAAAACACTGTAAGAAAAATTTTAGAATCAGGCCATAAAACTAGTAATGTTTATTTTGTAAATTGCAACATTAGTATTTTAGTTGGCAACTACGCCAATGAAATTGACCAGGGATGGAAAACGAAATATTCATTTCGGTACTTTTTCAACCAGAATGTTTAAAAAAACCCAATTTGTTGCTCTTTTTTAATTAAAAACAAAACTTTTGGTTATATTAGACAGCAAATTTAATAAAAAATTGTAGTCAACCACTTGGAACACCTACCTTTTTAGTGTTTTAAAGTGATAGACAATGAAATGATTTTATTCTTTTTTGCATTTAGTTTAAACCAAATAAAATCGTAATTCTATGTTGATTTTGAGTTTGAAGCATGGTAAGTTGTTTGGGGTTTGGGTGAAAAACTGTTATACACCACTTAAACATTTTTTTCTCTCGAAAATAAGTTTCACGTGAAAATTTAGTACAATTGGTTTTCACTTAAAAATTTAATATGTAAATTTTTAGGTTATTTTTCTAGTGAAAAAAATGACATTTTAGGCTGCGATTGTTTTTTTTTCTTGCAAAATAAAAAGATTATTAATTTATACAACTTAAATTAAATTACGTTTTGATACCATTAAAGTTCCAGTTCATTTTTTCCCGGGGAATACAAAAATTAGATTTCTCTAACTGGGGGAAAAATATTTCCTAGCAAATGGAAAATCTAATACCCCATTCATACTGAACCTCAAAATACGTATTTTCGTTAATTTATTTTGTGTACGCTGAATCGGGGTACCAATATTAATAATTGAAAGATCACAGACTACCCAGACAGGAAACAGCTGATTAAATCAAAATGGCGACTGGAAAATGAACAAAAGGAAATGTCAAAATTGCAGTGATACACAGAAAGGGATAGGTGTACTAAAAAAAATATATATTTACCATACATTTTATATAGAAAAATATTAAAATTCAGCCTTAGTAATGAGAAACTTTATAAAGATATATTCATACCTATTTTGCGCTATATTAAGCATAAATTAGAAGCTTGAATTTTTATCGACATTTTTTACACTAACAATATCTAATTTTACACATTTTTTTTAACGGCCAGTTACTTTCTTTTAAAGAATTTTAAATAAATGGTAGTTTTTAGTATATTTAAATAGCTTTTCCAAATTTTTGTTTTTGTATTTAATTAATTTTTTACATTTTTTTCTCTTTACAGTGTATTTTTTTTTTTAGTTTTTCCACCATGACTATTTTTTATTTCATTTATAAAATAATTCTACAATATATGGATCATCTCCCAATTCGAAATTGAAAGCATAAAACACAAACTATTGCCCTACCAGCAGATTAGCAGCAGCAATAACAGTAACAGACATTTTAAATCGTTAAATTAAAACCGAAGCTATAAACCAAAAACGCTGTTGGGATTCTTTGGGTAGTAAAAAAAAACCAGCAACATTATATTTAATATCATCAAACGTAGTGTATGATGGAACAGCAAAAATTATAAACTAAATGATTTTAATAAAAACGAACTTTAGTGTAACGACAGCAAACGACCCTGCGACAGCAACGACGCGCATCGATGACTATGCGGTAAAAGATTAAAAAGTTGAAAATAATTTTCAAATAAAAAAAAAAAAAAAAGGTAGAGTCAGTCACTCATTAAGTCAAAAGTGTGAGAGAGCAGTGGAAAATATAAATAAACGAATTAAAAATTAAATAATTAATAATAAATCAAGGATACTTGTTGTTGATTAAAATTATTAAAAAAAAAACAGAAATTATATAAACTAAATGAGAATTATAAGAACAAAGCTTATAACAAACAAAATATATACAACTTTACCAAACTCAAGCAGTATTAAAAATAAAAACACAAATTAAACCAAAATTGTAGACCATAGAATTAATAATAAATATATAATTTTAAGTAAAATTATTAAGAAACAAAATTAAAAAAAAAATTAACAAACTTTAACGCTACCAAGAAATAATAAGATATTTTGCAAAATAAAAAAAAATAAACATTTATAAAATATCTAAACTCAACGAGAATTATAAAATTAAAATAAGAAAAAAAACTACAAACAAAAATATCTAAACTAAACGAGAATTATAAAGTTAAAATAAGAAAAAAAAAAAAAACTACAAACAACATGCAAACATCATCTAGTAATTGTGCTGCAACTCAATGCCTCGAAAACAGAAAACTTCTACATCGCATTTTATTGGACTTCTTAATCTTCATAGTTCTCATCATACCCATAGCAGTATATGAATTCGCTATAGAACCATATCGTCGAGGCTTTTTCTGTGATGATGAAACAATACGTTATCCCTTCGAAGGCAACACTGTGACCCCTTTAATGTTGGGTTTTATTGTAGGATTACCACCGGCATTGATCTTGATAATAGGAGAATATGCCCGAAAACATACAACGGGCCAGTTAAGTAATAACAGAATTATATTTGGTCGTGATATACCATCTTGGATGGTTAATTGTTTTAAACAATTTGTATACTTTTGCTTTGGCCTACTACTAACACTTGATGCTACAGAAGTGGCCAAGTACACCATAGGACGTTTGAGACCGCATTTTATGGCCGTATGCCAACCCCAGCTAGCGGATGGTACTACCTGCAGTGATCCCCTTAATCAACACAGATATATAGAAAATTATTTCTGTTTGGGTTCCGGTTATACCGTGCCAGATGTTAGACAGGCCCGTTTGTCCTTTCCAAGTGGTCATTCCAGTTTGGTTTTCTATGCCATGATTTATATAGCTTTATATCTACAGAAACGTATGCATTGGCGCCGATCTAATTTAACCCGACATTTTATACAATTCGCTTTGGTTATGTTGGCCTGGTTTACCGCTCTTAGCCGTATTATGGATAATTGGCATCATTGGTCTGATGTTTTAGCGGGCTCTTTGATTGGTGTTATTGGAGCTTTGTTGACCGCTAATTATATAAGTGAATTTTTTCGAAATTCTTACACCAATTTCGGTTCCTTGAAATTGACTGGCTTGGCCAGACAAGATACTTCAGCTACTTTGAATGAAGTTTTGGCAACAATACCTCCACCTTATACGAGTAATCAAACGGCATTTTCTAATGAACAGTATTGTACAAAAGTATAAATATAAAAACTATTTTAAGAAGCATTTGTAAATATGTTAAATAATGTAATAAATAATTAATAATTTAATGTTAAAAATCGGGGTAAAGAAATCATTATGGATCTTAAGGGTAAGTTAGATATTAGTTTTGTATTCTGATTTATAAATAGCCAGCTTATTATTGCTTCGATCCACCCACCATGAAATATGTACAATTCAGAAATCAGTTTTTAAATATTTTGTATAATATCTGAGATATTCAGTATCGAATTTGATCTAACATATCTGTCATATAAATCTTCTTTACCGCTTTTCTCGCTAACAACTATTTGGCATATAGGTCAAACCAATAATAGGCTGAGGCATAAGTATTAAATTTAAATACCCTCCCTGAAATTTTGTACCATCTATATTAGAGATATAAATCTTAGCAATAAGTAAAATGTGTCGGCAGAATAATGACAGAAAATTGCTAATTGCCAAGCTTATGTTAAGGGTGGACGACAACACATATATATGTTAACTCATATTTTAAAAAATTTCAACAAAGAAGGTTCTTCTTTCATGATTACTTGTAAACACACTTGATAAAATTTATGTAATTCTTTTAAATTTAATAAAATATTTTTAACTGTTTTTCTATTTTTTTTTTTATTTGTGGCGTCTTTTTTTATAATTGTCGTTTGACGATTTTTCTTAGCAATAATTGTTAACGAATAATGCTGGAGAATTATTGCGACATATATATTGCTGGCAATAAAAGTGTTGGAAATTAAGTGGTCCATACTAGCATTTTTTTTTTTACTTTTAACATTTGCTGCAATTTATGTCAACATATTTATTGCCAGTCCAGAATACAAGTAAAGGGGTTTCTAAGCTATTTTCGTATTGTTCGTTTAAATTTTCAATTTGAAAAACCTACTACAAAAATCGTTTTTTTCTAATGTTTTGTCAGTTAAAAATTGATGATTATTTCAAACGACTTTCAATTGAAAATAAACAACAAAATGAACAGAATAAAATGAAAAAGTAGTCCTCTTTTTGATTTATTGTCTCGTGTAGACGTTAAGTAAGCTTTTTTTTTTTTTTTTGAGGTGGGGCGGGGGGGGGGGTTATACGAGTCGAAATGTGATAAGTAAAATTGAGATAAAAATTTGCAAAATTTGTTTGTTTTTGACAATTTCTGGAAAAATTTCCAGCAGAGTTAAAATATTTAGCGAATACAATTTAACCCTTAAAACACAAATTTCATGGGGACTGTTTAATATTTTTTTGAAAAAGGACTAAAATGACCCATGAAAGGACAGTTAAAATTTTATTAAAAAAAATTATTATTGGTATTTAAAGACTGAATTTAGCTTAGAAGAATTTCACACTGACTTTTGATTCATTTGCCACATTTTATTGACTGCGTCAAAAATTTTTTTTTAGGATTTTTCATAGGAATTATCCAAACCCGAAAATAGTGTTGCTTAGGGTAAAAAAAGACTTTTAAATTCTACAACTTACGATTTGTTTGTTTCTTTTTTTTTATCAAATATATATTGAAGATTTTGATATTTAAAATTTATCGGCCTTACCCAGAAAAATATAATATAAATTTATAGACTGACAACATATTCACATATAAAATTTTCATAAAAAAATTATATTTTTAATAAATATGTGAAACTTAAAATACAAATAATATTTGTGAAAATTGTGTTTTTTTTTGGTACGGCTGTATGTATCTAATTTTATTTTGCTATCAAAGATGATTCATATTATTATTAAAGGTAATTTTTTTTTTTTAATCTTGATTATGACTATGCATAAATATTTATGTTATACATTTTTACTAATTTCCTACTACGATATTATGTAAAGAAAGGTAGGGGTTTTTTAAATTGATAACAAAAATAATAATGGCTAAAACAAAAAATTTAAAAAATAAATAAAACCAAATTCAAAATTAATTATGTTTACTAAAATTGTTATTAAGAGTATCACTATAACTAGGAAGTCCCATTATTTAAAAACACTTTTATTTACGTTTTGATAACAAATATATAAAAAATAATAATATTGATTAGGGGTGCGACTTTCAATATCCCAAACCCGATTTTCGAATACTATTTCGAATCAAAGAATTTCCAACAAAATAGCATCAATTTTAAATGCATTCTTTTTGCATATTTAATGATTTTTAATGCATATTTTTTATAATTTTATGCAATTTTCTTTAATATTATAATTTTCAACTTGTAAAAAATGTTATAAAAGTTTAAAAACATATTAGCAAAAATAATTAATATTATAAATATTTATTATGAACATCAACAATTTCAAGGAATTTATTTTTAAAATTATGAAAATATCTTAAAAAAAATTTTCCTACTATTTTTGATACAAATAATATAAAAAAACTTTAAAGGTAAAATTAGGAAGGTGAAAAAAATTTTTTGAGGTGAAAAACTTGTTTGGATGTGAAAAAAAAAATTTGAGGTAAAAAAAATTTGAGTAAAAAAAATGTTGAGGTAAAAAAATTTTTTTTGAGGTTAAAAATTTTTTTTTAAGGTTAAAAATTTTTTTTTTAAGGTTAAAACAATTTTTTTAGGTAAAAACAATTTTTTTAAGGTTAAATTTTTTTTTAGTTAAAAAAATTTTTTAAATTTTTATTAAAAATTTTTTTTAAGGTTAAAACAATTTTTTTAAGGTTAAATTTATTTTTAGTTAAAAAATTTTTTTAAATTTTTAGGTAAAAATTTTTTTTGTGGTTAAAAAAATTTTTTTTAAGGTTAAAACAATTTTTTTTAGGTTAAAACCATTTTTTTTTAGGTTAAATTTTTTTTGGTTAAAAAATTTTTTAAATTTTTAGGTTAAAATTTTTGTTTAAATGTTTGAAAATTTTTGAAGTGAAAAAATTTTTCGAGGAAAAAATTTTTTTGTTATGAAAAAAACTGTGGTACGAAAAATTTTTTGAGGTGAATATAAAATATTCAATTATAAGCTACTGGTGAAAAAAGAAGAGGAAATATTTTACTTGCCAGTCGCTACAACGAAATAAGGAAAATTTAGATTTACATTTTACGTTTTCACTCATAACTTTTTAACCGCTAAATCGACGATTTTGCTCATTTTGCTCGAGAGAATGTCCATTAATCTAGCTAAAAAAAATGAGCATCCCCGCTTGCGTCTTCCCCCGTTATTGGCATTTCAGCAGACAGATGGACATCGCTAAATATATATACTTTATAGGTCTAAATATTTCGGCATGTGACAAACTGATATTTGGTGGAGGGTGTAAAAATTTAAAAATTTTTTTTAATAAAAATTCCAAAAAAAATTTTAAAACAAAGAAAAAAATTACTTAATTTGTAGTCAAATCTTTTCAAAATTTCTTAAAATTTAGTTCAATTATTTAATATTTAGCAAATATTTTTCTCAGCTTATATACGTTTGCCAATCTTCAGATTTAAAAAGGGATGGAAAAATAACGACCATTTACGATTTTTAAAATCATATAAATCACTCACATCAAATTTTTGTCAATGACAAAAATTGTGTGAGTGTAGTTAAAATGGTGTGTTACGCTAAACTTTGATTTTTCCCTTTCCCATATATTCAAATGTTCATTAAAAGGCTGTAAAAAGAATTAACTACATAGCCAGCCACTTTCTTGCTGCATGCTCAATTTGTAAAACAACTGTCCCTCAATTTATAAAAAAAAAAAAATTATAATAAAATTTTTTTTTATTATGATAAATTTTGCTAACAAATGAATCAAAAAAAAATAAATCACTAAAAGAGCCAATTTTTGTCCGAAAATTCCTTTTGAAAATCCTTTTGACCGATTTTTAAGAAAGTGTATATCTGGTCTAAAAAAAAATGTCGTCTTGTGATGTCATTTAAAAATCAAGTCAGTGATTTTTTTCCTTCTTAGAGTTAATTTCTTTTTTTCTAAACAAAATTTTCCTGAATTAAAGCTTATCCTGCATAATATAATAATTGTACATAACATTTGTTAAATTATATAAAAATTTACTGTGCACTTCCAGGGATACCTGTCATGTCTAACTCCTACGTGCATAATAATGCATTCTTTACACATTTAAGAAAAGTCATAAAATTGTAATTTTCTTAATGACAATTATAAAAATTTAATTGCTTTAAATGTACTTAATGAAAACAAGTAACAAGCAATAAAAATTTACTGAGAACAAAAAAAAAAAAAGAAATTAATACAATACGAAAATTTAAAATAAACATTAATGAATGAATTTTAATCGTATCAAAATCATATTGAAAAAGGTAATAAAATAACCCCCTGTATTTGTAGATGTGATAACAAAATACTAAAGAAATTAATAAAAATAGTTGGAAGTAAATTGTTTTTGTTTTTTATTGATAAAATTTAGAATATTAAAAAAAAGCAGCGATTAAAATTGATTTTTATTATACACTCATAAAAAAATAAAATTTAAAATTTTCTACTTATCCTTCGAGATTATTTTTGCTATATTTAATCAAAACTTGTTTATAATTAAATTGTATTATATTTTAAACAGCTTTTTGATTTAAAATGAATATGCCATAATTAAAGACGCCCAAAAATATACTTTAAGCAATTTTCAATTATTTTTAACACTTTTAACCCTTCAACTGAACTTGAGCCGCTGAAAAATTGTTCATAAGTGAAAAAATAAAATTTTTACAGTCGAGTTTTTATTTTGATTAAAATATTTTAATATTAGCGACTTGTAACCAGCGAATAAGCATAAGAGCCAATTTTTGGGGGACCCTTATTTGAGCACAAGGTACACTCACCAAAAAAAGTCTGTAATGGAAACTGAAAATTTTGCTGTTATTACGGGAAATTTTGCTAATTTGAGCCTAGCGGTATTTTTTGCTAATCTTAGCAACACATGTCTGCTGACGTGTAGTACAATGAAATTTGTAAAAAAAAATTAGCTGCCGCTACTAAATTTTAGTAAACTTTTTGTAAAGTGGAATTTAAAGTCTGTTGGCTAAAATCAGCAAAACAAATTTACTAAATATTATAAGTACAAAATTTCAAATGTATATTTATTTTTTTCAAAAAATATTTTAGACAAAATTAAAAAAAAAAAAAAAAAATCAAAGCCTTAAAAATTTTAAAAACATTAACGAATTTATCATTTTGTTTTAATTTGGTAATTTCTGTTTTGAAAAAACAGTTGCGTCCAAACACTAATACTATGATATTTGCGTTTGCAGTAAAGAGCTTTTTTCAGGGACGGAAAATTCAGTACGTTAGTACTTTTCTATCAACTTGAAAATAACTTTCAAAGAAACAATTTCAAACACACGACAATCAGTCTATGTTCACTAAAAGATATATATTTAATAAAGCGTGGGAACAGTTGTTTTTGTTTATTGAAAACTATGACTGCGATCCCGTATGTTTGGTTTGTGGTTATAATGCTAAACATACCATTCAAATTAATTATAATACATGCAAGCCTATTGAAGATGGCTTTTTTTAAAGATCTTTCAAAAGAAGTATTAAAGTGTTTTGGCTTAAAAAAAATTATTCAACTTATAACATTTCGAAATTCAAAATTTCCATCCTTGTATTGTGCTCTCATATATGTAAAAACTCTCGTCGAAGCTTGCTGTAGGTGAAAAAGCTCTTTTGTAAAAGCTTGCACATTGTGCATATGAGTTGGACGCAACTGCTTTAAAGGTAAATTTTAATTGTTTTAAGGGCTAATTTTTGAACTAAAAAAACTTTTTAGTGCTATTTTAAGTGGATATCCTTTTTTTAGACATGAGTCGGTTTATTCACTTCCGATCCCTTTTTTTTCAATGTAACATTTTAAGGCATTTTAAGTTTGTAAGTGTAATTTTTTATTAGAAATATCCGCTTTTTAAAAATTAGTAAATTTTTTTTGCTAATTTTAGCAAATTGGTTTTCAAAAATTTGAAAAATGATTTCTGAAATTAGCCACAAAAGTTTGTAAAAATTCTGTAATTTGTAAAATTTAAATAGCAAAAAGATTTGCTAAATAATAATTTTTTTACTAAAAATCAGCACAAAAATATTAAAGTGGGATTGAAAACTGTTTACAAATTTTTCTACAAACTTTTTTTTTTCTGAGTGTAAAAGTAAAAATGGCAAAATAAAAGAAAAAAAAAAATCGTATTTTTATGCATGAATTATTATGAGTGTATAACGTCTGAAAATTTTAATATTGATCATTTTTATACCTCACACCACTTTTTGGTACAGGTCGCAATTTTGAAGATAATTAGATGAAATTTACTACTTGAGTTTTTTTGTATTTCTCCAAGGACGAATTCTATTGAAAATAGTTAAAATCGGTTCAGTAGTGAGTTCTCCAATATCGGAACGTATCGGGGCTGCACATTATATGCTGTTTGTTAGTTCAGGTATTATAGTTTTCGAATTCATTCACACGTCTCGTAAATATCGGGGGGATATTGAAATTTGATACCCCATCTAAAAATCGAAATATATATGAGCATACATGATCATATATGGGCCTGTATATGATCATACATGGGCATATATGGTCATATACGTCCATACATTATCTCATAAATGACCATATATCTTCGGAACCGAAATTTGAGGGTATATGGTGATATATGTGCATATATTATCATACATGCTCATATATTATTCATGTATGCTCGTATATGATCATATACGTCCATATACCCTCAAATTTCGGATCCGAAGATATATGATCATATATGAGATCATGTATGGTCATATATTGAACAATGTATGGACGTATATGACCATATATGCCCATGTATGATCATATACAGGCCCATGTATGATCCTGTATGCTCATATATATTTCGATTTTTAGATGGGACGTTAAATTTTTGACTTTCTAGCTGGGTCAGGTCTCCAAGTTCTACTCTCACGAAAAAGCAATAAAATTTTTGTAATTTTTTTTTTAATTTTTTTGTCTTTAAATAGCTGTAAAAATGAATCGGGAGAAACCGAGCTATCCGATTCAGGAATAAAATTATTTAGGTGCCGTGAAAGAAAACTTGCTAATATCATTTAAACTCAATACATCTAAGCTCATTTAGGACCTTGGTTAATGGGTCAAATCATAGGTCGATTTTATTTATACAGTAAATTTTATTATTTTCAGAATTTCGACTTGTGGTCTGATTACAAGTGTCGTTCATTTTACACGGAGAGACGGACGGATATCGCTAATTCGCCTTTAAGATGTTGAAAATTTATACGTGAAATTTTTTAATTTCTAGCAGCATCAGGTCTCGACTTTTTCATTGGTTAATGAGTCAAATCATGGGTCGATTTTATTTATACAGTAAATTTTATTATTTTCAGAATTTTGACTTGTGGTCTGATTACAAGTGTCATTCATTTTACACGACGAACATCGCTTATCCGCCTTTGGGATGTTGAAATTTTATGCGTGAAATTTTTGAATTTCTAGCCGCATTTGGTCTCGACTTCTTCTTTCCTTATTGTTACGATCTGTTCAGTAATTTTATATCCGGTTTTTTTTTGCCGAGAATTTTACTGTTCCTTCATGGTTTTTTCGGTTCTTGGGTACAAAATAAATTCTACCAATTCCAAAAGTAGATCTTAAAACCTAACAAAAGCACTAACTTTTGTGCAACTGACTTGATAAGAAAGTCAAAAAATTGACGTACAAAGTTTCAAGATTTACTTTTGATTACGCCTATTATTATACAAGATGGGGCCAATAAGTATCACCCTGTTGGAAAGTGCTGCCATTTTTGCAAATGACATCGTATGGTTTTCACATTTGTAAAGTAGATACGTGAGAAATTTATAGTGACTATTAAAATTCAATGATGAAGTGAAAAAATTTTCCCTTAAGATCGATCATGAACAACGAGACTGTTTTTTATCACAGTGGTCATGTCAATATACAAATTTTTCAGCTTCTCAGCTTTCAGTTTCTCAAAGTCACTGTGAAGGTGATTAAAACTAAATTTTTGGAAGGAACCGACGATGATCGGCGACCGCTTTAGAGCCATGCTGACTGAATTTTTCTTACCGCAAGTTGACAATCTAGATTTGGAGGACAAGTGGTTCGAACAGGACAGGACCCACTTGTCACGTGTAACCCCACGCGTGTAATCCCGCGTTTCGGTGATTTGTCTTAGCCAGCCACATCTCCCTTTTTGACTGTCTGGACTTTTTCCTCTGTGAATATTTGAAATCGTAGCTGCAATGACCGGATATAATTTTTCACAATTAATTTAAACAAAATTTAAAATTTCTAATTAACATAATCAGTTTAAAACCAAATGAGTTTTTATCTTAAACAAAAGTTATAGCTAAAGAAAATCAGATGATGATTTTTGTCCCCCCCCCTTTGTAGTTTTGTGAATAATTACTTTCCAAAATATACTTTAAACATAAAAATAAAAAGTGATTAATTTAATGCGGTTTTAATATTATAACAATAAAATACGATATTTAAATTTAAAAATAATGAAATATATTCAGTAACAGTATAAAAAAGAAAGTTTTTTTTTTTTTTTTTTTTTTTTTTTATCTCATCATTATTTATTTGCAATCTATCCTTCGATAATAAGCAAACTAGATATAAAAATTAGTTACAATAAATAATAACCTGTAGTATATTACATCAATATGTAATATCACTAGTAGAAAATATTACAATAATATTTGTGATAATATTAATAATAATATATATTGTTTTATTTATTTTCTAAATGGTAGATCTAATACATGCAGTCTTTTTAGTCTCTTCGTCTCATTGGTTTCATCTAATAAGCAAATTGCTAATATGTTAGAGTGATCGTTTAATCTTTTCAAATATT
Organism: Eustalomyia histrio; assembly: GCA_949748255.1. Lineage (NCBI taxonomy): Eukaryota > Metazoa > Arthropoda > Insecta > Diptera > Anthomyiidae > Eustalomyia > Eustalomyia histrio. The sequence continues at coordinate 154,238,345 of OX456524.1, read as the reverse complement.
TTGCAGAAAATCTTTTGATTTCCTCCTTAACTTTTGGCATATTGAGATCATTGTGTATTATGTTGTTTGTGACAAACCAAGGTAGATTTATAATAGTCTGAAGTGTCTTGGATTAAAATCTTTGTAATATTTCTATGTTAGAGTTGCTGGCTGTCTGAAAAAAGAAAGTGAACGGAATTAAATAAGAAAAACAGAAAATTGTAAAAAAAAAATCTAAAATGTTACAATTACCTAAAACTTATTTAATACGCATATTAATTGAATTAATCACAACTGTGTTTATACTAATTTTATCAGTAAAAATCTACACATTTTTGGGTACACCCACTAAACGGGGTTTCTTTTGTAATGATGAATCATTGAAATATCCCTTTCATGGAGGTACCGTTACCTCAAAAATGTTACATTTTCTCGCTGTTGGTATACCAGTTATCATTGTTATTCTGGGAGAAATGATTAAACACTTAATGGCCAAACATCAAAATATTAATAATAATTTTCATTGGTTATGGAAATTATTACTAGAGTGTCATGAAAATATTACACCATTTCTATTTTTTATGTCTGCAGCAGATATCGCTAGTAGTGTGATCAAATTCTCAGTTGGCCGTTTAAGGCCGTACTTTTTTGCTGTCTGCCAACCACATCGTCTGGAGGATAATACAACATGTGCCGATGCTAAAAACCAGGATATTTACATCAAAGACTACTACTGCCTTTCAGATACCTTCAGTGTAACAAGATTTATGCTGCTCAATGTACATCTTTCATTTCCCAGTGGTCATTCAACATTAATATTTTACGGTATGATATTTACCGTTCTCTATTTGCAACGTTTTTCCAAGTGTTTGCATCATCGATACAAATTGAACTGTGGTCTTTTGCTACCATTGCTACAAATGTTGTGCGTACTATTAGCCTTGTTTGTTGCCATCAGTCGTATTGTGGATTATAAACATCATTGGTCAGATGTTTTGGCTGGCATCCTGCTGGGTTCATCAGTAGCCATTGCGGTTTCTTTTTATGTGCAACAACAAATAAAACGTGTGTCAATGTTTCTTGAGGGTAACACCGACACTTCCAATGCCAGATATTGAAATGACATTTACCACACTATTGCCAAATCCCATTATTGTACTTCCATAAATGGTGTCGTCGTCTACTCATTAGCAGTAATATCATCTATGATTTGGTTTGTATTTTATAGTTTAAATCGACTGAATGACTAACAAGGATAGTACACCAATGTAAACACAATGATTTTGATGAAATTTGGTTATGTGATAGGGAAAAGAAATCTAAAAAAAATCTATCTCGTCCACTTCGGGTGATATAAGGGAAATATATTGAAAAACTTTTGGGTACTTTTTTGTTGGACAGCCAATTCGGCAACCAAAAAGTACCAAAAAAAAGGGCCTGGCGAAACATTTGATAAAATCTAAAATAGCCAAAATATCAGAAAAAAAAAGAAAAAACGTATCCTAGGTTTTTGAAATCCTTACAACAGCAAATTAAAAAAAAAAAAAAAAAAAAGTACCACAAAAAAAAGGGTACCAATAAAACCTTTAAAAATCTGTCTCGTCCACTTCGGGTGATATAAGGGAAATACATTCAAACATTTTTGGATACTTTTTTGTTCGCCAGCCAATTCGGCAACATTTGAAATGATATATAAACACTGCATTAAAATATATATACGACAAATTATCCCAAAAGTCAATGTGTACCAAAAAGTACCAAAAAGGGCCTGGCGAAAAATTTGATAAAATCCAAAAATATCAAAAAAAAAAAAAAAAACGTATCCGCGGAAATTTAGTAAGGAAAAAAATATGAAAATTTGACAGCCATAGCAGTATCCCAGGTTTTTAAAATCCTTACAAAAGCAAATTTAAAAAGTACCACAAAAATGGGTACCAATAAAAAATTTAAAAAATACTTTGCATTGATACCACACTTTTAGTTGAAATACCTTAAAAAATATCCCTTTTTGATCGTTTAAAATTCTGGGTTGGCCCAAAAGCCGAGACAGAACAAAATTAGATTTTCTTTTTCAAATTTCCTCAAAATTGTAATGTTAAGGTCGGGGTACGTTCCTTAAAAGTGCCATATAAATAAAAAAAATTGTTATAAATTTTGCAAAAAAAAAAAAAAGTTTAATGACTAAGATTTTCATTTTATTTGTAGAAATATATCTTTTAAAAATCTGTTACGAATAAAGTTTTGTTAGCAAATGGATGCTTTTATTTATTTTGCGATTATTTTTTTTAATTTAAAGAACACATAGATTTTGTTTAAAAATAAAAACACTGTTTTTTTTAAACATTTTTTAATAATTTTTTATTTTAACATTTTTGCATTTTATTTATTTCAAAATTCTCGTTTACTTTTTTAAAAAACAGTTTTTATATATAGTTGTTTTAACTACATTTATAGTTAAATATTTTTAACTACTTTTGTATATGTTTTTAAGTAAATTTATATTTTTAACTACATTTGCAGTTATTTTTAACTACTTTTGCAGTTTTCGTTATTTTTAAATACTTTTGCAGTTATTTTACTACATTTTTAGTTATTTTTAACTACTTTTTCAGTTGTTTTGAACTGAATTTGTAGCTGTTTTTAACTATATTTGCAGTTTTTTTACTACTTTTGCAGTTATTTTTAACTACTTTTGCAGTTGTTTTTAACTGAATTTGCAGCTGTTTTTAACTATATTTGCAGTTATTTTTTACCACTATTGCAGTTGTTTTTAACTACACTCAGAAAAAAAAAAGTTTCTAGAAAAATTTGTAAACGGTTTTCAATTCCAATTTACTATTTTTGTACTGATTTTTAGTAAAAAAAAAATTATTATTTAGCAAATCTGTTTGCTATTTACATTTAACAAATTACGGAACTTTTACAGAATATGTATTTACAATTTTTTGTTGCTAATTTCAAAAATCATTTACAAATTTTTGAAAAAAAAAATTGCAAAAAAGTGAATATTGAAGGAAATGTTATTTCTAATTAAAATTTACACCTACAAACTTGAATTTCCTTAAAATGTTACATAGATTAAAAAGAGGCATCGGAAGTGAAGATACCGACTAATGTCTAAAAATAGGACATCCACTTAAAATAGCACTAAAATGTTTTTTAGTTCTAAAAATCAGCCCTAAAAATAAATAAAATTCGACCTTAAAAGTGAAAAAAATGACTAAAATATTTTTCAAAACAGAAATTACCAAATTAAAACAAAATGATAAATTCGTTTATGTTTTTACAATTTTTAAGCCTTTGATTTTTTTTTTAATTTTGTCTAAAATATTTTTTGAAAATAATAAAATAAAAAAATTTTGATGCACGAAAAAAAAATATATTTGAAATTGTGTACTAATATTAATTATATTTACTAATTTTTATTTGCTAATTTTAGCAAACTGATTTTAAATTCAACTTTACAAAAAGTTTATTAAAATTTACTAGCGGGAGCAAATTTTTTCTACAAATTTCATTGTACTACACGTCAGCAGACATGTGTTGCTAAGATTAGTAAAAAATACCGCTGAGCTCAAATTAGCAAAATTTCCCGTAATAACAGCAAAATTTTTATTTGCCATTACAGACGTTATTTTTGGAAATTGTAGTTAAATATTTTTAACTACTTTTGCAGTAGTTTTTAAGTACATTTACAGTACAGTTTTAATCTACATTTGCAGTTATTTTTAACTTCGTTGAATAAATTTGTAGTTGGTTTTAAGTACATTTATAGTTGTTTTTAACTACATTTAAAGTAAAATATTTTAAACTACTTTTGTACTTAAAACAACAAGTACATTTATAGCTGTTTTTAACTACATTTGCAGTTATTTTTAACTACGTTTGCTTTTTAGCAATATTTGCAGTTGTTTTTAACTGAATTCTTAGCTGTTTTTAACTACTTTTGCAGTTGTTTTTAACTGATTTTTTAGCTGTTTTTAACTACTTTTGCAGTTATTTTTTTACTTATTTTGTAGTTGTTTTTAACTATATTTTTTGGTATTTTAAACTAAATTTGCAACTGTTTTAAACTACCTTTGCAGTTGTTTTAAACCACATTTACAGCTGTTTTTTATTAAAACATTTTTACGAAAAATTTTACTACATTTATATGCTGTTTTTACTACGTTTGTTAGTTGAATTTTAATAATTAAAAATAACTACTTATTGCATTCGATTTAATTGCAAATGTAGTATACAGCTTTTTAACTGCAGATGCATAATTTCCTGGGTGTACATTTAACCCCATTGATGATATCTTTCTTAATCATATGAGAACATAATGTTTAAATTAATTATAGTTAAATATGTTTAACATCTGTATAACATTTGAATATCATTTAGCAAATTAGAAACAGTAGGTACTTCTTTAATGTAATACGTAATACATAATACACCGATTCCTAGTTTAACAACTTTTAAAATTGTACAAAATTTGGTAGTTCTAAAGAAAAATGTTTGCCAACAATTTTTGGCATAAGTAAAAAAAAAACGTGGAAATTATACAGAACGCTATTCGCTTCTAAGTAAGTCATTGGTGTACTTTGAAAAATATTTATTATTGTATATTACAAACCATAAGACTAATTTGCAAAATATTAATGCAAGTACTAGCTTAAAAGCCGGATACTTCGTGAACAGTAGTTTTAAATACTAGAATATCTTTAGAAGACAATCGAGTTCTTTTTCCTACGGATTTTTCTGTTTTACTAATTTTGCTTAATCTAATTGTAGCGCAAGTTGCAATTTTAAGATTCAGATGTTTAGCCCGGTTATAACAAGAACACATTTCCCCTTTTAAATCCCATTAATGTCAAGTTTTTTTATAAAAACTTCAAACATACCTCACATTTTAAACTTATAGCCCAAGGGGTTTGGCCAGGGCGCTAAGTAGAAGACTTTTCTCCTCCTAGTAAAAATATCCATAAATCGCATAGTAAATGTGTACAAGGAGGGAAGTAATTTTAAAATCAAGCATGAACAACATTAAATTAAATAGAATAAACTCCAAAATCAAGCTAAGTTTGTTTTCTTTTTAATTTAAAATGTGTTAAATTATTTTTTTCGGATAATTGCCTCTATCTCGAAAACTAAGAGAGAGATAGGGGAAAACGAACACATTTTTTCGCCTAGTGGAATTATTAGTGATTTTGTTCATACTCTAGGGAATTTAAATTTAATATTTCAGATTTCTAGCTAAAAGGGTTTTATTGTTCAGCCGTGTAGGCTGGTCGATGTTGAGTGAGTCATTCAGTCACACTATTCTTTTATATATATATAAAATATTGAAACTGTTTTAAGTAGTAGAAGTAAATCAACTGAGTATATTTATGTTAAAACAGTTGGTGGTAAAAGTTATTTGGAATATTCTTTTATTAACATACAAATTTATAAAAAAGAAAATTAGGTAGCAGATAAAATTACATGTTTTTTATTTGGATCGAAGTCTATTGTATGTATTTAAAAATTTAATTGCGTTTTGTTTATTTATAATCATCTGTTATAAATGTACATTTTTTTATTATTAAATTTTTACCTGAATGTTATTGGGTTTTGTGTGATTATTTATTCAAACTTAAAACCTTTAGTAAATGGTTAAAGTTTAAAAAAAAATGTTTATTAATGTGTTGATATACATATAAATAATTTTTTTAATCTTACCCCTAGATTGAGGAATTATGTTTTTTTTTGTTTAAAATACAATTTATTCAACATACCTGAAAATAAAAAAATAAAAACATGCATTAATTAGATTAAAATATACAGATTATATAATTAAAATAAGTTTAAAAATTTGTTAAGATCGGTTATACAATATGATTCTACGGCAACCAGTTAATTGTTCTTAAAATACCTAAACTGAAACTGTTAAAGTTAGGACATATTACACATTTGGTGCAATTCACGGTTAGCAAAGCGGTTGTAGTTATTTTACTACAATTTCAGTTGGTTTATTTAGAAAAAAATGAATTATTTTTTCTTTTTTACAAAACTACTGCATTTTGGTAACTTTCAAAATATTTTATTTATTTCTTTGCATTTTTGTTGCTTTACATTTCCCGTTTAATTTTTTTTTGTAAAATAGTTAAAACAGTTTTTTTCTAATGTAATAAATTTAAGAATTTAAAGTTGACAAAGTAAGTGAAATAAAGGTAAATTCGAAAGTAAAATGTAAGAAATTTAAACTGCATTTGTAATTGTTTTTAATTACATTTGTGGTTGTTTTTAACTATATTCGTAGTTGTTTTGAACTATATTTGAAGTTGCTTTTAACTATATGTGTAGTTGCATTCGTAGTTATTTTTAACTATATTCGTAGTTGTTTTTCACTAAATTTGAAGTTAATTTTAACTATATTTGTAGTTATTTATAACTACATGTAATTGTTGTTGTTTTTAACTACATTTGCAGTTATTTTAAACTACATTTATAGTTGTTTTTAAATATATTTATTTTTAATTATATTTGCTTTTAACTATATTAATAGTTGTTTTTAACTATATTTCTAGTTGTTTTTAACTATATTCATAGTTGTTTTTACCTATATTCATAGGTGATTTTAACTATAGTTCTACTTGTTTTTTTGCTGTATTCGTAGTTATTTTTAACTAAGATTATAATTGTTTGTAGTTGTTTTTAGCTATATTTGAAGTTATTTTAAACTACGTTTGTAGTTGTTTTTAACTAATTTTGCAGTTATTCTTAACTACATTTGTAGTCACTTTTAAATATATTTCTAGTTGTTTTTAGCTATAATTGTAGTTGTGTTTAACTATATTTACAGTTGTTTTTAACTATAATCTTAGTTGTTTTTAACTATGCTTCTAGTTGTTTTTAACTATATTTGTAGTTATTTTTTTTTTAGAAAAATTTTCCAGATTTTTACTGTAAGTTTTACTACATTTGCAATTTGTTTAAACACTTAAAAATAACTACAAATAACATTTGATTTTAATGCAAAATTTAGTGTAACTCTTTTTAATTACAAATGTTGGTTTCTTAATACAAACATTTGTATTTTCTTTTTCGTGTCTTAATTATAAGCAATATTCCGAATTAATGTTATTTTCTTTATCTTTTATAAATTATTTCTTAATGAGTGTTTAAAAGCTCATTTTAAATCTGAGAAAAATTAATAATAAAATATCACATTTGACAACCAACAAACAGCAGTAGAGTAGTTGCCAACATCCATCTTAATGATAACAAATGTTCCAGGAAGTAGACTTATCATCGTCATCATCATCATCATCATCATTTAAATTGTAAACAATAATGTCCCTGTGACAGATCAAGTTAAATGCCTGCTGAGTTCGTGATGACTTTAAATCGAAACTAAATAATGAAATAAAAATGAACATGGAATGCAAAACATCCATTTAAAAAGAAAATATTCTTAAGCATTCTATAAACATGCAACACTAAATGTCTGCTGGCATTCCTGCAATGTCAAGCCATTTCAGGAATATATTTTAAGTTTTTATTTTTTTATTTTTTTGCATTTCATCACCATTTTAACTAACACATAAACAATTATTCATGCTGTCTCAGCATTATATTTCTTAAGAAGAATCTGAGAGCTAAATCAGAATCAAAAAATGACACAGGACACAGGCTAGGAGGAAGAAAAAACAAAAATAAAAAATAGAAAACGAACGAAAGGACAAAATGACGATGCATAATGCAACACGTATTTTAGTAAAGGAAGTGTTGTTATTGTTGTTGTTGTTGCCAAGGAAATGTTATTAAATGAATGATATGGAAATGCATCTTGTTGATAATGTATATTACGAAGTATTTCTGATTTTCAAACTATCAACTTTATTTTATTATTTTTATTATGTTTTTTTTTATATTTATCTATCCGTCATCATGTTTCTTTACAAGTTTGGCAACCCTTACCATTTTAATACCGTTATTGACTTCAAAGCACTTTTAAATCAATAACCGAATCAGAGGGTCAATTCACGTTCTGTGAAACGGTGAAATGAAAAGTTTTTTCACGTTTTCATAGTACTTTTGATTCGCGTTCTGTGAAAAAATGTAAAGAAATATCAAAACGTTTTCATATGAAAAAAAAAGTGGAACGAAACAAGATTTTTTCACGATTGCACAGCACTGGCGATTCTTGTTTTGTGTAACAGTGCAAACAACTGTCAAAATATTTTCATATGAAAAAATTGTTTACACAGACTATTTATAAGTGAAATAAACATGGAGAAGATTGTAAGAGGAAAGCGTGCCAGCGAAAGCCAAAAGGAGTATTTAATTAATTATTAAGAAAAGCATGTGGACATTGCAAACGATAAGTAAGTAGCTTAATAACCATAATCACACTTTTATTAATCCAATATTTATAGATTTGTAACTGCAGATGGTGCCAAATTTAGTGACGAAAAGTGTAACGAGTTAGCGGCGAGCCTTAACAGTTTTAGTGGGACCCAAAAAGACAGTGAAAAATGGCAAAAGTATGGCATATTAATTTATAGTTTATTTATATTCTTTATGAATTTTTTCTTTAAGTGGGACCCAAAAGAACAGTGAAAAATGGCAAAAGTATGGCATATTTATTTATAGTTTATTTATATTCTTTATGAATTTTTTTTCTTTAAGTAATATTAGACTTCATACGCGAACCAAATATAGTTCACTTAAAGTAAGCCGATATAAATCCATGAAGTGCTTGTCGGTTGTCATCTCGAATGGATTGTGGTCAGCACGAAGTATGCGTTTCAGCACTCTCAAAAAATTCCTATAAATTATTAAATTATTTACTGCAATGAAATGCTTGTAACATCATTGTCTTACCTTTGTGCATCATCTTTGAGTAATATCCAATAATACAATTAATCCAGATATTTTTATATAATTATTTAAAATAAATTTTACGAACTTAATTCACTTTTGTTTACGTTTTTCTCTGTTTTGACATTTGCTTTAAATTTTGGATAACACAGTTATAAAATTTTCATGGGTACAGTGCGAATGAAACATTTTTTTCATAATACATACGAGAATCGCAATTTATGTATTTGTGAAAAGTTCGAGTGAAAAGTGCTTATGAAAACGAAAATGAAAAGTTTTTTTTCACTTCACATTATCACAGAACGAGAATTGACCCTCAGATTTAAAAATTGAATCAAGGAATCAGGTTTATTTTAAAATACAAAAAAAAAAAATGTAAAAATTTAAATTATTTTATGAGGCCACGCATTTTTCTAGAATATTTATTTTTTTCTTAATTTTTAACAAACAATTTTATTAAAATTTTAATTTGAATCTGGAATTTCAACAAAAAATTTTAATAAATTTTTTATTGATTTAATGCTGGAATTTCAATTAATAATTTGATTAACATTTTAATTGATTTTTGAATTTTAATTAAAGTTTTAATTGATATAATTAAAACTTTAATTGAAAGTGCTGAAGTTATTTGATTAATAATTTAATTAATATGATTAAAAAAATAATTGAAAAATTTCAATAAATTTTAACAAAAAAAAAATAAATAAGAAAAATTAATTGATATAATAAATTCTTTTGGTGGTCCAAATTCAATTAAATTTTTAATTGTATTTACAAATATTTTAATTGAAACTAGATTTTAGTCTTTTCAGTGAAGCTGAAATATTTGAAAGAAATTTATTCTGACACAACTCGAAAGTTGAGTTCTTGCAGTGTTTGCTTTGTAAGCAGAACACATTGTGCGATCAATCGATTTTTTTAAAATTATTTTTAACGCAAATCTATTTTTAGACACGTCCCATAAAAATCCAATTATACCTGCTATTTGCTATAATGTAGATTAATCATTAACATCCAACTTTCTTTAACAACCCGTTTGATTACTTTCTCGTTTTTCGTTAAAATGTCATGTGTCTGACAAGTAAACCAGTGTTTGAAGCTCAAAGTTGACTGGTCACCAGTAGCAGAAAGAAATATCACCGTCATCATCATCATCATTTACGACTGTTTTGTTTCGTTACAAAAGAAAATGTTTTTAAGAATTTTATTTTTTTCATCATTTACTTCATTTCTTTTTGTCATAAAATGAAAAAATGAAAATATCGTGCACGTATTGCATTTTTTTCTTCTTCACAGTTCATCAAGATTTTCCTTTTACACCTTGCAAAAAAAAAATAAAAATAAATCAAATCCTTAGCATTGTGTATGCATATGTACGTACACCTTTTAGCCGACTTGACTTTATGGGCTTTTGTTGGACTCTGCCTTAACTCTTTCCCAGCTTCTATTTTATTCAACTTCTCTCCATTGTGAGTTGGTGCGAAAAAATGCAATCAACTTTCATTTAACAGCATCATTTGTCACTTCAGTTTATGGCAAAAGTATCCTGTCGAGTAGCTGTTGTAACACTTATTGTTGCATTTTTTATGGCCACCATAAGTTGTTGACTGTTGAATATTTGTTGTTAGGGTGTTGTTTGGTGTGGCAAATACAAATGAAATTTAATTTCGCCTTTTTTTTCAATAAAAAAAATTCTTGGATTTTTAAAATTAATATTAATGATTTTGTTGTTGTTGTTGTTGTTGTTGTTGCTGCTGTCGTGTTGTGTTAATGTTTTCGATACCAAACGGCTTTTGATTTATGTTAATTGTTTGAAAAAGTTCGTATTATATAAATTTAATTTAAAAAAAAATATCAAAAGTTAATGGGACATTTGGAAATTAAACAAAAAAACATTAAAAATAAACCCCTACCTCGTCTAACCCCACACCACTATGGTGGTCAGGGTATAATGAGTTTATGCTGATGTCTGTAAAATCACTTTAGATTATGTGATGTTTCTCCTTTCGTCTGTCTATGTACAATAATGGGGCAATAAGTATTTAAGTAATTTAAAATACAAACTTAATGGGAATTATAAACAGCAAAATTTTGCAATCGAAATAAATAATTTAAAAGTTTTTTTTTATATGAAATGAAGATTTATATGTCATACATTTAAAAAAAACACTTACTTATATTTATGAAAATTTTACAAAAATATGATGAAGAATTAACATCCAACGATTTATGAATCTATTACAACAATATGATGAAAATTTTTCCCCCCGAGTGTAACCAAAATTTATTAGAAAAAGTAGTACCTACTTCAGAATATTTTTGTTATTTGTTTGTAAACTTAGTATTATTACCTTAAATCTTAATAGTCCGCTATGTATCCTGTCTATAAATCCTCTTTACAAAAAAATACTTCCTTTATATCACATCATAAACTTAAGTACATTAAAAAATTTAATATGGTAAAAATAATTTCCCATTAGTTTTAACATCAAAAAAAAAGAGTATTTTTTTACAAATTTCGCTTATAGCAATTTATGATGGAATAATTTTCACAGCATCATCATGCATAGACGATTATTATGCAACGCAATTTTGAAAGGATTTCTTTTGGCTGTACATAAATAAATCCTTAAAATCTTAGTCAACGGTAACACGATTATAATAGTAAAACAAACCCCAAAATAATGGTAGAGATGCAAGATGATAATTAGCGTGGATCGAATTAGGATTTTAGAGAAATATCATAGACAAGTTGTGGATAGTTTGCAAGAAATATTTTTCCAAAATTTTAGTTTAATCGCAATTTAAAAAAAAAAAAATTAAATTTTTTTTCTGAAATTAAAATTTTTTTGAGTAAAGTTTTTGTAACCATATCCAAGGCAATTGTAATTATTAGGATTATTTTCTAAAGAATTTTTTAAAGTGCTCTGTACAGGTAGAATATGACATTATTTTTATTGAAAAATTTTATAGACTCAAGGTTTCTTAAAACCAGACCGAAATTCGTCCCATCCAAGGATTTCTTAGTGTTAAATTGTCTCTACCCATGTGAAAATCGCAATTTATATGAACATAAATGATCATATAGGATCTTATACATAAGCATGCATGCAAGATAATATGCATCCAATGTATGACCATATATTATCTCGTACATGACTATATATTTTGGGATAAGAAATTTGAGGGTATATGGGCGTATATTATCATATATGCGCATGCATGTGCTACGGCCATATATCCCCAAATTTAGAATCCGAAGATATATGGAAATATATGAGATCATGTATGCAAGATTGTATACATCCAATGTATGACCATACAAGATCTCAGATATGAGTATATATCTTCGGATACGAAATTTGAGGGTATATGAACGTATATTTTTATATATGCTCATATATTTATGTATGCTTATATATGCTCATATACCCTCGGATCCAAAGATATATGGTCATGTATAAGATAATATATATTCATATATTGAAACATGCATGGACGTATATGACCATGTATGCCCATGTATGATCATATAAAACCTATGTATGATCATATATGTTTATATATGTTTCGATTTTTACATGAGCATTGAAACTTCATTAACCTGTATTCTTCTGAACTAAGAAATCGTGCGAATTTTGCAACGAAAATTGGTATAGCCAAAGATATGTAGCCAACGCTCTCTAGCGGTGGTATATGCAACCAATATCGAAACTTTAATCGGCTGAAATTCGGTAAAAATTAAAAAAAAAAATTATTCCCTAAATTCTAATCTCCATAAACAATTAAATTTTTTTTTCGAAGAATTAAAAAATCAATTTTAAGATTTTTTTCTTCATATTCACTCTGTATTTTTTATATATATTTTTTTTAATTGGATATTCAAATATTTAAATGAATTTTGTGGCAACCCTGAAGAGATTATTAAAATTCTCCTTTATGCCATCTTATGATTTTTACTGCGCTGTTATATCAAATACTGATTCGAATATATCGATTTTTAATAAGGATTAAATTAATCCAGTTTTTCATAAAATTTTATGAAAAATTTATTTTTTTTTATTAAAAATTTTATAGCCTGTTCCTCTATTTCGAAAGAACACGTTCGTTCGCTTTCTAGTCGAAAGGAAACTGATTTGGGTTTCTCTAACTCTATTTCTATGCGAACGATGACTCGAACGACAAGTCGAATGAAAACGTAACTGTTTTCATACAAAATTTGGTTTCTCTATTTCGAACAGCTCGAACGCAAATGTCAAAATCAGTCACTTGCTATTTTTTTGTCGAGTAAATATATATTTGATATTTTTAAAAGCAAAACGATAACAAAAAGTAAGTACAAAATAATACAAATATTTATAGTTTATTAAAATTTTAAATTTTTGTTAAAAAAAAAATCAACAATGGACCATCCGAAGACGCTTGTATTTTATATGGAAGAAAGGCCTGATTTTGCCTGAAGGCTCTGGTGTTCGGAGCAAACAAATTTTCCGCAGAGGAGGAAAATTTGACCAGAAAACTAAACTCCGTTTCACCCCTTATTACGCTGTTGCTGAGTGGAAAAGGTATGTGTGTGTTGTTTGTGGCTTACGTTTGCCTAAGAAACTCATATTTACATTTTTTATTTTACATCTTTTATTTTGCAAGGACTTTAGCAGTGACCGCACCGAACAGACAACAGGCAACAGAAAAGCTCTTCAAACAACAATTTCACCCACAACCAATCGATAACAAAAATTTTCACAAATAAACAGACTTTCCAAATAAAAATTGATTTGTTTATTGTTATTTTTTTTTATTTCATTTGTCATATACAGCTGATCACTGTTAAACAGGGTTGTTTTTGTCTTTAAGAAAATTTTAACAAATGCTCAAAATATATGATCTGGCATCTCTGTGATTTGTAAATGCGTAGTAAACAAAAATTGACACACGTAAGTCAAGTCGATCGAAGCCTTTCGAAATAGAGAAACCCAAATTGACTCGAATTCGAGTGACTTGCTATCGTTCGACTAGTTTTTCGTTCGAGATCGAGGAACAGCCTATTATACACTCAATGAAAAAGTTTCATTAAAACCAAGTTTCATGAAAACTTTTTCATAAAATTTCAAAAAGAAAACCTGAAAAATTTCAATAAAATTTTTTCAAGAAAATTATCACTGTGTTCGAATTAAATGGTTACTAGAGCGGGATGAAAATATACACTAAATGAAGAATTTGAATAAAAAACCTAATTTCGTAAAAACTTTTCCATTAAATTTCAGAACTTTTGCATGTACTTTGTTGAAGAAATCTTCATTAGTTTATTGGAAAATTTCATTAAAATTTGTTTAAGAAAATTATCTCTGTGTTCGCATTAAATAAATATAAGTGCAGGATAAAAATGGCGTTGCCGCAGGGCAATCAACAGTTCGGGTTATTTTCTTTTTATAAATAAGAGATAATGAAAAATGTTTATCATTAAAAAATTTTAATTAAAAAAAAAATATATATATATTTTATTTTGTCAAAAAATTTCAGATTATCCGCAGTGCAAGTAGAAAATAAGTAACTGTTTGGCTAAGACTCTGTAAAATTAATTTTTAAATTTATTCACAACTTGTTTAGCCCAATCCTAAGTGAAATTTTTACAAATTCCAAATTTGACCCAACCTAATGACCATACCAATTTTTGTAATCAAGCTATAAAAATATTTTTGTTAATACTTTAGGTGTTATAATGACCAAACAAACAAACATACACATATGAATTTATTTACTAGGAATGTAAGTTATTACACTGATAATAATTCATACATAAAAATACCAAAAAAAAAAATGTCTAAATAACAAAAAATTTCGTAGAATAAACGAAAATTGGTAAATTTTGTAATTTTATTTTTTGTTATTTTTTGACATTAATTTCGTATTTTTAAGCCTAGATTATTTTTAGTGTAGTACATTCGTACTACACCATAAAAGGTAAGTGGCAAGTGGTACATAAAATCCTTTGATATTCATATTTGTGGCTACTTATATTATAAGGGTTAAGCTTATTTGGAAATTTTAAGGTTTTATGACATAATAGGTATGATTTAGTGATTTAAAATTGTCCTTAAAATTAGTAAATAATTTTTACCCTACTATTTATGTGAATATAGGTATGTATGTGTAAGGTGGTATCATATGTATGCATGCTACTGTTACTCATACACTTACAAATTCAAATCCTGTATGGTTATATGTAATACATTTATGGTAAAAAATCATACTTATCAACAAATTCTCGTAAAAGCGCGTTTATGTTCGTGTGAAAAAATAACTTGAGGCAATTTTTAAAATTTTCTATGGTTAACAACGCAACAAAAAAAAAAACAGTTATGTGGTCTGGACTTTTTATATTGTTATTGCCGCTGCTGCTGCTGCTTCAGCTGTTGTTGGCGTTATCATTTTCAAGTTGCTGCATGAACTTATGATGACTATGGTTTTTTTTAGTATTTACACTGTGGAAAGCGGGGGAGGAGAGGCTGGCTGGCTCGCTGATGGTGTTGGCGATGTTGGTAAATCATTATACTGAGTCAGGTGTAAAATGAGACTATTAATCTGATTGTTGGTTATTAAAATCATAATCTTTAATAATAGAGATTAATGTTTAAAAAAAAAAAATATTAAATAAATAGGATTGTATTTTTAAGTACATGTATAACTAATATTGTAGATTTAAAAGAGAGAGAGAGAAAAAAGGAAAAATTTTGTATACACTGTAATATAAGTTTTTTAATGCATACATTTAGAATCCTTTAAGTTATTGAAAATTTAAACACTATTTATTTTTAATATATATCTTATATATATCTTAATACCCTAACCGAGCACTAGCAACAAAGGCTTTTGGCTCGTTGTAGCGAAAACAGACCAGAGCCTATGGTGGGAATCGAACCCACGACCCCCGCACTGATAAGCTAGCACGCTACCAACTAGCCTACCGGGGCGCCAGATTATAATTATTAAACAAATTTACAAAATATTAAGAAAATTCAAATAAATTTTAATAAATTTGGAAATGATTTGGCTCCAAAGAAATTTTACCTTAAATCAAGTACAGCCTTTTCTTAAAAAACAAGTACATTATTTTAATATTCAAAGTATGAGTTATAATAATTTTATTTTTTTTACTTAATTTATGTATTTTTATTGCTTTAAATTAATGGTAATTTTGGCATGTATCCATATTTTTTTTAAAGAAGCCCTTATTCTTCTTGTAAAAATAAAAAAAAATCTAAAAATAAAGTAATCCCTCAAGTCCCTAAGATAGCTCACAAATATATAAATTTGGGTCTATAAAAAATTTCATTTTATTAACTTTTTTGAAAAACATAGATTTTTTTAACCAACTTATTGCTATTTTGAAGTAGAAGAAATTAATTTTTTTTTTATAGAATTTGTTATTAATTTTTTCTTTTACAATTTCATATTAAACTACTTATTTTCATAATAAATAAATCCTTAACATTTTATATGTATATTACTATTTTACATTACCAGCCAGACAACTTTTGCTAACTGCTGTATTCTATGTCTGACCATAAGATAATCAATGTGTCTGCCAGGCTTGCTCCATTTGAGGGCATACATATATGTAATATTAAATCTCTCGACTGTTTGTAAAATTGTAACAGTACCGCACATAAATTGTAAAATTACAGCATTTTTTTTTATTTTGGAAAGAACATTTGTTTGTAGGGTATATTAGGGAGACTTAGGCAATAAGGACTATAAGCTAAAATTTTCAAATAGCGTTATCAAAAAATTTACTTAATTTAATATAATTGCATACCCAAATGACTTCAGAATCCTATGTATAAAAATAAAAAAATATTTTACGTTATTTGCGCAACTATGGTTGATAGAGGGTATTGCAATTGAAAATTTGAAGTATTTGTAAATGTTATTTTCCAATTAGTTTTTAAGTTTAAATGCAATAGGCCAAGTTTTATATACCGAGAGCTTATATACAATACCCTCTATGAACCAAAAGACATTTTCTTGAGTAGATGCTAAAATCTCATTTATACCCTAATGAATAATGAATCTTACGTGTAAAAATTATATATTTTACGTTATACGCTTCGATATGGTTGATAGAGGGTATTGCAATTAAAATTTTGAAATATTTGTAAACGTTGGTTTCTAATCAGTTTTTAAGTTAAAATGCAATATTTTAAGTTTTATATAACGAAAGCTTATATCAAATACCCTGTATCAACCAAAAGACATTTTTTTAGGAGATGCAAAAAACTGTTTTAAAATAATATAATATTTTATGTTATTCGCGGCGCTGTGGTTGATAGAGGATATTGCAATTAGAAAATTTAAAATATTTTTAAACGTTGTTTTCCTATTAGTTTTTAAGTTTAAATGCAATAGGTCAAGTTTTATATACCGAGAGCTTATATACAATACCCTCTATGAACCAAAAAAATTTTTAGGAGATGCAAAAATGTCATTTATTCCCAAATTACTAATGAATTCTACGTGTAAAAATTATGTTACATTTTACGTTATTCGCGGCGATATGGTTGATAGAGGGTATTGCAATAAAAAAATTGAAATATTTTTAAACGTGGTTTTCCTATTAGATTATCAATTAAAGTGCATTAGGCTTCATTTTATATATCGAGTGCTCATTTATACCTAAATAATATTTTACGTTATTCTCGGCTCTATGGTTGATAGAGGGCATTGCAATCAAAAATTTTAAATATTTTTAAACGATGTTTTCTGATCAGTTTCTAAGGTTAGGCTAAGTTTCATACATCGAAAGCTTATATTCAATACCCCCTATGAACTAAAAGACATTTTTTTCAGGAGATGCAAAAACCTAATTTATGCCCAAATGATTAATGAATGCTAGGATAAAAATAATATAATAGTTTACGTTATAAGCAGTACTATGGTTGATAGAGGATATTGCAATTGAAAATGTTTAATATTTTTTAACTGATAGAGGGTATTGCAGAGTAAAAAAGAATTATTAAAGTTTCAACATTGTTTTTAATAACAAAAGAATTAAAAATAAACAAGACAATTTGAATTGAAGATTGCTACATATCCTACTTTATCCTGAACTAAATTATTATAAAAGTAATGATATTCTGGTGGTTGATATTTCTATTTACTAGACTAATGCCCGTTATTTCAAGCAATAGATACCTACCGGTGCATAGATACCTAATGAAATTGGAAGTTGAAAAGTATGTAAGGTTTTTGGTTTTTTAATTCGGTTGGTAAAGTTTTGTGTTTTTCATCAAAATTCACTTTAAATTTAATATCACCATTTGGTAAATACTTTAGACTTCTTTATTGCACAACTATTGAATCATTTTTGCCTCGATCAGGTCTAATGCTGGCAAAGATAATAACTTTTAAAAACAAATTGTAATTTAAATATATTTTATCGAATAGTTTATTGATTACGGTATCATTAATTTTTACTATTTTTCAAACATTTAAATGTTATATAAACGGTTATAGAAAATCATTTCGTTCAATATAAAATATGTAATAATGATAATAAATTTTTAATGTGGTTGATGGAGGGTATTGCATTTAAAAATAAATCTTTTGGTTGATAGGGAAATAACAATTATTAAAAATAAAGTACCAAAATTAATTTTTTTTCTCTGAAATTTTTGTTAGACACATAGCTATCATCAGAGAACTATTTTTCAATAAAAAAGTGATTTTAAAAATTGGTTCATAGAGGGTATTGCATATAAGTTTTCGATATATATTTCATTTTAAACTTTCAAATGCCAAATGCCAATACGTTTGTGCCCCTTTTTACCCTAATTTTTTTTTTTGCATTCTATACACTTGTGCTGAAAAGCATTGGGTGAAAAGTGGAAAAAACAAAAAACTAAAAGGCTTTAACATTACGCTTGGGGTGCTGCAAACTGGTCTGTTGCTTATGTTTGGTATAAACAAAAAAAATATCATTGCTTTGGTTATAACGGTCATGATGGGGCAGGTCATTAATATTGCAACAAAGAAGTAGAAAAAGAGTAAGGGGAGTAATATTGGAGAGGAAAAATTGTAATATGGTCAAAACCATACCATATTTTTTACAGTTTCTGTTGGCATTTGTTATGTAGAATTTTGTTACTTGTATTTTATACAATGTCCATGTGAAGTCCGTTAAGATTTGTCGGCTGGCTTTTTTTTTTTTTTGTTTTTGTAGAAACGTATGCATATAAAATCCTTTATGCAGCCCCCCCCCCCACCGTTTTTGAATATAGTTGTTGGTAATGTTATGCATATATGCAACACTTTAAACCACTTTTAGCCCATTTCCCCTGTGAGAAATTAGGAAATTGCATTTTGGCATTGGTAACGGAATTGCGCTAGTTTTCAAAACAGCAACAACAATCATGCTAACTAAAATAACACAGAAAAAAATGAAAGATCTCTATATTGCTTGTTTGTTTTAAAATTTTTAAGATAATGATAAGTTGACACTACTTAACCTTTTCCCATTTTATCAAATCTAAATGTAAGGAAAAAATAATTTTCCATATTTTATGGGGTTCTAAAAATACTCTACATTACTTCCCGACATGATAAAACTGAAATGGAAGAAAAATTTTATAAACAGTACCGCCTTAGAAAAATAACTTTAAGAAAGCTGAAACTACCTTAAATCACTATAATTTCAAATATATATTTCGTTTTTACTAAATTTAATGTTGTCTGCTTGCTATTTTTTTTTTTGTTGCTTCTTCCCAACATACCAAATGACTTGAGAAAAATATTATTATAAGCTTACAAACACAAGCCTTAAGCTTGAAAAAGACTTGAGAATATATTGAAAAAGGCTATCGTAACAATTGTAGAAAAATCAAAACGGAACCCTCGTGAAAATATTATATGTGTATGATTACTATAAGCTTATTCTTGCAATTGTAGAATAAGCTTACAAAAATAATATATTATAAATAGTTGAAAAAGAGAAATCATAATTATTTTCTTTAATTTAATTTATTTTTTATTTTAATTTTAAAAATAAATAATAATAACTCATTTTAAATATAAAAAATAATAATTCATTTTAAATATAAATAATAATAATTAATGTTAACCATAAATAAAAATAATTAAATTTAATATGCAATTGCACGTTCACTATATAAAATGTACAACTAAATGTACACGCAAAACACGTTTGACAAATTTAAAGAAAAAGTAATGACACTTGTTGTATGCATTATAGGCGTAGAACAAAGACAACAAGACTAGAATGTATTGAAAAATATTTCTATTTCAATCGTCATATTGCGTTGTTGTATGGTGTTCATAAGCATACTTGAGAAAAAGTTATGTATAATAATCTTTTCTCTAGCATTGTTAAATACTGCTTGTGAATTCACATTTTATAAATATTATAATAAGCGAAATTAAGAAAAGCTTAAAACACACTATTAATATAAGCTTATTCTCAAATTGTATTGCAGTTTGATTGCTATATGGTATATTGGGTTACTTTTAGTAGCATCAATTTATGACCTTCAATTTTTATATTTTACTTAACAGTATGTATTTCATTGAATGATAATGAATTTTGTATAAGAATACAGTATTTTACACATGCTTAAATACTTTATGCCAAAATTTTCTATATTCGAATTTTGGTAGGTGGCAACAATATTTTAATATTGCCAACAGCAAACGCTTTTACTCTTTAAGCTAAAATGTGTTTGTTTGTGTGCTTGTAGGTGTATTGGTGGGTATGTATGTATGTGGTGATCTATTAGCCTCCATTATGGCAAACGGAAGTCACAATGGTGCATGCTACAATATATACATACATTTGCCTTTCAAACAAAAATACATGTTCATACATAACATGTATAAATACATATAAATATATGCATTCATTCATACGTTCAATTTGTAGGTTTTTATAGATAGTGGGGGTTTATAAAATAGCAGGGGTTGTGGTAAAAATAAGAAAATATGGAGATGTTTTCTTTTATAAATCTTTTTAAAACCTAACTGTTGCCAATGTAGTAGTGCAACACTTAAATAACTAAACTACTAAACGTATGAGTAATATTAATTTGTATTCAATGAAAACTTTTTATTAACTAAAATCTACTTCTACTAAAACTTGTTTAAATTATTTTCGAACCCCTAAACACAAATTAAGAGTTAAAAAAAATTCATTTTAGATAAAATTACCTTTTATTTGAGTATAATCCTATCGGAATACCTGAATCAAAAAAAAAAGAAAAAAAAGGCTGTGCCGAATCTCTACTGGGTTTGTTACAAATAATGTAAAAAATTTATGAAGTAAAATTATGGAGGTGAAAAAAATTGTTTGGGGTTAAAAACTTTTTTGGATGTGCACATTTTTTGGTGAAAAAAAAATCTTGAGGTAAAAAAATTTTTTAGGTGAAAAATATTTTTTAGGTGAAAAAAAATTTTTTGTGGTGAAAAAAATTTTTTGAGGTGAATACAAAATATAATTCATCTCTAAGTGACTGGTGAAAAAATATGAGAAAATATATTATGTACCAGTCGCTTCTATGAAAGAGTACTAAAATACACCAATTTGTATGGAAAATTTAGAGGTATCTTCATATTTTCACTCATAACTTTTTAACTGTTGGACCGATTTTGCTCATTTTCAATAGCAAACTGCTCGGAAGGATGCCCAAAAATCTGGGTAGAAATTAAGACTGCCACGTGTGTCTTCGCGCCGTGATTGCCGTTTCAACAGACAGACGGACATCGCTAAATCGACTTAAAATCGCATATGGGGTCTTAGACCTATATTTCGACCCTCATACCCTCACCATATATAGTGGAGGGTATAAAAATTTATCAGGCGCAATAATTAATCATATCCAATTTGATATATTTTAATATCTGCCGCAATATCTAGCTGATCTTATTTCATCCAAAAAAAAAATGTCAGTTTAAATAAAGTTCAAAATAAGATCCGAAAAATGGCAGATCATATTAGTTGCAGAAATATATTTAGATGTTAAGATCCAAATTTAACCAAAAAATGGCAGATCGACTAGATCTATTTAATAATATATTTTACGAAATCTTATTAAAAAACGTATAAAAAAAATTTAAATTAAAAATAAAAAAATTAGAATAAAAATTAATTAATTAAAAATAAAACAATGCCTTCGCCAGGATTTGATTTCAATTTGCCGGAGTGGTAGTGCATCGCCGCTTACTTAATGGCTGACTAAATTACACTACATTGTTCGTACAATAAGTGTTAAATATATTTGAAAATTTAGGAAAAGTTGTATTAATGGGACAAAATTGGCCCTGTACATAGCTGATTATATATAATATAATATATAATTATATGCAATCCTATATAATAGACTAAGAAAATCATAGGATTTATAAAGTAATGTATTGCTATGAAGTAATATATTGCATCATATATAATTGTATTTCATAAAATATTAAAAAAAAATATATTTTTATATGTATCTCAAATAGTAGATAGCATATATAAATATATATGGTCCTGTATGAGCCACATTTAAGTCACACATAAATAAATATCGTCCACACATAAATAAATATATATTATTATATATATAGTGTTATATATAACTTTATATACCATATCTTTTTATAAAAATATATCTAATTGTATAAAAATCAATATGCAACTAGATGTGCTTATATATGGCACAATATAAGAAAATTTTTAAAGAAATTAATGTACAATAATATATAATTACCTATGGTAATGCAGACCGACGACATATGTATTTATATATGACAATATATTATTAGATAAGGCCATATATGAACAAATATAATTTATTTTAATTTTTTTTTTATTAATTTGTTACCAAAACCATTAAATTTTACCTTCAGTTCCAATTAAAAAATACCATATTTTGGTATATATAATGCCACCAAGCACCAACAATTGGGCCCGTGCTTTAAAGTGTTAAAATTAAGGAGGGCCAAATGTTAGTTTTCTGATATTTCTCAATCTCTAATATTGTATATTTAGCCAATTGTACTAAATACACATTGTAAATAAAAACTATCAACCTTTGGCCCCCTAGATAATAACAGAAAAAAGTTTGGGGCCCAAATGCTATGGCTTTCTAAAATTTTGTAATCTACATAATTATTTCATTAGGAAATTGAACTAACATCAGATTGCACACAAAAAAAAAATAAACTTTTGGGGCCCTGAATCTTAAGAACCAAAAATAACGGGGGCCAAAGATTGGCTTTTTCTGAAAAGTTCCAATCTTTAATATTATTTATATAACAAATTGACAAAGAATCTCTAACCTTTGGCCCCATAAATCTTAAGCACAAAAAAGTACGGGGGCCATATATTGGCCCTTTCTGAGAAGTTTCAATCTTTACTATTATTTATATTAAAAATTGACACAAAATCTTTAACCTTTGGCCCCCTTAATTTTAAGAACAAAAAAGTATGGGGGCCAAAGTGTTGGCCTTTTCAGATATTTTCCTATATTGATATTATAACATTAGAGAATTGAACTAAATGCAGATTTACACAGACAATTCAATATTTGGCCCCCTGAATCCTAAGAACAAAAAAATACGGGGCCCTAAAGGTTGGCCTTTTCAAATATTTTCCATTATTTCATATTATTTAATTAGCCAATTGAACCCAAATGCAAATTTACACACAAAATTAAATCACCCAGTGCCCTTTATGTACCCCCAGCTGTAATTATAGAGTATATAGCACAAACCCACAGGTCTCTATAAACTTTATGCAACAGTGGCAGTAGCAGAAATATACATTCAACTTTATCAGTAAAGTAGTAAACTCAAGAAACAACTGGAAATTGCCAAAATGTAAATTTTCATTGCTGAAAATTTATTGCAAATATTGTTTGAAATATGTTCTTTTCACATAAAAATTCAAACTTACCAATACTATTACAAATATGAACTTATAAGTACCCTGTAGGAAATGTCGATAGTGAAATTGTACCGATTCACTATTGACTTTGTCACCAGTACTACTGACTAATTATGCCCCAGCCAACACATTCTGCTGTAGACATTTAACATGTGTGTGTCATTGCGAATCTACACAACTATTGACTAGGTGTTGACATTGGAGCCAGAGATTCACTAGTACATTTTAGTAATTCTAGTCTACATTTTTCGAACTTTTTACTTGTTTTCCACACTAAGAAGGAAATAAAATTAAACAGGTGCATTTATTTTGTTAAATTAGATATTTTATTAATACAATTTTTTTTATAAATTTCATTAAAGTAAAAAAAAAAAATCGTGCAAATTTAATTTTGGAGCAGACAAATCTTCAAAAGACTGCACAAAATCATCCACAGGTTCCGTAAAATCTTCATCAGGCTCCACAAAATCTCTAGAGTTGCAACTTTCACTAAAAATTGTTGCCCCTTTCTTATTTTTATACAAAATTGATTATTTTTATTTTTAACAAGTTTTTCTTTAATTTCTTTTCCTCATTATATATTTTGTTCAAATTTGTATATTTAACTTTTAAATGAATTTTTCTTTATATTTTTATTAAAAATTTTAATTTTGCATGCAGCTATGCACATGTATTTTCAACAAAATAAAACAATAACAAAATCGAGAACAAGCACAGTTTTGCAGCTGCAAAAAAGGAATGTAAAAAGTATAGACGCTTTGTGGACATGTCACAAAAAAGTCACCCAAAAAAGTCGACAAAAGAGGTGACTTGTAGACACTTGACCCCAGGCTTCCTACAGGGTATCTACATATATATTCGATATAAAAGTACTTCAATGCTTGGAAGTGTATACGTTTTTTTTTTGTTAGCGCTTGAAAAAAAAAATTCATAATCATATGCAGCGTTGGCAGTTTAGTAGTTTGGTGACGAATACAAAAATTATTGGACCGTGATTTTTTTGCAACAACACTCACACACACACACACACATTCATAAACAAATAACCAACAACCATGTTGCACTCATAAAACCATATATTTACACTCTATTTGTATAGATGCTGCTTGTTTTATGTCATCCTGCCGTTGGTTGGAGCTTTATTTTTTTTCGTGTACCATTGGTTTTATTCGTTGGGTCCTTATGATAATTGAAGTGTTTGTTTTATTGATGAAGGTACTTTTGCTTCAGTTGTGATAAACTATCAAGTTATTTTAAATGATAAATAAATTGGTTGTTGTATATTACAAAAATACAAAATGTAATATAATTTTTATGAAGGATTATTAGCTGTTTTAGAAATTCATATGCAACATTTTCAGATGGAATAGGGAAATTTTGAAAAAAAAAATATAATTGCTTTGAATTGTTTTTTAAAGTAGATAAATGCTGTTTACAAAAATTTTTATGTAAACATAATGAAGCATGGTTTTAGTACAGTGGGAAATAAGTGGCTTTTTTTCAAAAGATTTTTTTCTAAATCTAAAAATTTTGTTATTAAACATGTAAAAATAGAAGTATACATATATGAATATACATAATCATACATTATTTTTATATGATTATATATGGGCATACATGAGCATATACGCCCATCATGACCATACATGATCTTATATATTTCCATATATTTTTTCGAATCCTAAATTTGACGGTATATGACCGCATATGGTTATACATGATTTTATATGACCATATACATGAGCCTCCTAAACACGAATATAAAGAAGAATTTTATAAATCTTATGTAATATTTTTTTAAAAATTCTTGATCACATTTAAAAGGGGTTTTAAAAATATGAAGAAGCATGTCATCAATTTGCATTTTTATCATATTTATGAAGTTTTACTCAAACGAGTTCCTTATAACTAGATTAAAAGCTATTCCGTTAGCAAACAAAATTTACTAAATTTTCAGCGAAACAATTTGTTCACGGTTTGAAAGCGAGAAAGTATAAATTTAAACAAAATTTACTAAATTTTCAGCGAAACAATTTTTTCACGGTTTGAAAGCGAGAAAGTATTTAAATTTCGAAAATTAAAGTTATTAAATGTGCTAAAATCTATACTGTACTGTACGTACATTACCTTTAGTGTACGTATGGTAGTGTACTGTAGGTACACTACCTTGGAGTACACTACCCTTAGTGTACTTTTAGTGTACAGGTTGGTTGAAAAGTTCCTGCGCTCAAGAAGAGATGGCACTGCTAGCTCCAAACTTTTTTTCTCAAGTTGGTATAACTGTCCTGAGAACACATGCAAAGTTGCAAGTCATTCTGTCAATTCTTTCTTTGTTTACAAGCCATTTGAAGTTGACGTGTCATTGATTTTTTTTAATATGGAAAATATTGAATATCGTGCAGTCATTAGATTCTTTGTTTTGAAGGGTTTAAAGGCAAAGGAAATTTATGAACAATTGTTAGAAGTGTATAAGGAGTCCTCACCTTCAAAACACACCGTTGAATTTTGGGCTGGTGAATTTAAACGTGGTCGTACCAGCCTTGAAGACGATCCACGCGAAGGACGACAAAAACTGCAACCACAGCAGAAATCATTGAGCAGGTACATAATATGGTTAGTGAAGATCCAAGTTTGACTAAGCGTGAAATTGCTAATGCCATAGGCATCTCAGACGAACGAGTACTCCATATTTTGCATGAAGAATTACGTATGAAAAAACAGTTTGGAAAGTTAGTGCCGCACACATTAAAAATTCAACAATAACTGGATCGAAAACAAATTTCTCAGCCTTGCGTCGTTTTATAACTATGGATGAGACTTGGATCTACCACCATGATCCTAAATTGGACTGAAGCTGGTTGTTTAGCTCCAAAGCAGGTGAAGTCACAACGATCAGCAAAGAAGGTTATGGCATCAGTTTTTTGGGATGCAAAAGGAATTTTGTTGATTGATTATCTTCAGAAAGCTAAAACAATCAACTCTGAATATTATTGCTGCCTTTTGGATCAGCTGGATAAAAAAAATCGTGAGAAAAGACCTGATTTAAAGAAGAAAAAAATCATTTTTTATCAAGACAATGCACCTGCTCACAAAAGTGTTTTGACGATGGCTAAATTCAAAGAATTAAAGTACGAATTGCTTGAACATCCACCGTATTCACCAGATTTGGCTTCTAGTGACTACTATCTCTTCAGGAATCTCAAACAATGCCTTCGTGGAAAGTATTTTTCGTCGAATGAAGAGGCCATAGCAGCCGTAGACGGTTATTTTGCAGAGCTTCTGGAAAACGATTATAAGGATGGGTTAAAATTATTGGAGAATGATTGGAACAAGTGTTTTGAGCTTCTAGGAGATTATATTGAATAAAAAAATATATTTCGTAACAAAAACAGTATTCTTTCATTTCGAGCGCAGGAACTTTTCAACCAACCTGTACTGTACGTACACTACCTTATAGTACACTTGCTGACTGGCTAGCTAGCTATCTGAAGATGGTATTGGGGTGAAACCTGACATCATGATATGAAAAACCATATGCGCCTGATAAGTTAAAATTTCTTGTGGAATTAACAATAAAGAAATTTAATTCTGGAATAGTTTGAAAAATATTGAATAAAATTTTTAAACAAATTTGCCTATTTTTTATGCATAGTACCATATATATGAGACAGCAAGATAAAAATCAATTTAATTAACAAATTTTTATTGAAATTTAAAAAAAAAATCAGTTAATTGCAAAGGACAATTTAATTTGGTAAACTCAGCAAAAAATTTTTGCTGAATGTTAGTGGACTAAAATCATCACACAAAATATGGTAAATCTACAAAATTTTATTTCTATTTTTTTTAAATGCCAATAATAATCTACGTTACTGAAATAAGTTTAAATATTTACTAAAATTGTTTGCCATTTGAAATCTATTAATATTCAGCAGTATAGTTTGTTTATTGCATTAAACAAAATTTTTTTTATATATAACAAAAATTTTGTAGATTTAACAGTTTTTTTTTTTTGCTGATTTTGGTCTAATTATATTCAGAATTTTTATTTTTTTGGATTTTATTTAAATAAATTGTTATTTGTAATTAAATAAATTGTAATTCAAATTTAACTAAAATTTTGTCAATTTAACAGTTTTATTTTTGTATAATTTTTTTTTTTGAATTCAAGCCTTTATTCCTGATAATTGTTTTACAATATCAAGTGCCTCTTGACGACATTGTTGAGACGAGTTGGTTACTAATATTTAGCAAACATATTTTAAAATTTTTTGGTTTGTTGGAAATTTTAAAAATTCTTTAAATATTTAAAAACTTAACAAACGTAAATTTAAAAAACATTAAAAATTCATAGTTTTTTTTTTGCTTAAAAAAATCTTTCTTTTTTTGTTAATGTAACTACTAGATACATATTTTTATGAGTTATTTTACGAAAAAAAACGATTTCCTCATAACTTCTTTATGATAATGGTTGTTACCACGAAAAAAAAAAACAAAAAAAAAGTTGTGTATTACATTTCCTAGCCATAATGGCTGTAAATCATATAAAATTTAACATTTTATTACTTGACCATGATACAGAGAATATATATTGAATTGACATTTAGGGAATAAAGAAATAAAAGCAAATCAAAGGCAAAAAACAAAAAAAAAGAAACGTAGTGAATTGCTCAGTTGTGGTAAGTAGTAACCCAGCAAAAATGAAGCTGCCAAAGAAGCAATAAAAGCATCACTACTATGGCAAAGGCATCACTTCTTTTCTAATGGTTTCATCGATGAATTTAACGTTAGCGTGTCATAGGATGGAAATATTCAAATGAAGCATTACTCATACTTTACTCTAAGGAAGCAATGATAATACAATGATTAGATATTCTGATGCATGAGTGGAAAATGTTCATATACTTTGTGGTATTTAAGCTTTGATGAAAATTTAATTCATAAGAATGCAGAAAAATAAGTTTAAAGAAGCGAAATTTATGCACTGATATACAAATTCTCTATATTAAATTAAATATATAATTCTGCATTAGTGAAAAAGCATTTTTGAAACATTTTTCAAAAATTTTAATGAATTTTTAGACAAAATGTAAAATATTTTTGGATAATTTAAAAACTGCCCATCTAAAAATCGAAATATATATGAGCATACATGATCATACATGGGCCTGTATATGATCATACATGGGCATACATGGTCATATTCGTCCATACATTGTTCAATATATGACCATACATGATCTCATATATGATCATATATCTTCGGATCCGAAATTTGAGGGTATATGGACGTATATGATCATATACGAGCATACATGAATAATATATGAGCATGTATGATAATATATGCACATATATCACCATATACCCTCAAATTTTGGATCCGAAGATATATAGTCATATATGAGATCATGTATGGACGTATATGACCATGTATGCCCACGTATGATCATATACAGGCCCATGTATGATCATGTATGCTCATATATATTTCGATTTTTAGATGGGTGGTTACACAATTTTGAAACATTTTTAGACAATTTTAAAATATTTTTTGAACAATTTAAATAATTTTTGAAATAATTTTTACACAATTTTAAAATTATTTTGGTAAATTCTGAATTAAAACTGGAAATGGTGTAGTGTTAAATAATAAACATAATGCAAAAATGCACAGATTGCGTCGTCATAAATATTTAAGGCTGAAAAAATGCAAACGACAGGCCAGCTAGTTTCAATTAAAGGTCAAAAAAAATCTGTTTTTCTTGATTTTTCAAAACTTTTATAAAAATTGCAAAACTGCATAAATTCTAACTCTCATGAAATTTTAAACTAAAATATAAAAAAATGATTTAATAAAAAAATTAAAAAAGTTCATCAGAACTATTTTTTCAATTTGTATAAATGCTTAAGATTCAAAAAATATACATATACCTTCTATAACTTATGCTTTAGAAGTAATGAATAGTGGTTTTTTAAGATATGCATCGGGTTTAAATCCAGATCACTGCATTTGAAATATGAACACATGAATTATTTTGGAAGTGTCTTAGAATAACACCAAAAAATCATAAAAGAATGTCAACTGAAGTTTAGGAAGCAATGAAAGAAGTTATACCATTTTTTTTTTGCTGGGAAAGCAAAGAAAAAAAGATGGCTGAATACGCCATATGTTAACTCTAGAGAGTTTATATTTCTATACGTATCCAAAAAAAAAACAAGTAAGAGCGGCTAAATTCGGCTATGCCGAATCTTATATACCCTTCACCATGGTATTCTGAAGGAGATGAATACATCGTTGGAATCTACTACCTCATAGCTCTCCACAAACAAGCGGTATCCCCATTTATTTTTTCTTAAATGTCCAAAAATTTTAATCCAAAATAATATGTCATGTAAAATCTCAAATTTATATTTTTCCATATGTTTCAGCGCTTTTCTTGTTAAATTTGGCATTTTCTAGGCAAAAAAAAGTTGGCGACACTACTATTTATTTTTTATTTATATCATTCACAATAGTTGTGAAACGTATTTAACCTACGTATTTATCTTCACACTCTTATTAAACAAAGGGATTTTACTGGAAAAATTAGAGGTAGTCCTGGTTTTTTGCTAATATCTCAGCCATTTATTAACCGATCTGTCTGATTTTTAATAGCAAACAGAAATGGATCACATGTAACAGAAATAAAAAAGAATCAAGTCCTCATCATGTCTGGGTTCTTCGGAAAACCCATTTCAACACACAGACGGACAGACGGACAGACGGACATCGTTAAATCAACTTCGCTCTTCATATGGACCCAGAATATATATACTTTATAGGGTCTAAGATCAATATTGTAGAAATTACAAACGGAATGACAAACTTATATATACCCTTCCACCTATGGTGAAGGGTATAAAAATCAAAAAATCGTGGTAAAGTGGTATTTTTATGAGCAGCTACCAGCAGTATAATAATCAAGTAAAAACATTAAAAGCCATAAAATGTGAGTAGTTTTTATAATGAATTGAAAATTTGAAAATTTTTAATGTTAAAGGCTAATAAAAATATTTAAAATATTTAGGAAAATTGTATTAATCATTCCTTAATTAATAGCATTATTTATATGATCAATAAATACCATCTGTACCATTTATTAGTAGATGCTGCTGACTTTTGACAGCAGTTAAATCAATAAATTAATTTTACATCCTAAGTGACATCATCAACAGTCCAGACCATGCTTGCTTTTCTCATTATTAAACCACATAAAAAAAGTGAAAATTTCAAAGATGAAGAATTTAGGTTGATTGCTAAACAAAAGGTGCAAAAAAGTAAATTAATCATAATCAACTCGACAACTTGCAAAATAAAAAGAAGGTTAACAAAATACAAAAATTTAGGTCAAACAAGAATATTGCAGAAATTCTGTACAAACCTAAGGAAACCACAAAAATATCAACATTGTGTAAGTAAAAATACAAAAAAAAAAAAAACGAAAAATACAAAAAACTAAAGTGAACCAATTAATGAAACAATTTTGAAACAAATACCCAGCAATAATTTTTCTTCTACTTCTTTTACTTCAAAAACATCCTCACTTTATTATAAAACACCAGATGTTTAGTGTTTTTTATAAACTAGTGTTGGCAAATAATCCGTATTAATGGCGAATAATCGGGTTATTTTTCAAGAAATAATATAAAGTTAAGTTTAAGGGCTAACAAGCAACTAAACACCTGCAAAGACAAAATATATTTCATTATGATTGGGAGTACAAAATAATTATAGTATGATTGAAGTGATTATAAATATGTTTAGAGCTGACCATATTATAATAACTGATAACAATTTATCTTCATATTGTGATCATATTATGATCATATTATAATTATTATAATAACATTTAAATCACGAGCATCATATTAAAATGATTTTTATGTTATTATAATTTTTAAATGGCGCTCTTAAACTATCATATGACTTATAATCTCATCCATGTGTGCAGGGTAAAACTGGGGAATACAAATGTGCTCTATTGAATAAAATTTGCCCCATTTTAAACAAAATATTGGCGATTAATCGAGAAATCGATAGATCATATTATGCTTATTAGTATCATATTATGATCATGATTTTTAAATAAAAAAATGTTTTGTTTTCTGCGTGCAGGTTATACAAATCCGCTCTGTTTTTGCAGTTTTAGTTTAAATAATGTTTATTCCAATTTAAAACAAAATAATGAGAGTTAATCGAGTAACCGACTAATCGAACTGTGAACACTAATATATAACAACAAATACTGGACAATGGGACAATGTTTTTTCATAAACCTACTCCAAGGTGAAAGACTCTGTCAGCACACACTTACGACTTTAAATATTCCCAGAGTTAGAAGTCCGGGACAGTCAAATCGGCTGATCTAGCTGGCCAAGCCAAATCATCCTGTGCAGTATGACAAAAGGGGTTTTGTTCTTTTGGAACCACATTTCCTCTAAATATAGATTCAACTTCCAGTAAGAAAAATTCATGTCCAATTACCTTTTCCGACGTGACTTTGAATTTTCCGTCACCCAGTTCCGAGATTTTTGTTTATTGAATTGGACGCTGAAATAAATATGAGCCTCATCGCTCAAAATCAATTATTGCGCCCAAATATTGGCACAATTATCGCTCGATCTTGAGGCGTATAGCAATTCGAAATTTATAGCAATTCATTGCTATAAATTTCGCACTTCTCTACTTCACGAATATCAAAACTAAACTGACATACAATGTCATTTGCAAAAATGGCAGCACTTTGCAATAGGGTGATAATAATTGCCCCAGCATGCATAATAAATTCTAAATCAGGGGTGCCAAAAGTTTCTTATGGAAGAGTAAACCCCAATACAATTAAAGAATAACTAATTTTTATTTAATATTTTTTATTGTAAAAACCAATACATACAAAGAAAAATAAAGAAAAAATATTTCATATCATAGGTTAAACAAAAACAAAATCTACATTGATGATCGCAGTCGTCAATGTTTACCAGCAAAGCATACGAAAGTGTTGTTGGTTTGCACTTGCATGTATACATTGACGAACGACAAAAAAACTAATAAGGCAAAGAAGTTGTTTGTGTATTTCATATTGCTATTGTTGAGTGCTCTATGTGTATTAAAACACACAGCCTATAGCTAAGAGCATTTACAAAAGCAAATGAGCATCAAGAACATAGGGCTTGGACACCCTTGTTCTAAATATTAATAATTTAAAAAAAATGTTGAGATTTATACGAACAATATTTCAGTTTAGGAGACATACGAAAATATAAAATTGTTATATAGACCAATTTCTATAAAGACAAAAAAAAAGCAAAATTCAGAATAACTATTTAAAGCAAAAATATTCGGGAAAAAAGCAAAAGTTAAAAAGTGGTAAAGTGCTAAGTGTTTTAAGAAAAGGAAAATAAAACTGCGAGAAAAACAATTTTTTGTTTATTAGAAATAAACTTTATTTCTTTTAGAGTCTGGTGAATTAAAAAAGAGGTGAATTATATTTTATATTCACCTTAGTTTTTTCACCTCAAAAGTTTTTTCAAAAAAATTGTTTTTTACCTTTAAAATTTTTTTCACCTCAAAAATTTTTTTTACATCCAAAAACTTTTTTTTACCTTAAAATAATTTTTATAGCTGAAAAAACAGTTTCAATATTAATTTTTTTAGAATATCTGTAACAAAAACGGTTAATCAGAATTTAATGCTTTTATTAGTTTTTTTTGTGTATAAAAATCGCAGATTCGAAGACATTATTTATAGAGTAAAATTTTATAATCCTTAAAAATATCACAAGGAAATCTTCTCAAACAATTCTCTAACTCATTATTTTTTAGCTGTTCGTAAGCGAGAGGGTAGTGAACGCCGATCAATTTGTGTTTTTTGTAAGTGAGAAGATAATGACTACTCATTACTTTTGGGGTTATCGCAAACAAAAGTAAAAGTACCAGGGTTTTGCTGGGTACTTTACCCCAATGTGCACTAGTCATCTAGCACAAATACTAATGCTGCTGCTATTTTGAATTTGTAGCCTCTCAACACAATATTTAGTGGGCAATACCTGTAAACGTGACAGCATCAGGTGTTCAAAAAATATTGTACTACACAAAACAAAGAAAACAAAAATAAGGAATGAAGCAAAATTAACCATAACTTATGGGTTTTTCTCTTGTATTGCTTTGTATTTTTTTTTAGAAGAAAAAAATTCTAGTTGTTCCTTTTTTCATTTTCACTTTTATTTTTAGGCTGTTAACTAAATTGCAAAGATTAATGTGCTAACATTGGTTTTGAAAAAATACAAAAAGTGAATTTTTTCTACAAATGACACGTAAATTTAAATAAATTTAGGTCAGACTTTATGCTCCACACCTGAGATAAAACTTGTGGCAGCTTTCATAAGAAAACGGTATAAAGTTTCAGTTGTATTCTCCTAAAAAGCTACACAAAATATCTAAAAGTTTTAAATTTTAAGGATTTTTTTTAAAGATTTGAAAGATTTAGTTTAGTGCAGAATGCACTAATGCATTAGCTTTCTTACTGGTTGGATAACTTTTTCCTTTCTTATTGATAATTACAAAAAGAATCTCTTAGTCCATACACCAGAAAACACATATTTTCTGGTGTCTAGTCTAGTTCCCCTTTTTAAACCCCCATTTCATCACGTTCCTGACAAAAATTGCAAAATTTAGATAATTTATTGTCTAAA
Source organism: Eustalomyia histrio (assembly GCA_949748255.1). Taxonomy (NCBI): domain Eukaryota; kingdom Metazoa; phylum Arthropoda; class Insecta; order Diptera; family Anthomyiidae; genus Eustalomyia; species Eustalomyia histrio. Next base: position 154,203,854 of record OX456524.1, on the reverse strand, counting down.
AAAATTTTCGCTGAAACAGTTTTCGAGATATCGCGAAAATTAACTAAAAAGAAAAAATCACAATATTTCGAAAATCATTTAAGCGATTTTTAAAATGTTATCATATTCGCATTCATTATACCAAATTTTATTAGAGCCTTATAGGAAATGGACCTATCACCAGTCCTCGGACCGGCAGGGGGTGAATAGCTCTCAGTAACATGTCAAAGGACTGATACAGTCACTGGACTAAAAGAACCTATTGTGTCTTAAAATAGATTTTCTCTCAATTAAAAAGTAAGAATTTGAAGAAATTGGCTGAGCGTCGTAGGACATTTTAAAATCAGATAATATAAATTTACGAAGGCGGATCAATAAGTCCATGACTTTTCGAACTTCCCTCGTAGTTATATGAAATGCAACTCTGCTCCCATCAAGTACCACCTGTTAATAGACTACTGACAAATTTTGAGCAAAGGTTCGTCATTTACTTTGCGTTTAACAGCTGTTCAGAACATACAACCTCGTAAATTATTTTAAAAATGGAAAAAAGTGAATTTCGATTGCTCATACATTTTTTTTTTCGAAAAAAACCCATCAATCAAAGCCAGTAAAACCTTGATAAATACTATGGGGACTCTGCGCCATTGATTTTAATGGTAAAAAAGTGGTTTACTGACTTTCGTTGTGGCACGGAAGATGCCGAACGTTCTGGACGCCCAGTCGAGGTCTCTACACCTAAAAGAATTGAAAAAATTCACAATATGGTGTTGGCCGATCGGAGATCGGCTCAGTGGTTTCAATTTTGAACGATCACTTGGGTATGAGAAAGCTTTCTGCAAGATGGCTGCCGTGTTTGCTTACAATCGACCACCAACGGAATCGTGTGACAGCTTAGTTTCCATGGCAAAAATCCATAAAGTAGGCTACGAATTGCCCCCTCATTCGCCTTTTTCTCCGAATTTAGCCCCCAGTGACTATTTCCTATTTCCAAACCTAAAGAAATGGCTCGGTGGAAAGAGATTATTGATCAAGCAAATGCCTATTTTATGGACTTCGAAAAATCCTGCCGTTAAACGCAAAGTAAGTGACGGACCTTACTCAAAATTTGAAAGAAGTCTATTAACAGGTGGTACTTGATGGGAGCAGTGTTGCATTTCAAATAACTACGGGGGAAGTTCGAAAAGTCACGGGCTTATTGATTCGCCCTCGTAAATTAGTCTAAAATAAAAATTTAGATTCTGTTAAATAACATTCTACGCTTTTTAATTTTAATAAATTAATTGCGGACAGATACAACACATTGACATTTCCTCAAGCATATTTGTAACACTTCATCTGTCCTAATTTCACCGGTCAGGTACTTTCTGACCGGTCCTATTTTCACCAGTAGGTCTTTTCAAACCGGTCCAATTTTTAACAGTCATAGGACAGGTTATGGAATAGGTCTCTTCAGACCGTTCCGGTTTTCAGGTGTCACGGGACAAGTACCTAAACTTCAACTGGCCCCATTTGTTTCCACCGGGAAACGATGTATTACAAGATATAAGAACATTTTTAAGTTGTTCGAAACTTCCAAAGTGGGCGGTTCCCGAAAGCTTAGGATTTGCATACATACAGGCTGTTGTATATACAGTCGAACACCGATTTGCGATTGGCGTATACCCAGAAAAAAGATTTGTTATGCCAGCCGAATCGTCGCTCTGTTAATGTAGCTGAAAATTCGGTTACCACAATCTCAATTGTTTCAACCCTATATCGGTTGGGATAGCAGAAATATGATTGTGACAACTGAATTTTCGGTTGCAGCAATCGAACGATTCGATTGGGACAACAAATCTTTTTTCTAGATGTAAATCAAAACGCCAGATTATGTTGCGTTTCCAATAAGAAGCAAAAAAACAATTTTCAAAATTTCAGTATTTTTAAACAAATTTGTATACGTATGAGCTGTATTATTTAAAATCAATTTCTAAATAATAAATTTTTCCCAAAATATTTAATTTACAAAAAATACTTTAAACGCCGCCTTATCTTAATAATCATGATAATATTTTTCCCATTCATTTTACCCTCAATTAAAATCTCTAGTGTATTAAAAACAGCATCATTTATAAGCATCAATATTAGAATTCAGTGAACCTTTTTCGTTAGTCAACAAAAATTTAATAATAATAAAAAAAAAAAAATAAAAGTAGAAGCAAGCCAGCCAGCCAGCCAACCAACCAATCATCAAAAAAATATATAAACTCCCAAGCGACATTTCACAATTTTCGGACAATTCATTTTCGTATTAATATGTTATATGGAAGTCATAGAACTACAGTACACTACACTCAGGGGAAAAATTTCATCATATTGATGAAACTGTTACATAAATCGTTTGTCAGCAATTTATGAAATTATCAAAAAATATAATGAAATTTTTTATAAAATATTAAAAAATATGTTTTATAATTTCTTCATGATTTCATAGAAAAATGTAATAACATTTTTTTTATGGAAAATGGTGCATATGTTAAAAATTAAGAGAGAGATAGCATAAAGCGGATACTTTTTATGATTCTTTTAGAGTACAAATGTACTTTGATAATGAAATTGGGTCAGGTCCGAGTTATATTTTTTCATCATATTTATGAAATGTTTTATTGAATGAAAATCTAAAAAGTTTTTTTTTCCTCATATTTATAAAAAAATTTCATAAATTTAATGCTGCTTTTTTTCCGAGTGTATTACATTTACCCCTTTTTTCAATATATTTGTGGAAAGCTGCTTTTAGTGTTGCTTTGCTTTTATGAAGTTGGATATTAAAGTAATATGAAGTTAAATAAATTTATTAATTAGGGAAGAAATAAGTAAAAATTTTTATATTTTAAAAAAATTCCGAAATATTTTACCGGGGAATGCCTGCCGTAAAAATTTTGTTGCCACAAGACGTTTGTCTTCAGACTTTTAATTAACTACATGCAATTTGTTTTTCATCTGAAAAAAACTGTAGTCTGGTAACGCCACCTTTATGTCAACATACTAAGACGATTTTTATCCAGTCAATTTAAAAATTTTTGAAAAGAAAAATTTAATAAAATTAAATTAAATAAAAAATATTGCTGATAAAACTCAAGTTTAGAGAAATAAGTGTATACCTATTTTAAATCCTTGTAATAAGTATAATGTATGTCATAACATATGCACTCAACAAAAAAATGTCTGTAATGTCAACTGAAAATTTTGCTGTTATTACGGGAAATTCTGCTAATTTGAGACCAGCGGTAATTTTTTGCCAATCTTAGCAGCACATGTCTGCTGACGTGTGGTAAAATAAAAATTAGTAGAAAAGTTGGTAGCTGCTACTAAATTTTAGTAAAAATTAATTTAAAATCGGTAAATTACAAAAAAAAAAAAAAATCAAAGGCTTAAAAAATAGTAAAAACAAACGAATTTATTATTTTGTTTTAATTTGCTAATTTTTTTTTTTTAAATATTTTTTAGGAAATTTTTTGGATTTTAAAGTGAAATTTTAATTGGGCTGATCTTTAAAACCAAAAAAAGTTTTAAGTTATATTTTAAGTGGATGTTTTATTTTTAAACATGAGTCGGTTATGAAAAGCATTTTCACTTCCTATCCCTTTTTTCAGCCTATCCCAGCAAAAATTTGGTAATGGGGGCAATATTCTCATGCGTTACCTTGTAATGATAGCTCGTTACCTTTTTCATTATTTGCAAGCATAAAGTAATAAGTTACTCATTATTGATTACGTGAAATATGATTTATAATTGTAAAGTAATAAATGGAATATTTTTGAAAATCTATTTTTAGATACATTACTTTATGTTTTTTTGTAAGCAAAAGGGTAATGTATGTTAGTTTTGATAACACTAGCGAAACAAACGAAGCGCAACAATTTATTTAAGTTTAAAGCAATTAAATACTATACGCGTTAATAGCTTAGTGGGTAGAGTTATTGGCTGGCATCCAGAGTTCCCTGGTTCGATTCCTATCATGACCATATTACTTTTAATAACGTTTAAAATATTTGTAATAATTTTTTTTTTTAATAAAAATTCCTCTTTTTTATAAATCTATTTTTAGACACATTACTTTTTCAATTGTCGTAACCATATAAGTTATCAATTACATTATCACCTCTAAAGTAATGGGTATATACATACATTACTTTAAAGCTCATCGCCTGTAAAATTCATCAGTGAAGTAAGTTATAAAGTAATCCATGAGCCCCTATGGCTACACATTACTTTACACATTATTTGGTAATGTGTGGTTTTGCTAGATTTAGCATTTTAAGGCAATTTAAGTTTGTAAGTATAAATTTAAATTATTAGAAATAAAATTTCCTTCAATATCCACTTATTTAAAATTAGTAACTATTTTTTTTTGCAAATTTTAGCGAATCCTTTTTCAAAAATTTGTAAAATGATTTCTGAAGTTAGCAACAAAAATTTGTAAATATTCTGTAAAAATTCTGTTATATGTAAACTGTAAATAGCAAAACAGTTTACTAAATAATATTTTTTTTTTACTAAAAATCAGTACAAAAATAGTAAAGTAGTATTGAAAACCAACCGTTTACAAATTTTTCTACTAACCTTTTTTTCTGAGTGTACGATAGTAGTAGTATTTTTCAAAACTAACAATGGCCCTGACTCACATATATTTTTTTTTCGTTTTCAATAAATTACTTGTTGTTGTTGGCAAATCCAATTTACCCACTAAGTCGGCATTTTTGGGGTTTATTGATTTTCAATTTACCATGTTTTTCTATATTTTATATGAGTTGATATTTTGAAGTATGAGTGTTGGGATGAAATGACAAGTTTCACAGTAAATGCCTGGGTTTTTCGCTATAACTTGACTCTGTTGACTGCAGTATAAAGTCAAATGTTATGCTGGTATGCCAATGGGAATTTCATACATCGACCTCGTCGTTCGACCACATCAACCAAATAGACAGACCGACCATTGTCAGGCAGCAATAAAGGATCGTGGCTGTTACAATATAAAAACGTTAAAGGAGCTGCTTTATAAACTCAAACTGACTGTCAAATAGACAGCCAGTCGTCAGCCATTCCAGCTAGTCGTTCATTCTTTCATTCATTTATCCATGCATTCATTTAAGCGAACATCCAGCCGTTGAATTTTATTATTATATGTTGTAATATATGTCTGCTTTAATGGTTTACAAGAATTTTTACATTATATGAAAATTTAATAATCATTGTAATTTTTTTTGTTTGTTTGTTCATATTTCCCCCCTTTTATTTTGATGAGATTGAAATTTGCATGTGGTGAAAGTTGTTAGGATAATCACAATCACATGTTGGGACGAACAAGCTTAAAACCTAAAATACTTTTTAGTTCCTTCTCTGGAATAATAAAAAGTTTTTTTTAGATTATAAAAGTTATGGAATAAGGTAGAAAGTGGTCATAGAAGATCCTAGAAGCTAACCGCCCAACTTATTCTTAAAGAATCGGTGTATACCCCTGTTGGCAAATCTAGCTGTTGAATCCCTTCTGTCCCATTTCTCTTTAAAAGAAAATTTGAAGAACTATCAAAGTCAATCCTAGAGGTAAAATAGTCAGATTGTAGTCTGAGCTACGTTAGCAGCTGGTTGTGAAGTCTAGCTTGTCCGTAAATTGCGACCTTCCAAGAATTCGTATTAGAAGTCGCCATCACTTATAAATCTAGAGGAATAATATAAAGCTATAGCATTGAGAGCTTGGGAGAGGCAAGTTTTTAGCGCCAAAAACTTTAATACAAGCCGAGCACTGAACCCTGTACAGTTGCTTCGTAACCACCTCATTGATACACTCATAAAAATCTACGTATAAAATTTCTAAATTGGTGTCAAAATAACAAAAAAACTTTCGTAAAATAAACAAATTTTCGTTTATTTAACGAAAGTTTTTTTTTTTTTTTGTTAATTTGACATTATTTGACAGTATTTTTATGCATGGATTATTATCGTTTTAATTGCCGTCTATATATACAATAGAACCGTAAGTGAGTATTGGGAGTACGATGGCCGTGTACATCTAATGGAATTGAACGCCCATTTTCATAATAAGCCTGAATAACTTTAACGAGTTGCTCGATTGTGTGTCTTTCCATGGTTCAAATTGAGTTAGTCTGAAATTGAGAAATGTCAAATGAAATGCCAAAAAAACTTGATGTTTAGGTGTGGTTCACATTCAACAACGGCCCTTAAAATTTAACCACCCCTTACAACATTATAATTTTTCCACTCAAACTCCATCTTGGACTGTTACACAGAAGAATGCATCGAGTTCGATTCCTTGCGACGGCAAACATCAGTTAAGGAAAACATATGTGTGATTTTTTTCTTCCTCATACATATCGTAACGTCCTACTTCGGTATTTTAATGTCAGTTAACCCCGAAGTTAAATAACAAAACAGGGCGATTAACTAAAAAAAGCTTCAACCATTTTCGACAAGTCCCTTTCAGATGGCGAGCAACAACTGTTCTAAGATTAATCATCCCGCGCAATTACAGTGTTGCCATATTTGAAGTCTTTCACCTTTCAGCAACCTTCATCTCTCCTCTATCCCCTTTCCAAAGAAAGCAACACATTACGAGTAAAAAAAGCAACCGTTGCTTTCCTAATCCTGTGCTCGGTGTTAAGTTTCTACGATAGTTTTAAATCTAAGATAATGACAAGATATTTAGCATGTTCAGAGGGGGCAAGGAGTGTGCCTGAAGCCCTGAAGTCGTGGCAGTCTGAAGCTCGATTTGACTGTAATGGTGAAAAGTGCCGGCTCTGTTTTACTCGTATTCATTTCCAGACAAAGCCTAGTTGATAAGCGAATTAAGAGCGCTGGTCATAATGTCATTTATCACATCCAGAAACCTGATTTTCCAACTTTACCGTAACTGAGTTAATAACCAGGAAGCCTAAATAGGGTTGAGATTATCTGGGATGTTCCTCTTCTAACTATTGTAATCTCTCTCTCTCTCTATAACCCAGACGAGCATGAACAATTCGGGAATCCAGCATGATCGCTATCCACTCACTGCCAAAAGTTTTAACACCCACATCCCAAAAGGGCATTCTGTATTGTATCAGTTCTGACATTGTAGACATCTCCTTCTATGTCTTAGAAAGCAGCCAAGGTATATAATGCAAATTCCAAGGATCCCTCTATGCCTGCACACCCCAGTCGAGCGAAGTTTCTGTTGAGCGGCCGATGAGATATGCATGTTGACGACAAGAGAGCTGTAACAATTCTTTAATTTGTAGCCTTATGCGCGCATCAATGAGTTGTTGTAGTGTTTTAAGCAGCACAGACGAAAGACTGATTGGCCTGAAGTCCTTTGCAGCTTCATGTCCCCGTTTGCCAATTTTAGGAATAAAAATCTTCTTAACCTTTGTCCAGCTGACTGGTATGTAGTTAAGACAGAGACAAAATTTATATTTCCCAAGCAGATTCTGAATACTTTGTAACATTTTAGGAAGACCAGTCCTGACGATTTGTATAAAAAGAAACTAATGAGTATAGAGTGGGACAATATGTTGCCACTTTGTTGCAAAATGAACTAGAAGACCCTAGTGCCAGACCCTGCCAAAATTTACCAGCCGCGGAAGGTAGTGACCGCAAGTAACTTCTACCAATTTGTAATTGGAATAAGTTTCAAAAAGTGTAAAGAATCCGTACAAGAAAACAAGTAGGCTTAATATTTGTTTTTCCTATTCCATATCAAAATTTCTTCAAAATCGATGTGTAAGATTTAGAACCATTGCCTGGTCAGAAAAATCTTTGTATAAACTATTACTAGATTTTAAAAAAGAACACATCACCATTTATTTATTAACACTCTGGCGTCAAATACTTCTCAAAACCTATAATTTGCCTTGTGATTCTCAGTATTCCATAAACTACATTCTTCTACTACATTTAAGGGACCTTCTTCAACGCTTTACTTTCTTTTTGATTACAAAATTTTTATTAGAAATTCTAGTATAAAATTTATGAAACACAAACATTGTCTCACTCTCCGTCTGCTGCAGCTTAAAACTTTTCCTTTTTTTACATGAAATATTTACTCGTACATGGATGGTAATTGCTGCGTGTGATTGTATATAAATGGTATATTCAAATATAAAAATGATGCATCGAAATTTCAATGTTGAATATTTAATAAATTCCATTTTTTTTTTTCAAGTTTTGTTAAGCAGCTTTTCATCTTTTCTATGATGAAAACTGTGTATAAGTAAGTAAGCATTTTTTTTATTTACAAGGATTTTCATTATTCTCAAAACATGTTGAAGAAAACAAAGAAAAAGTGCTAAATGAAAGGGTTGCAAATACTTATACTACATGGCATTTTAAAATAATGTTGGTTGTTTTTTGAGGTTTAGTTTTTGTTTTTTTTTTTGCTAAATCATTGATAATTTTTGGCAAAATCTTTGAATAATTCCCAGTTTTGAATGGTTGTTGCTGATAATGTTATGGGTGTTAAGTTGTTGAGAGTTTTAAAACGTATAAAAACATGCATATTTGTTTACATATGTATGGTTGGTTGAAGAAAGATTTTGTTTTGCTACTGATTAGAATTTAAGTTAAAGGGAATTTATGAATGAAAGTTTGTTCTTTTACAATATGCTTGTTGGCTTGTGCATTGACAGCAATTAATAAATTCATTGAAGCTTAGAGTGCTGGGACAACTATAAAACTTTATTTGTTAGTATGGTCAGCATAGCACCATGGCACAGTGGGGTAGAATGAGATTTTATTTTTTTTTGGAAATAATTCAGCAATTTCTTACCGAGCAAGGGAATTTTGGGTTTAAGTATTGACCATGAAGCCGATAGGCCTAACAAAAGCTTGGTTTTTAAGCACCTTTGGATACGTGCACTTAAAATAGTTTGTAAGTTAAAATAACTGAAAATATCATTTAAAAGAAATGATATTTCATTTAAAAAACCGGTCTACTTAATTTTCATTTAAATTAAATGCCTTTTGTTATTTATTTTTAAATGTTGATAAAACAACTGACACATCCGTAAGAAACAAATGATATAATCAGTTGAAATAAATGTCACAATCTTACCTACCAATCCTTAAAAAATAAATGTTTTTTTAATTTATTTGAAATTGTTTCCCTTTTTTTATTTTTTTATTTTTGTAATATACTCGTACAATACAAAATGTATGTATGCATAGCTATAGACACTTTTTGTGTGAATGTGTTTGTGTATGTAAGTGTGTTTATGAATTTCTTGTAATTTGCATTGAAAAATTTTGTATATATACAGGTTGGTTGAAAAGTTCCTGCGCTCACCAAGAGATGGCAATGCTAGCTAAAAACTTTTTTTTCTCAAGTTGGTATAAATGTCCTGAGAACAATTTTTTCTTTGTTTACAAGCCATTTGAAGTTGACGTGTCTTTGATTTTTTTAATATGGAAAAAATTTAATATCGTGCAGTCATTAGATTCTTTGTTTTAAAGGGTTTAAAAGCAAAGGAAATTTATGAACAATTGTTAGATGTGTATAAGGAGTCCTCACCTTCAAAACCCACCGTTGAATTTTGGGCTGGTGAATTTAAACGTGGTCGTACCAGCCTTGAAGACGATCCACGCGAAGGACGACCAAAAACTGCAACCACAGCATAAATCATTGAGCAGGTACATAATATGGTTAGTGAAGATCCAAGTTTGACTAAGCGTGAAATTGCTAATGCCATAGGCATCTCAGACGAACGAGTACTCCATATTTTACATGAAGAATTACGTATGAAAAAACTGTTTGGAAAGTTATTGCCGCACACATTAACAATTCAACAAAAACTGGATTGAAAACAAATTTCTCAGCGTAATTTGGAGCGTTTTAAGCCGAATAAAAACGACTTCTTGCGTCGTTTTACTACTATGGATGAGACTTGGATCTACCACCATCATCCTAAATTGAAACAAGAACGTTTACAGTGGAATGAAGCTGGTTGTTCAGCTCCAAAGCAGGTGAAGTCACAACGATCAGCAAGGAAGGTTATGACATCAGTTTTTTGGGATGCAAAAGGAATTTTGTTGATTGATTATCTTCAGAAAGGTAAAACAATCAAATCTGAATATTATTGCTGCCTTTTGGATCAGCTGGATGAAAAAAATCGTGAGAAAAGACCTGGTTTAAAGAAGAAAAAAATCATTTTTCATCAAGACAATGCACCTGCTCACAAAAGTGTTTTGACGATGCCTAAATTCAAAGAATTAAAGTACGAATTGCTTGAGCATCCACCGTATTCACCAGACGGTTATTTGGCAGAGCTTCCGGAAAACCATTATAAGGATGGGATAAAATTATTGGAAGATCATTGGAACAAGCGTATTGAGCTTCTAGGAGATTATATTGAATAAAAAATATATTTCGTAGCAAAAACAGTATTCTTTCATTTCGAGCGCAAGAATATTTTTTTTTTGAAACAGACAGCAAAGAAAATTTAAATTTGTAATAACTGTTACGGACACAAATAAACCACAAGTTTCCGTTTTGTGGGTAAATTTTTATTAAATTTCAAACAAATGAAAAAAAAATAAATGAAACTGAAAAAAATCGGCAAATGATAGAAAATTATTTCGAATAAATGTATAAAAAAGTTAAAATAGATATTTCTTTAAAAAACTTTTTTATTAAACTACAACCAGTTAACTACATAATATTCTGAGTGTGCAAAAAATATATAAAGTTGGCCTTTTTTAGGGAGGTGTTCACCATTGACGCGGTGCTCTACTTCGAGGCCTAATGGTAATTAATTAAGCTTGAAATTGCTTGGGTTGTGTGAAATGTCACAAAAATTTTGAGCAGCCTGTACGAAATGTCAGAATTAAAGTCCAAAATATTTTGTTTCTGCCCCACTGTGCATCGCCATGAATACCTACTACTAGTACCAGTATCATCAATTGTCGCCATCGATGGTTATTTGGTCGTCATCGTTGCCATTATCATCATTATTTTTGTCATTCGTTCTTCTTTCTTCACTATCTCATGAAAACAATAACTTTGCTGATAATGCAAGGAAATTGTTTGGACAATCATTAGCAATATTCATTGAGCCATAATGCAATCATTTATTTGTAACACACACTTAAAAGTATTAATTGTTTAATCGAAAATTAAATTCGTAATGCTATCAAAATAAATATTCAAGGTGGGGCAAAAAAAATCACCCTATTGCAAATTGCTGTAATTTATAGAAATGACATGAAATGTCAGTTTGGTTTTGACATTCGTGAAGTAGACAAGTGTGAAATTTATAGTGACAATTGTGACAACGATAAACTGGATGATTTTCCATCAAAATTGATCATGAGCGAGGAGGAGTCTCAATTTTATGTCAGCGGCCACATCAAGGGGATGGAAAATCTACACCTTCTCTTTAAGTCATCGTGTGTGATATGCAGTTACATTGGGAAAGGTGATTGGAGCTTTTATTTCCGAAGGAGCTGACGCTAAAGCTATTACGGTGAACGGCGACCGCTTTAGGCACATGCTGACTAAATTATTCTTAGCGGAAGTTAAAAATCTGGATTAGAAGACAAGTGTTTACATGAGGACGGGGCCACTTGTCACATTGCACGTAATGCAATGCGAATTTTGAAAGATGCCTTCCTTGCCTTTCAGTGATTTGATATGTAGAGCCAAATCTATAGATTTGACTCTCCCGGACTTCTTCCTCAAGGGGATATTTGAAATCGTTGGTATACGCAATCAAGTCCCACACCTTGGAGGAGTTAAAAAAACAACATTCGAATAAAAATTAACAACGTCACATATGTGATATGCTGCCCACAGTTATGAAAAAAATGTTATCAAAAGAACCCAAATTTGCATCAACGCCGACAGCGTCCAATTGTCGGAAATTACTTTCCACAATTAATTGAAATTAAATTTCCAAATGCAAATAAACAGTAAAAAACGAAATGAGTTTTCACTTTAAACAAAAGTTATAGCGAAAGAAAATCAGATGATTATTTTTGCCCCACCATTTATATTAAAGTCTTACTGTAGGATTTTCAATATAAATAAACTCTCAGGATCTTTTTCAGAATCTATAAGAAAATATTTTGAAATGTCATCAATATTAAACAGTTTTAGAAAAAAGTTTTCAATAGAAAAATTAGAGAAACGGAACGTTGTATGTCACAGAAAAAAAAAAACTATTAAACATATCAGTTGAAAAATGAGATGAAAAATCTGCAAAAATATCGATTAAACTTTAACTTAGGAGAATTAAAAGTTTAATTGAAATTTTAACCATGTTGTTGTTGAAAATTAACAGACTTTTATTAACTCATACTGAATTAAGATAAATTTTGAATTTTTTAACAAAAATTTGAATGGCCAAAGTCTAGATCCCAAAAAAGATTTTCCTTCCGCTCCCTCTTGCGGAGATATTTGCAAACAAAAACGAATCATTTTTCGTGTTAGTCTCTCAAGTGAGACACATTTGATGGCAGACAACATCGGACAAAAACAGATTGCATGTCAACGATATCATGAAATTGCAATAACATTGAAATTAAGTATGTTCTCTTAAGATGAAAGCACTTTAACAATTGCTTGCTATAATTTTATTTCATGTAAAGATACCAGGGAGTAGGGAGTATTCGTGATTGTAATTTTTCCCATCAAAGTTAGTGTTTATTTCGGCCCTTAATTGGAAATCAAAGTTAAGATTGGTGTTTTTGGTAAAAAAAAATAGTTTTCAAACAATTTAATTTCATCACGAATGCCGTAACTTGGCTCCAGGTTATGTACGGTATGTTTAAGGGTACAAATGAATCCAATTCAAAATTTTATCTTAAATATTATTTAAATCTTACCCAAATAATGTATGTACAATATATTTTGAAAATAAAGTTTATTCAACATACCTGCAAATAAATAAAATAAAAGAAAATATTATTAGATTAATAAACTTTAGGTGAATTACTGTCTACACTAGTTTACAAAAATTTTGCTACACCTCTAATAATCCATACATAAAAGAATGATAAAATTTACTTTTGCTAAATTTGAATTATCCATAGAAAAAAGTATTCAATGATTGCCCTTTACGACTTTTGGGGGTCAAAAGGGATCAAAATGGGGTTAAAAAAGTGATATTTTATTTTTAGCTTTTTAAGGTATCTACACCAAACTTTAAATGGCAAAGAATTTTAAGAAATTTTCCACGAAGTACCATTCTTCCTTAAGTCACTAAAAGAAAAAACCATATTTTCAAAAATTGGTGACAAATGTAAAATTTTTTTAACTCTTTTATCAAAGTGTATGTAGGCAACCATCTGACCAAATTGCTACAAACTTTGTTATACCTACTCTTTCTACTACTTTTAGTATGATCAGGTCAAATACTTCAACTGTTTGAGTAGGTGTAGCTGTACCAGGGAAGGAAAATATGTTTTCTGTTATTGTACCAACCAGACAAACAAATTGTACTTTTTCGATCCTCACGGTACCAAAATTTTTTCCGCTTTTTTTTTTAACAATTTTATCGTATTGAGTCAGATTTGCTTAGACACTTAAAAGACTTAAAACAAAATTTAAATTTACGGGGTGAAACAAAATTTATCGTTAATTTTATGTAGTCATATAATTGCCACAAAACTTTGAGAGTAATTTAACTTTTTTAGGATTTGCTATTAAAAAATTTAAAGGCATTTAATTGCTTTTTAACAATACACTTTTTTCTTATTTTCTTTGTTTTGAGAGGTAATTTAAAATCAGCTGTTCAATGTTGCCACTTCCGAATATTTTAGTACAATGTGTATGCAAACATTTGGTACATTTGAGGTGACACCAATTTAGAGCCGGTTGAACTTAAAACTGACTTTATTTTTTACTATAGTAGCTGAATAAAACAAAAAAAGGTTTTAATTTAAAGTTGCTTTTAAAAAAAGTCGACTTTATGTTATGTTGTTTTATTAAGTTATAAATTAAAAATTTGAAAAAATTTAAAATTGTACCACGGTACCAACCAAGGTAAAAATGTACCAAAAAAAGTACAATTGTACCATGTTTTCCATCCCTGAGCTGTACATATGTGCGTTAACCTGTGTGTGTGTGTGTTTATTTGTTTTTGTAAAATTTCCAATTAAAACGCATATCCGCATTTTTATTACATTACAACTCGCAATATATTTTATAAACCTTTTACACATAAATTTAACAAAAAAAAAACAACACTGAAAATAATGCACAAACTTTCAATGTATTAGCATGAAAATGTTTAAGGTAGCACTTAAATTTAATGCAGCAAAATTGCATATTTTTTATAAAGACAATATAGATAAATCTTATGGTCCAGATGAAAAATATAAAAGTTGGCAAAATTTCCCAAGTATACATAAAAAGTTCCCCATATAAATAAATCTTAGCTTTGCGAAACTTACAAAAAATTGCTTTACCTAATTTTATTTTATGCAAACACTTGTGAACATTTTCCATGTTTTTTTTTTGCTGAAATATGTAAAAATTGGCAAAATTACCCAAGTTTTTACTTTATTTTTAAAAAAAACTTGGGTAAAAATTTTTATAATTATTTTTCCAAACTTACAAAAAATTGTTGTCTAAGTTATGCGAACACTTGTGAGCATTTGCCATGTTTTCTTTTTTTGCTGAAATATGTAAAACTTGGTAAAATTTTACAAGTTTTTACTTTATTTATAAAAAGAACTTGGGTAAAAATTTGTATAATTATTTTTCCAAACTTACAAAAAATTGTTGTCTAAGTTATGCAAACAGTTGTGAGCATATGCCAAGTTTTTTTTTGCTAAAAAATGTGAAATTGGGCAAAATTACCCAAGTTTTTACTTTATTTATAAAAAAACTTGGGTAAAAATTTTTATAATTATTTTTCCAAACTTACAAAAAATTGTTGTCTAAGTTATGCAAATATTTGTGAGCATTTGCCAAGTTTTTTTACTGAAAAAATGTAAAAATTGGTAAAATTTGGCAAGCATTTACTTAATTTATAAAAAAAAACTTGGGCAAAAATTTTACTAATTATTATTCGAAACTTACAAAGTTATGCTAACACTTGTGAGCATTTAACAAGTTTTTTGCCGGAAAATATAAAACTTGGTAAAATTTTACAAGTTTTTACTTAATTTATACAAAAAAGTTTGGTTTAAAGTTATAACCAATTGTTTTTGTAATTTATACAAAAATCTTAGGTAAAAGTTTTTACCAATTTTTATTTGTGTAAAAATTCTTCGTGGGCCTTCAGCACCCATAAAGCTAGGAGTTTACCTACCAACTGCTTGTATTGTACATTAAATGTCAGTCTAATAAAACACTCATTTTGTATAAATTATGCATAAAGTTGTGAGCATCTACCTAATTTTTTAGATGAACAATACAAAACTTGATAAAATTTCACAAGTTTTTACTTAATTTATACAAAAAAAAAAAACTTGGTTAAAAGTTTTTATAATTATTTTTAAAAACTTGTTGTATAAGTTATGCAAAAACTTGTGAGAATTTACCTAGTTTTTTTTTTTGCTTTGCTAAAAAATATAACATTTCTCATGAGCGCCCCGGTAGGCTAGTTGGTAGCGTGCTAGCTTATCAGTGCGGGGGTCGTGGGTTCGATTCCCACCAGTGGCTCTGGTCTGTTTTCGCTACAACGAGCCGATGGCCTTTGTTGCTAGTGCTCGGTTAGGGTTTTAGGATATAATTTTTAATTATATGATTAATATAAAATAAATAAATAAATAAATAAATAAATAAATAACATTTCTCATGTTTTTACTTAATTTGTAAAAAAATAAAACCTAAATTCTATAAATTCTCTGTGGAGAATTTATAAAAAAACTGTTTGTAAATTAAATGCCCATCTAATAAAATACATACACATATCCATAGATAAAAATTGAGTTTAAAAAACATTATATTTTTGTAGGTACGATATTACATTAAAATGTTCTGTATAAACTGCAATTTTTGACCTGGGCATCGAAATGACTTTAACCAGACCGCACTTAACTTCACTTTGAAGTATACTTTACGGTTGTATTCCCTTTATTTTTGTTGAATATTTTTTTATGAATGAATAAATGAGTCGGTATATGCGCTGGTATTTGTGTGTGTATGAGTTTTGTTAAATGCAAACTTAAGAGTGCACTGAATGCATGCAATAATATACATATGAGGCTTTCCATATCGAGTCCCACTAAAAAAAAATTATATCGTATCATTGTCAAACTTACAGTATTAATTGTTTTATGAAGAATAAGAAATTAAAAAAAAAAAAATTTTAATTTTTCTAAAAGGTGAACGAGTTGGCGTGGTTAAATATTGTCAAATTTAAGGCTCATTATTAGTAAATTATATATTTATAATAATTTAATAGATTTAAGGAGTTTTATCACAAATTTTACTAAATCAATAAAGTTTTTTATGTCAAATTTGAAAAATATTTTTTCTTTGCAATGTTCTTAATTATTTAATAAAAATTCATACATTTTTTTCTCTAATCACTAAGGTTAGTATCAGAACGTATAATTAATATTGTATTTATCATATTGTGGATGAGTTTATATGGAAAGCCATATACATATATATTTTTTTTTATTCACAAAAATGCGTATGTCATTTTGGCAACAAATATTTTTTTTTTTATCAGTTTCCATTTACAACATTTATGTGTTTGTTTTTTACGAGAAGAATGAAATGAAAATTTAGTTGGCAAAAATAAATTTATAGCTTACAGAAAGTAATTTTAAAATAAGAAAAAAAAGTTATATTCACCCAAGCGAGGGTTTGAACCTGATGCACATTTTTTTTTATATGAAAAAACTTTATTTTTTTTTTTGGATATTTGCATATTTTGTAATATGTGATGAGTCTTTATATCAATTTGTCATTCTGAAATATATGTAGGTCTAAGACAGACCCTGTAGAGCTGTCCTTTAAAGTATCGATCATGGCATGAAGGCATGAAAATAAGCAAATTCGGTTTTGCGCTACACAGAGAAAACAGATTCATTGTAACAACCGAATTTCTGACCAACCGAATGGTTTGGTTGGGGTCACCGATATGTTTGTTAGTTGCAACCAACATTTGGCTATTGCAACAACATTTCGGTTGAAACCAAATATTTGAATTGGATAAGGAATAAAATTGGTTGCGACAACTAAATAATTCAGTTGCTGCAACCAAAATATTAAGCTGGCAAGAAACTCGGTTCACACGCTGATCTGTTTTCTCTGTGTAAAAAAAAAAAAATCAGGAATGCAAATTTTAAGATACCTCTAAATTTTCCATACAAATTTGTATACTGCCGCAAAATTTCTTATTAGTGTCTGGTGAACTTTTGTTATATTTTTCCCCAGACCCCTAGAGTTGAATAATATTTTATATTCACCTCAAGGTTTTTTCATTATTATTTGACAATGTTTTTTTAATTTCAGTTTTTTTTTTATTTTATCTGCTATAAAACACTGTGGAGGGTATAAAAAAATTCAAGCAGTTTTTTTTTGTTTAAGATCGGTTTTATTTTAACATTATTTATATAAATTATGGATGTTTAACAATTTCTTGGAGCAAAGCCCAAAGATTTTCCTCTTTAAATAAATTTGTTTAGCTTTTATTAATGGATACAATATTTCAATTTCAAGTTTTAGATTTGTAGCTTAAACGGTTTTAAGAGGCGCACTTTTTACCTTTTTAACCCCATTTTTATCACACTGTTATTGGAAATTCCCAAAAGTACCTTTTGATACTCAAGCGAATTTCGACTTAAAATATCATATTTCTAGCTAAATGTTTTTGGGCAGCACACTATTAGTGGATATGTTTCAAAAATCGCAAAAATATTCAAGTCTCTATATATCTCCAAAAGTTTAATCTATTTTATCTCATTTTATTCTCTGTTTCCATTTAACTCGTTCCCCATTTCATTCCATGTCGTTTCCATTATCTAGTCTCTCAATTCCACTCGTTTGCTGTTACATTTCTATCCAGTCCTCTTAAATAGTGTTTAAAATTAACTCGTAGCCCGTTTCATTCCATTTTGGGTCCACTTGTCTAGAGTTTCAATTTAACTTATTTCAGGTTCCAGTTCATTTTCTTATCTTTATCTAGTGTTTCAATTGCACTCTTTTCCCTTTCCATTCTTTTTGGTTGCCCTTTTTCTACTGCTTCAATTCCACTCGTTCCCCATTTCATTTCATTTCATGTCATTTTCATTGTCTAGTGTCTCAATTCCACTCGTTTGCTGTTACATATCTATCCATAGTGTTTCAAAACCACGCGTAGCCCGTTTCATTCCATTTCGTCCACTAGTCTAGAGTTTCAATTTAACTTGTTTCACGTTCCGGTTCATTTTATTATCTTTATCTAGTGTTTTAGTTGCATTCGTTTCCCTTTCCATTCTTTTTTCGTTCCCCTTTTTCTACTGTTTCAATGCCACTCGTTTTCCATTTCATTCCATTTCGGTTCCCTTGTCTAGTATTTTGATTATAATCGTTCCCCGTTTAATTTCGTTAAAATTACCTAGTATTTCAATTCCACTCGTTCCCCTTTTCTTTTCATTCCATTTCATTACCCGTTGCATTAAATTTTGGCCCTCTTGTTTAACTTTCACTCGTTCCATTACATTTCGCTATCCTTGTCTAGTGTTTTAATTCCACTCGTTCCCCGTTCTATTACATTTTGCTATACTTGTCTAGTGTTCCAAGTCCACTCGTTTCCTGTTACATTCTACTTGAATGCCTTTTTCTAGTGTTTCAATTCCATTCATTCTCCGTTCCATTATACTTCGTAACAATTTCACTCGTTTTACGTTTCATTGCATTCCGTTCCTTTTTCCTAGTGCTTCCATTCATTCCTCGTTCCATTCCATTTCTTTATTTGTATGTTTCAATTCCACTCGTTTTTTATATTTCAGGTTTTCTAGCCAAAGCGGTTTGATCTCCAAAACCCCCATTTAGGGAATGTCTACGCCTAAAAGAGAACCCTAAAGTTAAGTTAGCTTCCTAGATGCAGCGATTTGGGCTGGGCGATGTTAAGTCGTGAGTCAGTCAATAATATTATGCTTTTGAAAAAAAACGCTTTAATAGAAACACCCTTATAATTCAAAATAAAACGCCAGTAAAAATTACTGAAAAATCTGTTAAAATTATTCCGTTTTCCGGCTTGAAATATAATACCTAAAAAAACGTATAATGAAATGTTAATCCGAAGACCTAACCCAAACCTGATTCATACTCATATTTATATAGAAAGTATTTTCTATTTCATATTGCTTAATTTTTCAAAGTTTAACTTAAAGCTGAAAATAAATTTAAAATATTGTTTAAAATTCAGTCTTAATTACCCAAAAAAAATCTGTGTTTAATTTATAAAAAAAAAAATACTTAAATAAAACACTTGAATGAAAACAAAATTTGCTTGCATTAATAAATATTTAATCGTCTTTAGTTCTCTTTACCTTTAAACAAATAAAATAAATAAAAATAAAAAATTCTATAATTTACTAAATTTTTTCGTCTGCATTTACAGTCTAAAGCAATAATACTTAAAATTCCCAAATGCAATAGCAAATTTTATGTATATTTCAGCTTGGCTCGTTGTAATTTTTTGTCTAACCAAAAATAAAACACAAAATTACTCAGAAAAATCTGGTTGATATCGGGCTGCATAACAAAAAGAAAATAACAGAAATAGTTTATTTAAATAAAGTTTGTTTGGTGAGAAAGAAAAAAAAAATGAAATACCAAACGTTATAATACTTTACGGCCACAACTTTTATACTTTTTTTTATTAAAACAAAAGCTAAGAGAAAAAAGAAAAAACAACACTGGTCATGACCATGACAATGGCAGCCAAAAAAAAAAAATGGAAAATATACTCATATATTCCATACGTTTTCAAAAGCTAAACCAACAAAGTTAAAAGTAACACCGGCAGTCATACACAATTTTACATTTTTCACATGTGTGTGCTTACAATTGTAGTGGTAGAGTAGACTCAAAATAATGAGACGGTATAAAAAACAAACTAAAATTTATTTTATATGCTTGTTTTGTAACTATTTTTTATCACAATTCATATTTTATCAAGATTCTCTTGAGTCCGGAAATTCTTACGAAAATTTCATTCAAACTCGATATTTATATTTTCTTATAATAATTTTATTTAAGTTGTGCTTTTTACATTTTCCTATCAAAATCAAATTCAATTCTAAGAATTGCTTTAAAATAAAATTTTAACTTGTTTCCTCTTTTTTTATGTTCCGTTGTTATTTCTACTATTGCATTTTTTTTAGTGTAAAAAGTTGCATATCAAAATCACATAAAATTGTAGCATACATTTGGGGATTTTTCGTTAAATGTTTTACTGTTAGCTTGTGATTGTTAATTTTCATTGTCATTTTTTATGTTTTTCTTGCCATTTAGGTTTTTTTTTTTAATTTTTTTTATTCCCTACATTTTTATAAAGTCATAAACTTGTTGGTGATTTCTTTTTTGACATTTTTTTGTTTGTATTTTATATATCTATTTTCCAATTTTTTTTTTGCAATCCTAATAGGTCCCGGGGGGGTTATAATAATTGCTGAAGTTTTTGATTTGTTTTTTTTTTTTTTTTGCTATAATATCGATTGCAGATTTTGAACAGTTATAACGTTAATAAAACTGTGCTTTTATATGTGTTAGTTAAAAAAAAACATGTTGATGGCTTTTAATTGATGGCTGAAAGTACAAAATTCAATGCTCTAAAGGAAGTTATTAATAAAAACACTCAATACTGAACAAATATTTTTCTTTAAACTTTAATTGAGATTGATCAAAATTTGTTTTGTATATTTTAATGCATGCTTTTGTCTGTAGGTGTACAAGATTTTTTTTTTTTTTTGGCAAACTTGGTGGGCGAAAAAGAAGAGTCCTGCTCAAACAAAAAACATACATGTACTACTCAACATTATTAGTATCAAAACAAGTAAAAAAGGGCTAAATTCGGCTGTGCCGAATCTTTGAATACCCTCCACCAAAGGGGATGAAGATGATATACGTATATACTAAATTTTGCATGAACTGTAATATGAATATGTTTTGTCAATTTATGTAACGAACTTTTGTTATTTAGTTTTAGCAATGTTATTTACAGAGGTCTGCTCTGTTAGCGACTTTAACATTGTTCATTTTTACGTTAACTTAGTTATCATAGTATGTAAGACAATAAATGTAATCGAACAATAAGAAGACTTACTAACATTTTTACTTACTTAACAGAAAAAAAAAAATAGATACAGAAAAATTGTACAAATTTGCATGGAAAATTTAGAGGTACCTTCACATTATCACTCATAACTTTTGAACCGCTTGACCGATTTTGCTCATTTTAAATACCAAACTGCTCGGGAGGATGTTCAATAATCTGGGTAAAAATAGGCACCCCCGCTTGCGTCTTCGCGTCGTGATCGTGATTTCAACAGACAGACAGACGGACAGACAGACGGACATCGCTAAATCGACTTAAAATTGCATAAGGATCACGAATATATATACTTTATGGGGTCTTAAACCTATATTTCGACATATTACAAACGGAATGACAAACTGATATATATATATGGTGGAGGGTATAAAAATGCGAAAGCAATACGTTTGTTTTTTACAATTTCGATGTTAAATGTTTTAACCAAGAACTATAAACTGAATGTTTTGGTGGGAGTTGACTATAAAGAGGCTCATAAAAAATCTTCATTTTTATTTTGATTCAAGCATTTGAGTGGTTTGTTTGTATAAATCTCAATTTTTTTGATTCTTTGAACTGCATTTCAGACTCTCTATATTTCATACTTCTAGTTATTGGCCCTAAATGTTATCGTTGATGTCAATAAGTTTATAAACTGTATACTAATGGATTGATGCTTAAATATTAGGTGTGGGGAAGTTCCTTATTAGAGCCAAAACTGATTTTCAGTGTTGCTTTGAAAGACAAGCCACAATCAGGAAATTCTTTTTACAAATTAAAGCGTTGCTTTCCTTAGAGAAATAGAATGAAAAGAGATGGAAGGTGATGAAAGATGAAGGGCTTGAAATATGGCAGCACTGTAATGGCGAGAGTTAATAAATCCCTGAAGGAAGCCAAGGGCCAAGTGTCTCCAAGTTACCATTTTTGTCTACTGTTTTGGTGATTCTTTGGCGACATTGTCAATAAAGAGTCTACATTTTTATATTTGTCTTTGATGAGAATTTTTTTTTGTCGGCGCCAGATGACTGATAATGTGTCGGCGACATCTACTTCAGAAAAGTACCAAAAGTGTAGACAGAGTTACTAAAATGTACTAGTTCAAATGTCTACATATGGTCCCAAAAGAACTACCTAGTCACTAGTACCAATGTCAGTAGTACTAAAAGAACTACCTAGTCACTAGTACCAATGTCAGTAGAGGATTTTCAATGACACGCACATGTTAAATATCGATAGTAAGTGGCATTGTGTGGGATATTATATGCCACTAGTACTGGTGACTGTGTCAATAGTAAGTCACTACAGTTTTACTATTGACATTTCCTGCAGGGATCATACAACAGATCTTCACAGATCTAAATAATGACAAGAATTTACTTTATCAAACGGTTTAATTTTGTTATCATTTGCCTTCCTTGTGTGCATTCGTGAAGCATAATAAAAAACCCTGGGAGGTCATAGGTCCAGATTGACCTTCTTATCCCCACATCCTTAAGAAAAAACCATCCGAATTTCTGAAAGAAACATAGCCCATATAAATATATATTGATTCCTATGGTTTCAAGTTGTTACAAAGGGCCAGCATACTGTGCACATAATCGAAGAACCTATTAACCAGATATCTGATTCACCACTCTCTCCGTCCCAGCAGGCACCGCACTTATCCTTGTCTTATCCTACTTGTCCCCACAGTAGGGGAGTGACTCTAGGGCACACTCATTCGACCTATATCGTAATGGACAGTAAGAATTCCTCAAAGTATACTGACATCCTACAACTGGTCAAGGTCGTCCACCTCGTTCTCATTTTCCTCCATTATGTACTCTATCATACCAAACAGCTTCATTATGAAGAGCAACCAGTACACGTGTCTTTGTTGGAAGCCCAGAAATGACTCAGACTCCTACGAATTTGTTCAAGAGATTAGTTTCATCGTATGACTTCCAGACCATTGTATTTTTTTCAGGCAGAAATTTATGCAATTAATTAAAGCCGCAAATATAACAATGGAACGGAATATAGATCCATTATTGAGATCAAATGTAATTGTATTGAATTTCAAGGCTTTTAACCCTTGATGTGTTTAAAAATTCAGCTTTCCAATGTCTTACTACTTCTTGTAGGAATCGTCATTTGAAATTCCCCTGCAGGAAAAAAGGAGCCAGTTGGGGATTGGGACCTCTCCCGTGATAGGTGAAAGCTGGACCACTTCCGAAAATACATATCAGGAGATAGGAGACCGGTCGCTATCACAATAAACTGGTCACGTGACGTGTCCTGGGATAGGTCCGTTTTCCGCAGGGTAATTTGTATGATATTTTAGCCATTAATGCAAAAAATGCCTTAACCCACTAAATTTTCCCTTCATTTTAAGGCGAATTCATTAGAATGGAACTTGGCATGCCAGCAAACTTTACACTCAGAAAAAAAAGTTAGTAGAAAAATTTGTAAACGGTTTTTAATCCCACTTTACTATTTTTGTACTGATTTTTAGTAAAAAAATTATTATTTAGCAAATCTTTTTGCTATTTACATTTTACAAATTACAAAGTTTTTACAGAATATCTACAAATTTTCGTCGCTAATTTTAGAAATCATTTTACAAATTTTTGAAAACCGATTTGCTAAAATTAGCAAAAAAAATTACTAATTTTAAAAAAGTGGATATGATGGAAATGTTATTTCTAATAATTTAAACTTATACATACACACTTAAATTGCCCTAAAATGTTACATAGGATTAAAAAAGGGATCGGAAGTGAAGATACCGACTCATGTCTAAAAATAGGACATCCACTTAAAATAGCACTAAAGTTTTTTTATTTCTAAAAATCAGCCCTAACAACAATTTAAATTTCACTTTAAAAGTAAAAAAAAAATTTACTAAAATATTTTTCAAAACAGAAATTACCAAATTAAAACAAAATGAAAAATTCGTTTATGTTTTAAGAATTTTTAAAATTTTTAAGCCTTTGATTTTTTTTTTCATTTTGTATAAAACATCTGTTAAAAAATATAATTAAAATTTTCGATGCTTGATAAAAAAAATAAATCTAAAACTTTTTACTAATATTAATAGTATTTAGTATTTTTTTTTTGCTGATTTTAGCAAATCAGTTTTAAATTCCACTTTTCAAAAAGTATACTAAAATTTAGTAGCGGCTACTAATTTTTCTACTAATTTCATTGTACTACACGTCAGCAGACATGTGTTGCTAAGATTAGCAAAAAATACCGCTGGGCTCAAATTAGCAGAATTTCCCGTACTAACAGCAAAATTTTCAGTTGCCATTACAGACTTTTTTTGGTGAGTGTAGAAAAGTATAATCTGCCTTCAGAGTCGTGACTTTTTTTTTAATTTTGTCGATCTGTGTTATTATATGCGCGGCTTTTGTTAATTGCATCGACTTCTTTCTGCCAGGAAAACTATACAATTGTATGGAAGTTGCATGAATACCCGTCTACATCTTTGAGCCGTCCTTAAAGACCAAAATTTCGTCACTTTGTATATAAGTGCATCAACTTAAAATTTCTCTGGAAGCTCACAATCTCTAGTTTATATCAAGATCGAATTGCGTACGTTACCGTGACTTTCAGTGCGTTGTATAAATTCTTGTAGCTTCCTTAGTCTAAGAAGAGCTTCCTTGCCAGCCATGACCCATCGTCTTGATGCCGAGCATCACCCCCAATCTTTAAGTCACTGCTGTTTTGTCAGATCGGAGAGATTTGACTTCGTGTTCACTACAACAGTCCGCCGTAGTTCAGTATCGGTCTAATAAACACTGGATACAGCCAGTGGATAATATACGGCTATACATCCTACCTCTTCCTATTGCCTATATAAAAAACACAAAAAACTTTTCCCATCCTCTCGTCAGTATTCATTTTTTAAGGAAACTTTAGAATCCAGAAAGATACTTAAGTACTTTACTATCTTCGAAAATTGATAAGTGCATCCCCATCTAGTTTAGGGAGATCAAACTCCTTCAAAGTGTATTTGCTTGTGCATAAAGTTCGGTTTTGCGGGATTGACTCCCACAGACCGTTCACTTTGCCCATATGATACTAGATATGATTTAGTTAATTACATTGCTTCACAGGATAGGAGAAATAATCTCTATGCGAAGTGTCCCTTGTTGCCATCTATCGAGCCTCCCTATATTCTTGTTTACCTTCTTGAGCAGTGCGGAACAGAACAGAGCGTTCTTTTCACGTTCAGAAACGATGCCACATACATGTTGGCTGTCTAATAATTTTGTATAATTTACTTTTTTTATTAATTTGGCAAAGCTCTTAAATATTTCACCCAATCAATTATTTCACAATAATTTTCTATTTCTATATACTTTTATTAAATATTTACTATTTAGGGATACAAAAATTGTTTTTTCTGTCTGATATTATTATTCTTATTTAATATATTAAATTGTAATTAACTTGTCATAAATCTCACACGTACTTTTCATTTATTAATGGTGTGCCTGTCTGTTTGTCTATGTGTCCGTTTTGTACAAATTATTGTGTCTCTAAATTATGCTGACTGTAATAAAAAGCAACAACAATGTTTTTGTGTTTTTTTTTTTGTTTTTGTTAAAAAGCTAAACTGCAACTTTGACCATTTGGCCAATGTCATTTGTTGTCTGGTGTTTTTGTGTAAAAAAAAATATATATACATATATGTATATGGGTTTATGTGGTTGTATTTTGAAATTTATACAGTCAACTTTTACATGGATACACTGACAAAATTTGTTTGCCAATTCTGACAATGAAACATTTTATAAAATTAATAAAAATTAAATACAAGAATACAGTGAAAAGTATAATTCAAAAATATTGTCTAATCATTAACTATCAGCATAGATTATGCTGTAGATTTAAAATTGATTAGGACAAACACTTGAAATTAACGGCTTCATAAGATTTGTTTTATTGGATACTTTAAGAATTAAAGTTCATAACAAAAAACTCTACAAATAGAGCATAAATATAAATTTCGTTGATGTTAGTCTAATTGTGTGTTGTTTTCGGGTTTGTTAATTTGTTTACAAACACTCAATATAAAATAGACAAATCATTAAATCATTAACCCAATAAGGACATGGATACTGAAGAGGGTTGTGTAGCGTTAACCGGAAATACTAAGTATTCTATTCTGCTTGATCTGTCGACTTTTATCAATTTTTATTCTCTATAATTTAATAATAAAAATGTTCATGTTTCTTTGCAATAAAAATAAAAAAACAATTTATAAAAAGAATAAAATCAATAAAAGATTTCTTAACTTTAATGAAAATTTTTCTAATTTTTATTAAAACTTTTTAAATAAAAAACAAAAATAAAGTCGGGCATGTCGACCATATATCTTTATATTTGAATACAAGATTTAAGTTTCTCGACCTACACCAAGAATATTTTGTATTTCATTTCGAAAAGAGCAAGGCACCTGATAATTATTTTATGGGCAGGGTGGAATATGCAGAGAAAACTCCTTATTAAATTGATGAAAACGTGCATTAAGCAAATTTCGAGTAGACCAAGACCAATATCGAACTAAGTGGTCTGATATTTAAAGTCATAATTTATGGATCTTTATTTTCTTTTTAAAGCAAATACCTAGATATGCATGGTTTTGTATGTTTTAGGACAATTGGGAAGTAGGCCTCAATCTCAGTGGATTCTAACTAACTTTAAGAGGGTCCGTCCTTAAGACAAATTTCAGGCAAATATCTTTACATTTGCGGCCTTTAGGAACACACTTAGAAAATTATTCTGATTCGTTTGGTATACCAAAAGTTGAGTCTTACACGCAAAGAAAAAACATGGTTGAGGCAATCATATTCGAAGAGCATCATATATTTTTGGGCTTATGGTTGTGCCAACAATAGTCGTACTATAATAGGGTTATCTATCATATTATGATAATCAAATAACCATTTTTTACCATAAAATAGTCCCTACAGTTATATTATTATACAAACATTATCATATTATTGTCCTAAACAAACATGTTATATTGAATTTATCATAAAATGATCGCACGGAATCATAGTATGCTCAAATTGTTATCATACTATGGTCCCTCATAACTATATTATGATTCCTGGATTATGATTATAAGAAAATTTCTTAAAGAAAAAGTTCTTAGAAACCATGAAAAATCTCCCTAAATTTAAGAATATTTCCTTTGGTATAATTTTTTGTCTAAAAAAAATTGATATTAAGAACTTTTTGAAGAAAATTGTCAGGGCAAAAAATCATAGAACTTTTCTTTCAAGAAAACTTTGATTCTGTGTACTTTTTTTAAAGAAAAATACTTAAAACATTTTTTTTAAAATTCTAACGATTTATTTAATAAAACAAAATCTTACGACATTTTCAAGATTTTTTTTAGAAAGTTTTTAGAAATTTTTCTTTAAAAAAAAGTCTTTAGAATCTAAGAATATTTCTACTAGAAAAAGTCTATAGAATCTAAGTATTTTTCATGATGGAAACTCTTCAGAATCTATGAATTTTTCTTTCTAAGAAACATTTTGGAGAATCTGAGAATTCTAGTTTAGGGAAAAGGCCATAGAATCTAAAAATGTTTTTATCAGATAAATTTATAAATATCTCTTATTTTGTGTTAGAAACCTTTTCGTACAAAAAAAAAAGTCATGGGTTTCACAGACTTTTTCTTATAAAAAATATTTTATTAATATTTTGAAAACTTTTTACAAGAAATGAATTAATGAACATATTTTGAAAAAAAAAAATCTAATTGTTATTGAAAAGATTCAAAAAATATAAAATCTTTCAATAAAAACTTTTTGACAATGAATTTATTAGTGTAAATAATATTACATGTATGAGGAATTTTCGAAAAACTCCTTTAAACAAATCTTCTAAAGCTAAAAAAAAAATTAACTTGATCTTAATGGGTCAATTGAAGGTATTTTCTACCCAAATGTTAAAGTCATGGTTCATTTGATGTATAAGTATTTATTGATTGTTGCCAGCATTGTTGCATAATTATTATATTTTTTCATAGTCATAATTTTTGTAACTACAGTATGGTTACAGCCAATCATGATATAAAATAGAAGGTGCCAATCATAAAATAGTAAAATATTTACTAAATAATGATGGTTGCGACCATGTTGATGGTTAGAAAACCAATAACTTGGTTGTGACAACCAAACCCGATTGCAGCAAGCACAATATAGTAGCAGTGATCATATTGCAACCATGTTTTTCTCTGCGTGTAGTTATATATGGAAAAGTTTAAATGGCTGAATACCAATAAAGCTGCATTGATTTTTTGGAGTTTGGACTTTTTTTTCGGTTTCGTGATCTGGTACTTTGATTTTCTTCCGTTTGACAATTTCAGTTTTTTCTTTTTTCGGCGCTTTGACTTCAGCTTTCTTTTTCTCGTGATCCGGTGCTTCGATTTTTATTTTTTTTTTTTGCTGGCAGGTTCAGATTTATTTTTCGACTTTTTTTTCGCTTTAGGTTCACTCGGTTTAGGAGCTACAAAATCCCGTTTCTGTGAATCAGTACAATGTTCTTCGTATTAGTATACGCACATCAACCCTTTGCTGAGAGCGAACAGATAGCTGAGAACGAACAGAGCAGCAATAATAGCAAAGGTATTGTCACGCTAAAAGCGAAAAAAATAATACGTCACCACATAGGCATGACGTCACCAAAGTCGGCACCCAATCATAACTAACCATACCAAATCGCATTTTCCAACTGAAGGTGTGTTCACAGTGATGAAACTTTAAATGCGTTTTTCTCAAAACTTCATTTTCACACACTAGGTTCCTTTTCTCGGAGAAGGTCACATATAGAAAAGTGTTTTAATAACTCCAGTCCATTTTGAATATTTCTATACCCATCCGCCGGCCATACTGCATTAAAATCTATGTTTTAATAAAATGTAAACTCATCCTCTTTTTAAACTAAGCTAACGATTTAAAGTACATTGTTCAATATAGGGGAATAAATACATGGAAAAATTTATTCACTACAATGTGTAAAGTCCATATTTAGAGTAATATAAATAATTGTGGTGTCATAATGTATCAAAGGGGATAGTCAGATTGGATAATGTGCTAAAACAAAAAAAATTGACTTGATGTTAAATATTTTAAACATTATGTTGCACAATACATTAGTGGCAGTTATAGCCGAAGCAGTAGGCAGCGGCAGCAGCGTTGGCGGCCATCACCGCATATTGTTAATGAGATGTCGTGTACATTTATGCCTGACTGGTTAGTGACAAAGTATGTGTATTTTAAATTTATAAATGAATTTGTGTGTGTGTGTGTGTTTGTATATATAAAGGACCCCAACATACCAAATGACTTGAGAAAAATATTATTATAAGCTTACAAACACAAGCCTTAAGCTTGAAAAAGACTTGAGAATATATTGAAAAAGGCTATCGTAACAATTGTAGAAAAATCAAAACGGAACCCTCGTGAAAATATTATGTGTGTATGATTACTATAAGCTTATTCTTGCAATTGTAGAATAAGCTTACAAAAATAATATATTATTAATAGTTGAAAAAGAGAAATCATAATTATTTTCTTTAATTTAATTTATCTTTTATTTTAATTTTAAAAATAAATAATAATAACTCATTTTAAATAAAAAAAAATAATAATTCATTTTAAATATAAATAATAATAATTAATTTTAACCATAAATAAAAATAATTAAATTTAATATGCAATTGCACGTTCACAAATTTAAAGAAAAAGTAATGGCACTTGTTGTATACATTATAATCGTAGAATAAAGACAACAAGACTAGAATGTATTGACAAATATTTCTATTTCAATCGTCATATTGCGTTGTTGTTGTATGTTGTTCATAAGCATACTTGAGAAAAAGTTATGTATAATAATCTTTTCTCTAGCATTGTTAAATACTGCTTGTAAATTCACATTTTATAAATATTATAATAAGCGAAATTAAGAAAAGCTTAAAACACACTATTAATATAAGCAGTTGTATTGCAGTTTGATTGCTATATGGTATATTGGGACATTTGTTTTTGTTTTTGTTTTTTTTTTTTGGTTATAATATCCTATAAAGGATTACAATTTATATGTTAGCAAGTGCGTTTGAGCATTTGAAAACATATGACATAAACACACTATTATAATATGAAAAATTCTTGTGGTTTTATACCAACAACCAACCATTTGTTACATTATTTATAAACCTACTAACAAACATATTTAACAGTGAAATTGTTAACAATGTAAAGCCAGTGAATATGACTATATAAATTACAAAGAAATTCAAATTTAAATTTATTAAATTTTAATGATTTAAATTAATTTGTTAGAGGACTTAATGGAAAATGTATAAAATAAATCTATAATAAAAAAAAAATAAAATTTAAACATATTTACTTAACAAAATATCTTAAAAAGAATCTATTAAATATTTTTCTTAATTCATATAAACATATTTAAAAGAACTAAAAACCAAAGTATATCCAAATATGCCGTTTGCCAAAAGAAATAAAAAATCTAAATAAAATTTGTACTTTATATTCCAAGCAGGTGTTAAGCAAATTTTCTAAAAAATAAAAATAATATGTTTAAACATTTTGGACTGACAGTTTTCTTTTATAATAATATTTAACAAATAAACTCTTGTGCCAGATTTTTTCTATTCTATTTGTATTACAATTTCTATGTTAAGTTTGCAAACATTGCAAAACAAATATGAAAAAATTTGAAGAAAAAAAATTATATGGCAACAATATTGAGTGCCATACAATTTTGCTGCATCTACACAATAATGTAAAAATGCTGTCGCTGCAATTTTTATGATGTGTCAGTAATAAACTTATACAGAAAATATATTTTTTTAAAACCGGAGGAAAAAAAAAATAAAAAAAAAAATATTTACGAAAAAGTTTTGGAAGGAAAATTATTTTCTATGTGCCCATGTAAAAATCGAAATATATATGAACATACATGGACTTGTATGAACATACATGATCATACCCGACCATGCGTTGTTCAATATATGACCGTACTTAATCTCATATATAATAACCATATATTTTTGGATCTGAAATTTGAGGGTATATGGCCGTAGTTGATCATATATGATCATATATAAGCATACATGAATCATATATGATCATATATAAGCATAAATGAATCATATATGATTAAATATGAAAATATACGCCCATATTAAATTTTCCGATCTGCTGATATATGAAAACATGTATATGAGAACACGTATGGTCATATATTGAACTAAGCATAGACGTGTACAATAATGTATACCCATGCGTGTTCATATGTATATCAGCCAATGCATGGTCATGTATGTTCAAATATGTATCGATTTTCATAGAAGTAGGTGACTTTGCCACTGGACCTATCCGTTAGCTTCAATTATATTCAAATTTAACAGATCTATTCAATGATTCAAATTGAAAATTTGTAAAGTTCTAATTCATCTGTCGTACAGAAAAAGCTTGAAGTTTGGGCTAATCGAGTCTTTTAATCTATAAGGTACTAATTTTTGTTGGTAACGAAATTTAAAATTGTTTATTTACAACAACACAGGCATTGTAAAATTTTATTTTATTGATTTTTTTTAAGCGAAATAACCAACGAAAGTTGCAAATAATTCTAAAATAATGAATACTCGAAGAAGCAAGTACTTGTGCTCAAATAAAATATTTTTTTAAGACATAATTTTATATCAGAAATTATAGTCTTTGTGTTGCAACTTTAAAACATGTGCCGAAAATAACAAACTATTATGCACCGTACCGTATGTGTGTGTTTTTATAGTAAAGTGCTTTATTTTTTTAAATGAAACTATAACTCATTTTAGCTTCAAGGAAAATTCGGCTAAATTCGGCTTTACCGAATCTTTAATGCACCTATTTTTGTTTTGACCAAAATGGTAAATTTTTTTCAAAAGTGAACCACAACGCAAACTCGTATTTATAATAAACACATTTAACAGTTTTATTAATTTTTTTTTTACAAATGCGATTCATCCAAGGTGACAATAGTAACGTCCATGTACATTATTATCATATAAATATGGGCTTATATATGATCATATATGGGTATAGCCGATCATATATGTTTTTATATAGTTCAAAATATATTCATATATAATCTTATATATGCGTTAATACATGCTCATATATGGCCGTATATATTTATGTATGAAAAATACCATATACCCTTAAATTTCAGAACCGCACATATATAGTCGTATATGAGACAATATATGGTCAATATATAACCACATATAGTCTCCTACATGATCATATATGCCCGAATTCATCGTTTTAAGCACACTAAAGAGCTCTCAAAAAAAAGTATACTAAAGTCCAAACAAATTTCGTCTGTGTTATTTGCTCTACACTGCTGTACGCCTTTAAGCATTTACCTAAATTGTATATTAATATAATTTTTTTTTTATTTGGCAATTTTAGCATAAGATAATCGTAAATCCTAACAAAACATCTCATACACTTATACACATACATAAATAAACATAAATCATTTACAGATGACGCTATTTCATTATGATTGCATTACATTGTTTAGAAGTGTAGGAACACTATGATCAAAAATTTGTTTTAAAGTTTTTATTTAAATGAAATGAAAAAAAATTCTTATAAATTTACGACTTTGTCAAATTATATATAGAACAGATTTTTTTTTGAAAAAAATTGTTATGTTAATGTTGGGAGCCATTTATAAGATTTTGATAAATAATAATAATATATTTCTTTTATAAAATTATAAAACTTTTGTCATTTTTTTTTCAATACTTATATAAAAATCGAAAAATATATGAACATATATGATCATACATGTACTGGTGCATTATTTTACATGGCCATATATAATCATATAAGTCCATGCCTGATTCAGTTTATGACTATACATAATCTCATATATTTCCATATATCTTTAGATCTGAAATTTGAGGGTATATGTTCGTATATGGTCAAATATGATTTTATATGAGCATACATGAATAATAAAAGAACATGTATTGCCATACACCCTCAAATTTCGAATCCGAAGGTATATGGTCATATATTGAACAATGTATGGATCATATATTGAAAAATGTATGGACGTATATGACCATGAATGTCCATTTATGATCATAAAAAACCCATGTATGATTCTGTATGTTCATATATGGACTGGTGTATTATTATACAGGGGCATAAATGATCATATACGTTTATGCATAATTTAATATATGACGATAAGTGATCTCATATATTTCAATGTATGATCATATATGGGCATATACGAATTATATATTAACATACATGGTCATATATGAAAATATATGGCCATATACCCCAAATTTTGAATCCGAAAATACATAAATGGTCATTTATTAGATCATATATGGTACTATATTTTACTATGCACGAACATTTATGTGACCTTCTCCGAGGAAAGGGACCTAGGGTGTCAAAAAACGGGTTTGGACTTAAGAGTGTATTCTGGTACCTAAAAGGGTGTAGAATAAGATGAAATGAGTTTGATTTCTGATACAAATTTATTTACCCCATAAAAACGTACAAAACGAACTTGGGAAAATCGATAAAAATGAGAAGAACATTAAAATTTTACTTTTTTTGATTTTTTGGTTTTAAATTGTTTTTTTTTTGTCAGTCTTCGAATTTTTTTGGAGTTTGGACTTTTTTTCGGTGTTTCGTAATCTGGTACTTCGATTTTCTTCCGTTTGACAATTTTAGTTTTTTCTTTTTTCGGCGTTTGACTTCAGCTTTCTTTTTCTCGTGATCCGGTGCTTCGATTTTTTTTTTTTGCTGACAGGTTCAGATTTATTTTTCGGTTTGGGTTCACTCGGTTTAGGAGTCGGCACCCAATCATAACTAACCATACCAAATCGCATCTCCCAACTGAAGGTGTGTTCACAGTGATAATGTGTTATGAAACTTAAAATGCATTTTTCTCAAAACTTCTTTTTCACACATTAGGTCCCTTTTCTCGGAGAAGGTCACATATGATACTGCATGCTCATGTGTTTTCATATATATTTCGATATTCACATGGGTAGTTTATTATAACTCATAGTTGTTTTATAACTCAATTTTGTAATATCAATACTGTGTTTATAATGGATTAGAAGATGGTGTTGACTAAAATTTTAAATTTGTGACAACTTTCTGAGCATTGAACACATATTACGAGTATTTATGAATGAGTATGCTTGCATATAAGTAGAAATGTTAAGGTATTCTATTTATATAAATTTATCCTATAAATTCATGATCTCATTAACACTGCGCCTATGTTAAATATGGCAACAATACTAAAGAAATCTTAAAAATTCCATGCATTTTAACATATTTTACTTAAATTAATTAATTTTAGATTCTGTTGTTATTTAATTTAACTTGGAAGTTATAACAATGTATATTAATGTAAGACAAAATTATTGTAATATATAATTTTGTTTTCTTCGAGACCCGGCAAAACTTTGGTAATGGGTGTGATATTCTTATGCGTTGCCTTGTAATGATAGCTCGTTATCTTTTTCATTATTTGCAAGCATAAAGTAATAAATTGCTGATTATTGATTACGTAATATATGACTTATAAATGTAAAGTAATAATTGAAATATTTTTGAAAATCTATTTTTAGATACATTACTTTGTGTTTTTTTGTAAGCAAAAGGGTAATGTATGTTTGTTTTGATAACACTAGCGAAAAAACGAAGCGCAACAATTCCTTTAAGTTTAAAGCAATCGAATACTATATGCTTCGATAGCTCAGTGGGTAGAGTTCTTAGCTGGCAACCAGAGTTGCCTGGTTCGATTCCTATCATGACCACATTATTTTTAATAACGTTTAAAATATTTGTAATAATTTTTTTAAATAAAAATTCCTCTTTTTTAAAAATCTATTTTTAGACACATTACTTTTTCCATTCTCGTAACCATATAAGTAACCCTTTACATTATCACCTCTAAAGTAATGAGTATATACATTACTTTGAGGCTCATCGCCTGTAAAATTCATCAATGAAGTAAGGTGTAAAGTAATCCATCGGCCCCTATGGCTATACATTACTTTACCCATTATTTGGTAATGTGTGGTTTTGCTGGGGAATTCCCAAATTTTAAAATTCTTACAAATTCTATTTTGATTAATAAGTTATTACCCTAATCAAATGATACATGGTGTACTTAAGTACATAAATTTAAATAGACATGATATGATACTAGCAACCAACATCTTGTTGTAACAGCAATCTAACATTGAAAATCCTGTACACTTAACGTAGTGTTTATTATTTGTATTTTTTGTTTTGTTTTGTTTCTTACAAAAATTTCGCTTATTTTGCACAAACTTTTTGTTGTTTTTTTTTCAACTTTTTTTTGCTGCAGTCAACTTCTTCTTTTTTTATGTTGAACAGCCCTTCAATGTCACATTAGTCACCATGTAATATCATGTATCATTGTAGTCATATGTTTACATTTTTTTTGTCTTGTTTTTTTTTTATTATTTACTTTGTTTTTCTCATTTACTAAAAGAAAAACATAAAAAGATATGCGAAATCCTTGTATCATACTTTATATTTTTGCTGCTGCTTCTTGCTACTGTTTTTGTCGGCTAAAGTATGCATGTCCTTTTGTTTTCTAATATTTATATATGTTGGCGTTTAGAAGCCGAAGCAATAACAGCAGCATTAAGCGCAAAAAAAAATTGTTCGTCATAAACGTTTTCACACATGAGTTGGTTAAAAAATTATGAGGGTCGTTTATGTTTGATATACAGTTTTATACTTTCGGTTTATGTAAAAAAAATATCTTATTTACTACTACAAGGTGGCGCAAAAGTAATCCTCCTATCAGAAATTGCTATAAATTTTGCGATTGGCCCCTAATGTCAGTTCTGTTTTGACATTTGTGTAGTAAACACATGCGAAATACACGTTAATAAACAATGTTACGCTACACTGCTCCAGAATGCGGAATATTGGTGACTATTTATTTGAGCAATAATGAAGATGATTTTTCATCAAAAATAATCATGAGTGATGAGGCCCATTCCATCTTAGCGGGTACGTAAATAAGCAAAATTTACGCTTCTGGGGCACTGAAAATCCGCGTGTAACCGACGAAAAGCCATTACACTCGCTCAAAGTCACTGTATGGTGTGCTGTTTTCGCTGGAGGAGTCATCGGACCTTTTTTCTTCGAAGACGTCGCGGGCCAAACGGTTACTGTGAATGGTGAGCGCTACAGATCAATGATCAACGAGTTCTTTTTGCCGCAACATGATGAATTGGGATTGGAAAACATGTGGTTCCAACAGGACGGTACAACGCCACACACTGCACGTGCCACAACCGATATGCTGAAGGATGCATTTCCCGGGCGCCCAATCTCCCGTTTTGGCGATTTGCACTGGCCAGCAAGATCGCCGGATTTGACCGCTCCAGACTTCTTTTTGTGGGGCTTTTTGAAGTCGCGGGTTTATGTCAACAAGCTAAAGACTCTTGGAGCTCTTAAAGACAATATCCGTCAAGAATGTGAGGACCTATCGCCGGAAGTTTTGGCCAAAGTGATGGAAAATGCCATAAAAAGGGCTCAAATGACAATCAACTGTGGCGGCGGCCATTTACATGACATCATATTCTCGACTTGATGTAAAAAAAATTAAAAGACCAAATAAAAATAATCCACAAGATGAATCAAAGTTTTTAATTTTTTTTTTTTAATTACAGCCAAAAAACATCGGAAGGTTATTTTTGCGCCACCCTGTACATACAACCCACAAAAGAATGAATTACAATATTTTTAAGTATTCAAATTTTCAACTGATATTAAAATACAAGACTTTTGAATAAATTTTAAAACTTAAAAATGTCTGTAAAAACAACTAAAAGATCAGTTGATTTTATGGAGAAGAATCAGTTAAAAACAAATTTAAGGTTATAACGTTATGCTTAAGATTTATGTCGTACTATACCTCGGTCCAAGATCATCTGTCTTTTTTTTTAAAGAAAAATTCGGAGACTCTAAGGACTATCTAAAAAAATCTTAAAAATGTCCTTAAAGTTTTTTTTTGTTAAAAAGTCCTTAGAATTTAAATATGAAATATTTTTCTTTTAAAAAGTCAATAAAATCAGAAGTTTTCTTGAAAAAGTCCTTAATATCAAACTTTTTTTTAGGAAAATATTTTCTAAAGAAATATTTTAAATTTAAAGAAATTTTTCATTGTTTTGAATCATAATATAACTGTAGGGACCTTTAATATCACATTATGAGAACTATATTATAGTACGACTATGGTTGGTACAATCATAATCCCAAAAATATATAATGTTCTGCGAATATGATTGCTCCAACCATGTTTTTTCTCTGCGTATATTTAATTATCTTTATATTGGTAACTTCTAA
Source organism: Eustalomyia histrio (assembly GCA_949748255.1). Classification (NCBI taxonomy): domain Eukaryota; kingdom Metazoa; phylum Arthropoda; class Insecta; order Diptera; family Anthomyiidae; genus Eustalomyia; species Eustalomyia histrio. The sequence continues at coordinate 154,166,194 of OX456524.1, read as the reverse complement.
AAAAAACTCTTAGCTAACGGTATATGATCCATGAAAAGTTCGAATTTTTTAGCACCCTTTTTTACCCCTTAAACATTAGAGAAGGCACATTAGAAAATCGGTAAACATTTAGATCGGCTTGTAAGCCTTAGGATAATTCCCTTGCAAATTTATTTTAAAATTGGAGAATATAGCCTGGAATACCTTGCTTCTCTGTTAATTTTATATTTATCATCTCTTTGGCCTTTGTATGTACATAATTTAGTTTTAGATCATAAAATTACATCTTTACGAAAGTAAAAGTTTTGTTGGTCATGCATGAACATGCTTGCACATATTTGATGTTTTTTTTTTTGCTCATTCTTTTCAAGTATACTACTGCAAACATATACAAAAGTATGTACTTCAAAGTGTCAAGTATAGGATGTTTTTCATTGAAAAATTAACACTACATAATACACAACATAGTTGTGTAATATTACACGTGTGCATTTTTTTGTTTCCTTCATCATCAGCATCATTGAAACTAGGTTAAGTGTAAAGTAATATAAAATGTAGTTAAGGATTTTGCGCTACTTACTTTAAAACAAAAAAAGAAAAATCTCAAACAGATGTTGAAAAAAAAAAACAGATATTAATTTAAAAACTAAAATAATGAATTAAGATTTAAACAGAACATGGGGTAAATTATAATAAAGGATTTTTTGAAAATTATATTATATAAAATTTGGGAATAATAAAAACTGAAAGGATGAAATAACTGAATAAAATTTACTATAAAGCTTTCATTTACAAAGTAGTACAGCGAGATTTATTATAAAATTAAGCTTTTTATCACTGACAGAAAAGTATTTTAAAAAGAAAAAAAATAATCTAAGCAAAAACTATAATTTACTACCAATTTGGTAAACTCTAAAAATGTAGTTGTAATTTTATTGATTTACAATTTTCGTTTTCTTTTTTGAAAATTTAACTGACTTTATTGTTGTTTTTCAACCACATTTGAAGTTAATTTTAACTACATTTGCAGTTATTTTTAACTACATTTGCAATTGTTTTAAACTACATTTGTAGTTTTTTTTTAACTACGTTTGTAATTATTTTTAACTAAATTTGTAGTTATTTTTAACTACATTTGAAGTTTTTTTTCTACATTTATTTCTTTTTTGACTATATCTTAAGTTGATTTTCACTACATTTCTGGTAGTAGTTATTTTTAACTACATTAGTAGTTGATTTTAACCACATTTGTAACTGTTTTAGCTACATATCTAGTTAATTTTAACTACATTTGTAATTATTTTAAACCACATTTTGCAGTTATTTTTAATTTGATTTGTAGTTGTTTTTAGCTATATGTGGTTATTATTAACTACATTGTGGTTATTATTAACTACATTTGTAGTTATTTTTAACTACATTTGTAGTTAGTTTTAACAATATTTGTAGTTATTTTTAACTACATTTGTTGTTAATTTTAACTACATTTGTAGTTGTTTGTTGTAACATTTATAGTTATTTTTTAACTATATCTTTAGTTGTTTTTAACTACATTAGTAGTTGATTTTAACCACATTTGTAACTGTTATAGCTACATATGTAGTTAATTTAAACTATATTTGTAGCACATTTTATTTACACTTATAGTCGTTTTTAAACTATTTTTGTAGTTAATTTTTAGACAAATTTTCCAGATTTTTATTGTAAATTCTACTACATTTGTAAGTTTTTTTTACAACATATATCTAGTGGTTATTATTAACTACATTTGTAGTAAATTTTAACTACATTTGTAGTTATTTTTAACTACATTTGTAGCTAATTTTATTTACACTTATAGTCGTTTTTAAACTATATTTTCAGACAAATTTTCCAGATTTTTATTGTAAATTCTACATTTGTATGTTGTTTTTTCTGCATCCATAAATCAAGTAATGTTAAACAGTTAAAAATAACTAAAAATTGTAGTTGATTTAAATGATTTAGTTATATTAATTATCATTGGCAGTTGATTCTATCTACATATTTTCCTGATTATTCCTGTCCATACAATTTATACGATTTTCATTATTATTTTTTTTTTACAAGAAAACTTAAATAAAATAAAAAATTATTCAATTTCATTCATTACGTAGTAATCTATTTAATACTCCTCTTTTCATTATTACTTAAGTTAACATAATACTAAAAAACTAATTTTTCTTTGAAAACGTCTCACGTAAATCCATATTTAATTATATTTTACTACAAAATTAATCCAATTTTAGGATTTAGGTGTATTCCTTTTTTTTCTTTCCTTTTCCGCCAACTAGCCAGCCTTATGCAAATAAACAGAGCATAAAAGTTTTGAAAGAAATAACTTTAGTTTCCAAAGAAGAACATAAATGAAATGAATGTAGATGAAAAAAAAAATACCTTAAAAAAATGCCATCTTATACAATATGCAAATTTTCGTTTATTTCTGGTACTCGAATAAGAATTGTACGACATGACATCAATAGCGGAAGTAACAACTGAAATTAATTAAATTTTTCTACCGTGCAAAAAGTTGTTGCAAATAGTTGGAGAAAAACTTAAACTTACACTAGTTTATAGGCATTTTTTTACGTACGGAATACAAATATGGAAATCCGTGAATAAATTCCAAAGTTGTGACCAATTAAGTTCAATAAGGTTGGGGAAATTTTCCATTAAATTAATGAAAACACGTAAATTTTTTTTAACCCTCCACCAGTAATTATAAATGAGAATATCAATTGGGCACAAAACATCATTATTATTTTTTTGACATTAATAGTACCAAGAAATAAATTTTTGTACTTTTTCTAAAATTTTTAATGCAAAAATTTACAAAATATTGAAATACAATATCACTCATAATTATAATAATTATAATAGAAATTAAAAGCTTCTAGGAAAGCACATACCTTAATAATTTGAGGTTATAATTGTCCACAGTGTTTTTGTTATAAAGGTAAAAAAATAATATTGGATGTGAAAAAAATTTTTTATGATGAAAAAATTTTTGGTGTAAAAATTATTTTTGGTGTAAAAAATATTTTTGGGGTGAAAAAATTTGAGGTGAATATAAAATATTAAAATACTATAAAATTGTAGTAAAACACACTTTTTAGCCCCTTGACCGATTTTGCTCATTTTGAATACAAACTTTATGTAAAAATGAGCGACGCCGCTTGCGTCTTTGTTGTAACAACAGAAATGTTACAAATGGAGTGACACAAATAATGTCGTATAAAAGCCAATAGAAAAAGTTAAAATGTCGCCGGAAAAAATCTCAAGAAAAAAAATCAAAAATATTCGAACATGTAATTGAGAATCCAAATCTAAGGTTGACTTCGTGTTTTTTGTGCCATCTCCGATTTTTGGGTAGTAAAAAGGAGGCACTTGTATCCTTTTGGCTTTGGCTTGACAAATTATTGCTTAAAATTGCTGGGGAAGGTCAGGTACCTGGGGGGTTAGGTACCTGGTTGGTCAGGTCCCTAGGTGGCCAGGTACCTGGGGCAGGTACATGGGGGTTCAGGTACTTGGGGGCAGATACCTGTTGGGGTCAGGTACCTGGTGGGGTCAGGTTACGTATTGGTTTTTGGTTGATTTGCTTTAACTTAACCTGGATTAACCCTTAATTTCTAGATTGGCAAGTACCATAATGATTAGTTTGACTAAAAATTAATTTAAATTTCAATATTTAAATGTTAAGAAATATATATTTAAACATTTAATGATTTAAAAAAATTAATTTTTTTTTAATTTTTTTAAAACACATTGAAAGTTGTTAGTACATAAAAATTAGACACCGGTCTACAAGAAATTTCCGATCTAGTAAAAACATTAATATAATGTTAATTATTGAATTTGCTCTTTAAAAATTGTGCAGTGTTGTATATTACATCTTTCGTTAAAACCCGATACATTAAATTTTGTACATAATTTTGATAGAAATTTGCTTTTCCATGTAAAAATCTAAATATATATTAACATACATGGTCTTGTATATGATTATAAATACATTGGCATACACGATTATATACGTCATGGACCATACATGATCTCATATATGACCATGTATTTTCGAAAGAAAATTAGTAAAAAATTTAAGTCGTTCATGAATATCAACTAATGTTAGGCTCCTAAATTTTGACTAAAACCACCAGGCTTTGTCTTTGGATCCACATATGTCTAAATTTCATGAAAATAAATTTGGATAAATATTATGTAGTTAATAGAATTATGTAGTTAATAGTTTAATATAAAAAAGTTTTTAGTTCAGTTAAAAATAAAGGAATATACATTTATTTTTTCCAAAAAATACATATTTATTTTTACTTTTTTATACGTTTGTTCAAAATAATTTACTATAATTTACCGATTTATTTCAGTTTCATATATTTTTTTCATTTGTTTGAACTTTAATAAAAATTTAACCACAAAACGGAAATTTGTGGTTTATTTGTTACCGTTACAGTGATTGCAAATTTAAATTTTGTTTGCTATTTAAAAAAAAAGAATATTCAAAAAATTGCAATTTATTTTTTTTATTTAAGTTGTTTTAATTCATATTACAAGAACTTTGTAAATTAACACACTTTGTATATTAACACACACATATGGCCATTAACACAAAATGTGTGAGTATACATTTTGTAGATAAAAAAACAAACAAAATCATAAAAAACGGAAAAAATTTCAAATAAATGAATAACACGGTGTTACAAAAAAATCCCTGGGATATTATATTAATTTTCTGATAGGTATTGTCGAGTAGAACAAAAATCTGCATTTGAAATTTTCCAGGCACGTCAGAATTTTGAGATACGGGTAAAAAACCGGGTTTTCAGACCTCTATGCACTTAATAACGGGTAACTCAGTTGGTTCTCAACCGATTTTAATTTTATAAACGGATTTGGATAGAAGAGACTTATACCTTTAAAATTATATATATGATTATATGGTTTGATCCAAAAATATGTGTGTATTTCTGCACCAAAGTCATTTTTTTATCACTTTTTTCGACATTTTTTAACTTTGGCGATATTTTTACGCACTTTTTTATATGGGAACCGTAAATCTTTATAATTTATATTAGTAGCATATTTAGTTAGGAGTAAACTGCAATTTACGGTTTTAAAATCCGTTAAAAAATGACTAAGTTATTAAATATTGTATCAAACCAAAATTGCAAAATACAAATTTCTTAATATGATATTCCTACGCATTATTTTATACAGAAATTTTACTGAGTAAAATTCAACTTTGTTTTAAAAAATCCGTTAGAAATTAAGAGAGTTATTAATTTTGTTTTTAAACCTAAATTTTTGCATAATTGCTTGCACATTATTTTTCTAGTTTTTTTTGCTCTCTGTCTAGTGATGTTTTGCTAGAAGTTAGCAGGTAAAATTTTATAAATGCAATGTGAAACAAGTAATATGATATCCCAGGGATTTCGACTTCATTCTTTTTTGTAACACCGTGTAAACAGTTATTTTTTAATGGAATTTGTAGGTAAAATTTTAACATTTATTTTTAACTGATTAATCATTTGTTTTTACTGATATTTGAAAATAAATAACAAAAACCATTTATTTTAAATGAAATGTAGTAAGTAGAGCGGGTTTTAAATGAATTATCATTTGTTTTAAATTATATTTTCTGTTATTTTAACTTACAAACTATTTTAAGTCTATGATTCGCAATATGAGGGCCTTCACACGGGCTCTGGGTCTAAACATGGACGCATTTAAATCAAAATAGTCTTTGTCCATGGGTCGAAATGAGTTAGCGTATTCAATTTTTATCAAATTATCTTTATAATTGCAATCTGCAGTGTACAAATAAGCCCAGATTAAGGGCTTTATATGGACACTAGGTCTGAACATTTACCGATTGCAACCAAATCCAATAGTCCTTGTCCTAGAGTACAAAATATTTTAATATTTGCGAAAAAATAAATGGGCAGACCGAAAAAATAAATGCCGGATATTGAAAGTGATTTTTAGTCGATCGTTACACTTAACGGTAAGTCTAGATCCAATATCTGTTTTTGTTACAAACATCTTGACAATCTTATTATACCCTGTATGGGCTATAAAAATTATAACCTAAAAAAATGCCTTTTAACAAATATTACCTTTGCAGAAACTTTAAAAGTGATTGATGTTTTAAAAGAAGTAAAATACGTATGTAGGTATGAATTTCCTTTTAAATTATTGGCATTTTATTGTCTTCTTTATTAGCAAATGAAAAAAGAAAATTTTTTTACAACAAAACACATAAAACTATTCACGTTTTTAGCAAATGAAATTATATCAAAAGCCAAAAAAAAATAGATTTCTATACATCTTTGGTTAAGGGATAATACAAGGAATGGAAGATTAAAGAAACATAATGGATTTAAAAGTTTTATAAACCAAAAAGCTAGTAAGGTAACTTACATAATTTAAGTTTGTTGAATTTTTATTGAAATCGAATCATGTTTAGACCTAGAGCCCAAAATTCACCCCTTAGTCCTTCATTCTAGTCCTGACCTCCATTCTTCGTGGCGCGTTCGCTACTAAAACGGACAGACATTTCCCAGTTAACTTAATAAAAACCTTTGGGGGTGAACCATTAATGATTAAATTTGTTGTTACACTGTGTAACAAATTTAAAAACTCATATCACCACCATATGTTGATATCTTAAAAAAAAAACTTCACTCAATTAAACAATATTTCAATTTTTATTTACTTCACATTCTTTTACACGTATTTACAAGTAAGAAAATATTTTTGCCGGTCGATTTGGACCATTTGATACCCTATGCCGAAAATGGAGTATGTTTTCTTAAATTTTTTGAAGATATTTATTTTATTTTTGTTAAGGTTATGTGAGGATCTTATTCCAAATTCAAAAATATTTTCAAAGGTAAAAAAAAAAATTATTTGAACTTTCGTTCATCGAAATTAAACTAGGTCTAGAAATAGTTTAAAATTTTTTGATTCCTTTAAATATATGTTTTTTAAGAATTATAGGCCTTCAAAACCTACGATTATAAAAATTTAATTCTTTGCCAATTTGCTATATTAAAGCTTTAAGACCAGCATTTTTGTTGTAGAGTATTTAAATGTAAATATATCAATCACTTCACATAATATTTTTTTTTTTGAAAATTGCATTTTAAACTGTATGATGATATATGGCTCATTGTTAGAAAAACTAATTTAAAAGGGGGAATTTTTACAAAAAAAAAAAAAAAAAATAAAATTGAGTAGTGTACTTATTTTTTGTAAAATAAAACTTCAAACTGTGTACAAAACACGTTTAAAATGTTTAGCAATGAGACTTCTTTAACAGCTGACGCAGTTTTAAACTACTTAAAGCAGAGATGGGTAAACTAAAGCTATAGCAAAATGATTGTTGCTGATTTATAAAAACAAATTATTCATAATTTAATAAAAATATTATACAATTTTTATGAAACTTGGGTTTTTGTAGAAAAATATTCTAAGGCTGAGCTATCATGGCTTTTGGGCCACCTTGAAAATTTAGGTGCTCAAAATTGGGTCCATTTTTCCGATTTATGTAAATATGGTTGCTGCTCTGAAAAGAGAATTTTCAAAACTGTTCTCCGGTACCTTTTTCTAATCCTTTTCCTTGCAAAAAACTCTGGTCTCTAATCAAACTTTCTCTTTTGAAAAGTACATTTTTGTAATACAGATTTATTGCTAATTTTATCAGTTTTCATCATGCTATAGAATACTAAACAATTAAGAGATAAAAAATAATAAAAGTATCAAATCGATTTAAGGCATGCTCCCGAATTTAATTCTTTACTACGAGTATATTTACAAAATTTAAACAAAATTCGAATAAACGCGTTTAGGGCATTATTTTCGTAGTTGTGGAGCCCCTTCCCCCGTTTCCCTGTTTTACGATTGAAAGGTCTGCTCGGTCTTCCAGATAAAGCGGATATTAGTACTTTTTACAGAGGTAAATTTTTGGTACTTTTTAGAAAAATTTTCTAGTAAATAGAATATAGAAAAATATTCCAATAAATTCAATCTATTTTAAAAATCTCAAGTTTTTATAATAATAAAATAATTTTTTTTTTTGTAAAAATAAAATAAATTTATATTTTTAAATTAAAATTTTTTTACAAATCAAACAAAATTAAAAAAAAAAAAAAAAAAAATTGAAAAAAAATTGAAAAATTTTTGCAGAAAAACGAAATTTTTTATACAAATCTAAATTTTTATAATTTTTTTTTAAATCAAAAAATTTTATAAACTGATAGATTTTATACAAAATTTTAAATGTTATAAAAATCTTTAAATTTTATTAAAACCAATAAATTTTATACAAGTCCTTAAATTTTATAAAAATATTTAAATTTTATAAAAATCTTTGAATTTTATTAAAATCGAAGCGAAACTGGTTCTTGAATTCCGAAACTCCCGCATTTTTTTAACTTAATATGAAAATTTTCAAATTTTTAAACAAAAATATTCCGAAATTGGCCCTTAAATACAAAAAAAATTCATTTTGCATATACAGGGTGGGGCAAAAACCAACATCTAATTTTTTTTTCGCCATAACTTTTGTTTAAAGTGAAAAATCATTTAATTTTTAACCGATTATATTTATCAGCAGTTATAGATTTGGTTTAAATTAATTGTGTAAAATTATATCCCATAAATGGCCGCCGAAGAGGCTTGAATCAAATTTGGGCACTTTGTCACGTTGTAAATTTCGACTCGAATGTTGGTTTTAAACTCCTCAAGCTACGGGGCTTGTAAGTGTACACCAACGACTTCAACTATCCCCAGAGGAAAAAGTCCAGGCCAGACAAATCGGAAGATCTGGCCGCTGAGATAGAAATGAGCCTTGATGGAAAATCATCCACTTCGTCGATGAAATCCAAAATCCTACGGCTTAACCTAGTATAAGCTAAGCGCTACGTGATGAATCAGTTGATTAGGCGTAAATTGTCATTCACCATAAAATATGTGGATCAAACTTCATATTTTTATGAGTAGATTAACGCTGCGTTAAAATAATTTTCAATATCCAACAATTGGAATAAAAGCACGATTTACGCGAACGAATTGATCTAGATTAATTCCAGTCGAATATACTAGATTTGATAATGGTCGCATCAAACTTGTTACGTTGTACATCTCCGTACTTTATTCAACATTTTCAAACGATTCAAAAAAAAACGTATAATAAAACATTTATCAAATAATTCCCTCATAGCTAAAAATTAAAAAAAAAAAGAATGCAAACTAAATTTTTGTTTCCAAACCCCTTTTTTTTAGCACGAATGAAAAAGAACAAAAAAAAAAAACACCAACGTTATACGCAAAATAATGCTTAACTGTATGATATTTTGCAAACATATTATAAAAAACAAATTTAACATTTAATCACGCACTACTGCCAAAAATATATTATTATTATTTATTTTTTTTTTTCGGAAAAAAGGGGAAGAAAATTTTTACTAAGAGCCTTAAATAAAATAACAACATCAAGGATAGACACAGGGTTTTAAAAAATTATAAAGATCAACCAAATATTTTAAAGAGGTGATAGTGGTAGGAGTTGTGTGTGGATATTTTTTTTGTTGTTAGAGACTACTAAAGTGTTATTAAGCTCATCAGCGTCATTGCAACATGTTCAACACATTCATGCATAAAAATATGTCCCTGACGCTGAAAAATGTTAATATATAACTAGACATAAGGACTATTTTTTAAACAATAGGCTGGCATTTGTTGCTAAATTTTTGGGAATAATATACACAAAAAAAAAATTACTATAAACGAAATATATATGAATATACATGATCAGACTTTGTATTGTATATGATCATATATGAGCATACATGTTCATATATGTCCATATATGGATCAATATATGACCATATATGAATGAATATATGACGATACATGATCTCATATATGAGCATTTATCCTCGGATCTGAAATTTAAGGGGATATATGGTCATATATGATCAGATATGGTATATACAAGGTGGCGCAAAAGTAATCCTCCTATCAGAAAATGCTATAAATTTTGCGATTGGCCCCTAATGTCAGTTTTGTTTTGACATTTGTGTAGTAAACACATGCGAAATACACGTTAATAAACAATGTTACGCTACACTGCTCCAGAACGCGGAACATTGGTGACTATTTATTTGAGCAATAATGAAGATGATTTTTCATCAAAAATAATCATGAGTGATGAGGCCCATTTCCATCTTAGCGGGTACGTAAATAAGCAAAATTTACGCTTCTGGGGCACTGAAAATCCGCGTGTAATCCACGAAGAGCCATTACACCCGTTTAAAGTCACTGTATGGTGTGCTGTTTTCGCTGGAGGAGTCATCGGACCTTTTTTCTTCGAAGACGTCGCGGGCCAAACGGTTACTGTGAATGGTGAGCGCTACAGAGCAATGATCAACGAGTTCTTTTTGCCGCAACTTGATGAATTGGGATTGGAAAACATGTGGTTCCAACAGGACGGTGCAACGCCACACACTGCACGTGCCACAACCGATATGCTGAAGGATGCATTTCCCGGGCGCCTAATCTCCCGTTTTGGCGATTTGCCCTGGCCAGCAAGATCGCCTGATTTGACCGCTCCAGACTTCTTTTTGTGGGGCTTTTTGAAGTCGCGGGTTTATGTCAACAAGCCTCAGACTCTTGCAGCTCTTAAAGACAATATCCGTCAAGAATGTGAGGACCTATCGCCGGAAATTTTGGCCAAAGTGATGGAAAATGCCATAAAAAGGGCTCAAATGACAATCAACTGTGGCGGCGGCCATTTACATGACATCATATTCTCGACTTGATGTAAAAAAAATTAAAAGACCAAATAAAAATAATCCACAAGATGAATCAAAGTTTTTAATTTTTTTTTTAATTACAGCCAAAAAAACATCGGAAGGTTATTTTTGCGTCACCCTGTATGATTATAAATGGTCCTATATGAATCATAAACTTATTTTATATGATCATATATGAATAATATATGGTCATATATGAGTATTTTTGAATATTATATGGACATATATGATCATATATGACCATATATGAGGTCATATATGTTCATATATGATCATATATGAAAATATATGACCTCATATATATGACCATATATTATTCATTATATCATCATTATATATGACCATATATTATTCATATATGCTCATATGTATTTTTAATATGATTCATATATGACCATATATAATTATGTTTGGCCAATTACTACAATATACCCTCAAAATAGGAATCCGAATATATATGATCACATATGAGACCATGTATGGTCCTATACAGAACTATGTATGGGCATATGTGATCTTGTATTCCCATGTAATTTTGCAAAATTTGCAAAAGAAAAATATTATTATGCGTGAAACTTAATAGTCTGTTGTTATAAGGCTTGCGGAGTTTTGTAGAAATGTCAAATTTCGCTAAAAGGCCTCCCATATTTTTTTTACACTTTATCAAAGAAAGTATATTTTTAAAATTTGAACCAAATCGGACAACTTTAATTTGCTGCACCAAGCGATCAATAGTTAATATTTTTACCATAAAAAGGGTGGTTAAATTTTAAGGGCCGATGTTGATTTTGAATAGAACACAAACTATTTAGGAAATTATGGTCATTTCTTTCTTTTTATAATAATAATATGGTATGGTTCAATTATGTATGGAACAGAATATCGGCCAAATGGCCGCCGCGACCTCGGCGGCACACCTCCATCCGATGGTCGAAATTTTCGATGACGCTGAGGCATAATTGAGGTTCTATGCCGTTAATGTGCCGAATTATCTTATCCTTTAGCTCTTGAATTGTTGCTGGCTTATCGACGTACACCTTTTCTTTCAAATAACCCCAAAGAAAGAAGTCCAACGGTGTCAAATCACATGAGATAACACGGCCATTGAATTTGCCGCGCAAAAGCGCCATTGTTTACTAGGTGTGTGGCAATTTCTGGCCACAAGAAGTTTGTAATCATCTCGCGATAGCGAAGACCAACGACGAGTGGAGTTTGAAGGCTCTTCTGCCAAATTATAGCGAACAACAGTAATGTTTTCCGCAGAATGAACTGGGCGAGCATGCACAGGTGTTTTCACATTTCCTACATACCCGGTTTGCTGAAATTTGCGCACAATTCTCCCGATTGTGGACACAGTTGATCGATTATGCTGACCAAAAAAAATCACGAAGTGCATGAAATGCATTTTGATTTGAACACTTATTTTCATAATAAGCCTGACGTTTAGGTGTGGTTCACATTCAACATCGGCCCTTAAAATTTAACCACCCTTTACTTTTGGGATCATATGTAAAATAATAAAGGTCACCTAACGCGAATTTTGACATTTCGTCAAATAATTGCCATCCTAATAAACATATACAAAAAAATACTGAATTGTTTCCCCATATTTTCAACTGCGAAATGGTATTTAAACTGTATACTACTGGCAAATGTTGTTAAAGAGACTGTGCTTTTTATTATAAATATATATTAATATTGTCTAATAATATTATGAACTTTTTTATTGCTAAACATAACGAGTTTTAAACATTGTTTTTTTTTGTTCATATTACTATAATTTATGACTCTAATAAAAAAAAAAAAAAGTGCGCAAAACGTACATGAACTTTAACAGACACAATAGAACTTCGAGTTGTATTTTATAAATTAAATGCAAAAATAATCTAATAAATGTTGTACAATTCTTCTATTCTACTTTTGTATTTAAATGAACCCTATTATTTCTTTATTTTTTTGCTCAATATTGTAACCCTTGTTTGAAATTGTTGTATAATAAAAAAAAAAAACTAAAACAAAAGGGATATTTAAATTCTTTGTTTCAAAAGAGGGTTCGTAGGAAATATTAGAACAGGGATTTTTTTTCTCAGCTTCCCTTTATGGCAAAATTGTGAAATTTTAAGTACCAAATTTGTAAAATATTTTTGTTTTCACACTTAATATTTATTTACATATATGTCACATAATTTATATGAAATTGTTATTATTACAAATTATATGCATAGATGGGGTATGTAATATGTTTTATAAACAAAAAAAATATGCTAATAACATCAGGAAACATTATTTTATTATTTTGATGCAAACAGAATAAAATTAGGTGTTTTTTTATATTTAATTTGTGTTGTAAAAGGGGAATGTTCCCATTTGTTACACATCGATGTAATTTACACTAATAAATTTCGTGTCAAAAATATTCTATATAAAGATTTTATATTTTTTAATTAGAGCGCCCCGGTAGGCTAGTTGGTAGCGTGCTAGCTTATCAGTGCGGCGGTCGTGGGTTCGATTCCCACCAGAGGCTCTGGTCTGTTTTCGCTACAACGAGCTGAAGGCCTTCGTTGCTAGTGATCGGTTAGGGTATTAAAATACAATTTGTAATTATATGTGTAATAAAATAAATAAATAAATATTTTTTAATTCTTTTTTTTTAATAAAAAATAATAAATTTTAAAAAAAAATATTTTTAATTCATTTCTTGTAATATAACTACTTTCTTGTGGAAAAAGTACTCAGAATATTAATACACTCACAATATTATTTCGTTAAAAATAATCTAAAATGTATATTAAATTAATCGAAAATACAATCAAAAAGAGGACTACTGATTTTTCATTATATTCAGCCCACTTTGTTGTTTATTTTCAATCATTGTTTAATAATGGACATAAGTAGTAAAAGCAATAGAAAGTAGTTTAAAATAACTACCAATCTTTAACTGACAAATAGTAGAAAAAAACGCTTTTTGTGGTTTGTTTTTCAAATAAAAATTTTTTTTTATTTGTATGTAATTTTATAAAACACAAAACACACAGATGTAACATATATATTTTTATTTTCTGTGTGTATCTATATTTGAATAATTTGTTGTAATTTTAATTGAAATAATTTTGTATATAAACAAACTATTTTGGTAAAAAAACAATAAGGAATTATATGAATTTATATTTTTAAAAACAGAAAACATAAAATTTTACATTTAACTGAAAATATCAACTCCTACTGAATGTCTGTAAATTTTTATAGTTTGGTTTTTGAATGACTGATTCAAATAGTTAAAAAATATATTTCTATGAATTTCATTTGATTCTTCGTTTAAAAACAAACTTTACGTATTACTTTTTAAATAAACTACAGTCTGTAACGGAAAATATATTGTGAGTGTAAGATAATTTTTTATAAGAAAAAGTCTGCAGAACGAACCCAAAAATTATGTATTTTGTACGAAAAGGTTTCCTATACAAAATACAAGATTTTTAGAAACTGTTTCCTAGATATATATTCTTAAAAAAGACTACATTCCATGGCCTTTCGTTGAATACAAAATTCCTAGATTCTAAGGAGTTTTCAGGTCTTTTTCTAGTACAAATATTCTTAGATTCCAAGTCATTTCTTTAAATAAAAAAATTCTTAAATTCTGAGGACTGTTCATCATGAAAAATTCTTAGATTTTTTCTAGTTGAAAGGACTTTTTCTAAAAGACTTTAAGGACTGTATGGAAAAAATCTTAAAAATGTCTTTAGAATATAAGAATTTTTCTATTAGAAAAAGTCCATAGAATCTATGTTTTTTTTTATTAAAAAAAGTCCTTAGAATTTAAAATTTTTTTTGAAGTATTTTTCTTTAAAAAAAGTGCCATAGAATCAAAGAAATTTTCTTGAAAAAGTTCTAAATAACAAATATTTTTCTTTAGGAAAAACATTTCTAAGAAAAAAAATATATACTTAAATTTAAAAAACTTTTTCATAGTTTCGAATTATAATATAACTGTAGGAATTATATTATGGTAAAATTGTGGTTATTTTATAATCATAATATGATAAATATATTATTGTACGATTATGGTTGGCACAATCATAATCCCAAAAAAAATTTGATACCACTCATTTTTGTTCTCTGACCTACCAGCCAGTATTTCCAACTGGAAAAAAAATCTATCAGCGTCAAAATAATTACAAATTATATCTTAATATCCTAAACTCACCAGAGCCTCTGGTGGGAATCGAACCCATGACCCCCGCACTGATAAGCTTGCACGCTATTAACTAGCCTACCGGGGCTACCAACTAGCCTACATGGACCTTTTTCACTTATTTTAAATTTTAAACTATTAAATTTTGTTTAAAGCATTTTCCAAAATATTCTTTTAAATGACAATTTTCTGGAAAATTTATAAAGGAAAAACAAAAGCTTTCTCTTCTAGTATTCCTAGTAATTGCACATCATTAATGCCAAATAATACCAAATATCTTAAAACTAAAGCAACTTCAATTTAGATTAAACATTTTTGATGCACAAAAGAAAAAAAAAAATTCTAAGTCAAAATGAAAATTCCGTTCAAAAATCAATCATAAAAGCACAAAAGAAGAACAACATTTATCACAAAAATTGAAATTTCAAAATCAATGCATATTTTGTGTCATTATTGCCAGATGTAGATGAAAACAATGCTAAACACGCACTAACACATGCACATACTTGTCTGCATTCAAAAATGTACATATGTATGGGATTGTTAGGGCAAGTTTAAATTTGGCAAAGAAAAAAAAAAACCTCAAATTGGCTGGAAAAAATTAACAAAAATAATTTTTAATTTAAGCTTTTTGTTTTTGAATTTTCTTATTAACAATAATAAATAAGAATTTATAATTTAATTTTTACTATTTTATTACACAAATGTAAAAAATTAGATTTAATGGCAAAGCAGAAAAAAAACTTGCCCTGGCATTTGTATGAATGCAGTTGTCATATTAAAATGAAAGACCAGACCATAAATACTGCATTAACAATGCAATAGTGTTGGAAAGAACTTCATTGATTTTACATGAGCATAAACGAAAGCGTTTATGCCAACACATTACTACACTAGTAGTAGTAGTTGATTACTCACATACATATGTAGATAAAACACACACACATACACTTGTACTATATTATAACATTATTTTAGCATAAACATATGTAAATATCTAAAAATATGTGAATGTACATAGAAGGACCTATATAAATTTATAAGGTTTTCCATAACAACTGACCCGCTTTAAAAAGAAAATAACTTTTTTAAAATTTTTCCAAAAAGTGGAAGACTTAAAAGTGAATATATATTGCCAAATTCAAAATTTTTTTATATACACGCAAAGAAAAAACATAGTTGTGTCAATCATATTCGAAGAGCATCATATATTTTTGGGTTTATGGTTGTGCCAACCATAATCGTACTATATTATGGTTATCATATTATGATAATAAAATAACTATATTTTTACCTTAATATTGTCCCTACAATTATATTATGATTCAAAAATTACCATATTATTGTCCTAAATAAACATGTTATAATGAATTTATTATAATATAATGGCACGTAATCATAGTATTCTCAAAATGTTATCATATTATGGTCTCTCATAACTATATTATGACTCCTGGATTATCATCCATAATCTAAGAAAATTCCTTAAAAAAAAGTTCTTAGAAACTATGAAAAAGCTCTTTAAATTTAAGAATATTTCCTTTAGAAATGATTTTTCTAAAAAAAACTTAATATTTTTGAACAAAAATTGTTAACGAAAAAAATCATAGACTTTGAGAACTTTTCTTTCTTTGATCGTATAATTATTTATTGATTGTTGCCAGCACTTTATCGTTGTATAATTATCATATTTTTTTCATAGTCAGAATTTTTGATACCACAGTATGGTTACAGCCAATCATTATATAAAATAGTAGGTGCCAATCACAAAATATTAAAATATTAACTAAATAATAATGGTAGAGACCATGTTGATGGTTTGAAAACCAATAACTCGGTTGTAACAACCATATCCAATTGCAGCAAGCACAATATAGTAACAGTGATCATATTGCAACTATGTTTTTTCTCTGCGTGTATATTATTTATTAAAATTTTATGGAATTTGAAATGTTTAATAATCCAAAAATTTGGTACTTCGTCCTAAATAGTTGCATATTTTTATATTTCTAAAAACAGATCAAACAATTTTCTATGGAAAGCATATGTATTGGATCCATAATTATTTCTATGTGTTGTTAATATTTCTATCTTTTGGATCATATTAAACATTTTTGTTACAAAACAAATATGTAGTTAAATGTTAGCATAGTAGTTTAGAAACTAACAATAAAAATTTAAAATGCTTGTTAAAATTTACATAAAACCACACACAAACTTATAAATGTATCGATCATAATATTGCAAATTATGTATACACAAATGATATGATTGAAAATAATATGACCAACTTAATATTAAATTTTTCAAATAAATAACAATTTTTTACAAGGTGTCGCTAAAGACTTTCTTGATAGAAATAACAGATTTTAAAATATGTTGTTTTTTCGAAAATTTAAAAAAATATTCATATCTCGGAGTCTAATAAAAAAGAGATGGAGCAAAATTGATGGTCATCTCAATTTTGTGTTGTATATCACTAGTTTACAAAATATTCTTTAAATTTTTAAATTTATGTAAAAAATCGAAATATATATGAGCATACATGATCATACGTGGGTTTCTATATCATCATACATGGTCATACACCACTATATACAACCATGCATAGTTCCATACATGATCTCATATATGCCCATATTGTAGCTTCGGATCCGAAATTTGAGGTTATATGGCCTTGTATGGTCATATATGATCATATATGCTAATATATGGCTGGTATTAAAATTTCGAATTCGAAGATATATGGACATGTATGCTCATATAGTAATGCATATATGTATATGGTCATGTATACCCATGTATAATCATATACACGCTCATGTATGATCATGTATGTTCATATGTACACATTTCAATTTTTACTAGCAAAAATCAATATTAAAATTTTCATATATAATAGTCAACATTGATCATTTTGTTAATTAAATTAATTACAAAATTAATTAACTACATTTAGAGAAAAAGCTTCATCATATTTGTGAAAAACTTTGTAAATGTTAAGAAAATCTTAAAAAAATTTCATTTAATGTAACCCATCATAAATATGATGAATCTGCTTTATAAAACTACAAATTGACATGTGTCATGTTTCCTCCTTTTTAAGAAACTGTACTTAAACATAATGAATAATTTCTAAAAAAAAATATTAAGTAATATTTATGAAATACTTCTTCATATTTATCAAGCAATAGCTACAAATTTATAAAGAAATTTGTGCAAATTTGTGAAGAAGTTTTTTCGTATTCATATAGAAGTTTCATCATAACATTTTATAAGGAAGTTTATTAATATTCTAGAAGAAATTTCATTATATTTTTGAAGAAGTTTTTTAATATTTAAGAATTGTTTTTTTTATCAATATTATGAAAATTTTGTGATTTGTATTTTTTTTATTTAAGTAAGTAAAAATGTAAACTTAATGAGAATAATTAATTTGTAAGAATTTTTATTTAATTTTTTTGTTATGATTTTTTATGAAATACGTTGTTATATTTATGAAAACTTCATATAACGTAACATAAATGATGAAAAATTTATGATAAACGATTTATAAAGCGTTTTGTTGATAGACGATTTCCATATAAAGACAATGGAATCGGAATCAAACTTTAGGAACTTTATTTTTTTTATTTAAGGTGCAATAGTCCACATGAAATTTTTAATATATATACACTCACAATATATTTTCCGTTACCGACTGTAGTTTATTTAAAAAGTAATACGTAAAATTTGTTTTTAAACGAAAAATCAATTGAAATTCATAGAAATATATTTTTTAACTATTTGAATCAGTCATTCAAAAACCAAACTATAAAAATTTACGAACATTCAGTAGGAGTTGATATTTTCTGTTAAATATAAAATTTTATGTTTTCTGTTTCCAAAAATATAAATTCATATAATTCCTTATTGTTTTTTTTTACCAAAATAGTTTGTTTATATACAAAATTATTTCAATACAAATTACAAGAAATTATTCAAATATACATACACACAAAGCCAATAAAAATATATACATCTGCATGTGTTGTGTTCTGTTTTGTAATTAAATGCAAATACAAACACACTTTCAATTTGAAAAACAAACCACAAAAGTAGTTTTTTCTAACTTTTTGTCGATAAAAATTTGATGGTTATTTTAAACGACTTTCTATTGTTTTTACTTTTGTCGTTTATTAAACAATGATTAAAAATAAACAACAAATTGGGTTGAATATAATGGAAAATCAGTAGTCCTCTTTTTGATTGTATTTTCGATTAATTTAATATGTATTTTAAGTTGTTTTTAAAGAAATAATATTGTGAGTGTATAAATATACATGATCATACATGGTCATATACGATCATATATGGGCTTACATGTTCATATACGTCTATTCATAGTTCAACGTATGACTATACATGATCTCATAGGCGATCATAAATATTCGAATCCAACATCTAAGATCATATGGTTGCATATGCTCATATATGTCCATATACGGACAAGATTCTCAAATTTCGGATCCAAAGACATATGGACATATATGAGATCACGTGTGTTCATATATTGAAATATACATTGACAAATGTATGTATGTGCCCATATATGATCATATACGAGACCATGTATGTTTATATATCTATATTTCAATTTTCACATTGTAGGCTAAAATACATTAAAAAATCGTTAAAAGCAGTAAACAAATTAATAGTGTCCGGCCGAAGAGTAGGGTCTAAAAATGTATTTGGTCTATGTTCCGTACTTTGAAGCATTATGGAAATATATTACTAATGATTGGATGCGATATAGAGTACCAAATTTAAGCAAAGAATTTACTATACTGCAACAGAAACTTCGACTTTTTCTTAAATTTGACAATTCAAATCGAATTAAAGCGGCTCAACAAAGATTTGTCTAAGACAAAAAAAAATATTAAAAAAATATTCAATACCAACCAAACGTCTTTTCTTATCCCATCAGTTTGGTTGGACACTAGAAATAAAAATAAAATCCATTGATAAATTTCAAAGTTATAGCAAAACTTGGCTATAACTTCAGAATTAATGGATGGAGTTTTGCTTAATATAAACCTTAATTTTTTAATTAATCTTTCAAAAAGGCTCCAATTTTTTAAGATTTTTTTATTATAAGTGTCCTGCGTCAAAATATATTCCAAATTATTATACTGCCGCCAACGAAAATTTTAAAAATTTAAAAAAAAACTCGAAAAAATCACAAAATTATTTTCGACCAAAATACATATGAAAAAACATATTTGCTAACAATGCACAAAATGTCTGTAAACCAGTGTAGTTAAACAAACATACAGAAAGAACTTTGCTTGTAATTTACTATCGACATGAATACTAAAAACAAAATTCATTGTTTTGCATAACAAATGAGCCAATATTCTGCACATACAAAAATAATACATGTAGTATTTTACATTCATTCATACACTTAAATATTATTTCGAGCAAAAATGTTCAATTATGTGTATTTTACAAGTTATTATACGAGCATAATATACAAAAAAAAAATTATGTGCTTCATATGCATACTGAATAGAGATGATGAAGTTGTTACAACTGTTCTTTATTATTGGCTCTTTTAATACTAGAAAAAATTTTAACAACTACTTATGGAAAAAAAGTACTTTGAATTTGATAAAATTGGATTGTAAAATAATCTTGTCCTCAGAAATTTCAAAACGAAATTAAATATGTAAATATGGCAGCCAGAGAACAACCTGTCGAAATTCTTCAGTCACCACGGGTAGCGAGTAGGTTAAAGAAATTGGTACATTTTTGGGTACTTTTTTTTTTGGCAGCATGTCGGAAACGTTAGAAATTCTACATAAAGACTGCATTGAAATAATAAATTTGTGAAATAAGGAAGTCAAGTTGGCCCAAAAAGTACCAAAAAAAGGGTTGGGCGAAAAATTTTATAAAATCCAAAATAGTATAAAAATCAAAGAAAAATATACGTGTCCTCAGAAATTGAAAAAGGAATTAAATATATAAATATGGCAGCCAGAGAACAAGCTATCGAAATTATTCACTAACCACGGGTAGCGAGAGGGAAAAATAGGGTGAAAAAATTGGTACATTTTTTGGTACTTTTTTTGTTTGGCAGCATGTCGGAAACGTTAGAAATTTTATATAAAAACTGCATTGAAATAATAAATTTGTGAAATAAGGAAGTCTGATATACGGGTACAAAACTTCCATGTTTTAGCACAGGATTGTCAAGTTGCTCCAAAAAGTACCAAAAACTAGGACAAATATCAAAGAAAAATATACGTGCCCTCAGCAATTTAAAAAGGAATAATAAATGTAAATATGGCAGCCAGAGGAGTATAATTCTTCACATACAGTACACAAAATTTTTGAATTTTTAATAAACAGCAAATAAAAAAAAAATAATATTAAAATAGGTACCAGTAAAAATCCTTCGCATATTCCTTTCCAATGATACTACACTTGTACAATATATGGTTTCTTTATCGTAATAGACTAAAAAAAGAAAAATTACAAATTTTGAAACCATTAAAATTCAGAGATGCCTCAAAATACGAGACAGGTCAGGATTTTAGATTTTTGGTACCACATATTCAAATTTCAACAAAATGAGAGTCTTATGTTTCAGAGTATTTTTAAATAGAAACATCCCCTAAAGCTTTTTGTATTTCTAAGCCAAAAATTTACACAGAAAAAAAAACATGGTTGCAACATGACCACTGCTACTATAATATGCTTGCTGCATTCAGGTATGGTTGTCATAATCAAGTGAATGGTTTATAAATAGGTTCTACCCAAGAATATGGTCGCTACCATCATTATTAGAGTTAATATTTTATTATAACATGATTACTATTTTCTATTTTATAACATGATTGTCTATAACCATACTGTGGTAACAATAATTCTGGCTATGAAAAAAATATGATAATTATGCTTTCATAAAAATAAACGTGTATGAGTTCAGTCATCCTTGTAAAAATGATAATATATGATCACTTTCACCTGGGGTTGTTAAAATGATTCTATATAAAGATTTTTCTTTTCAATTCTTTTCAATAAAATCAATAATAATTAGAAATGTAGCAAAATATGTATTCGTTTTTAATAGGTTTTTTATTCAGGCTCTGCCTTTTTTTTGTTTAGAGGCTCTAGCTTGTCTAAAACTTTGGGTTCTGAAGAGATTTTTTGCCGAATGGAAATACATGTATCAACCTAGTTAAAAATCGTTAATTTGCTTTATTTTTTCAAATATGCGGAGGTTGAAAGCTCGCTGTAAATTGGAAAAAAATTATTAATAATTTTTAAAAAATATTTTTATTAATTCATTTCTTTTAAAATAAAAACTTTCTTGTGGAAAAAGTACTCAGAATTTTAATAAAATAATTTTTTATAAGAAAAAAGTCTGTAGAGCCCAAGAGTTATTTTGTACCAAAAGGTTTCTTATAGAAAATACTAAATTTTTAGAAAATTTTCTGATAGAAACATTTTAACATTCTATAAACTTTTTCTTAAAGTAAAAGTCTCAGATTCTGCAAACTGTTTTTTAGATCAAAATTATATATATTCTTAAAAAAAACTAGATTCTAAGAAATTTTTAGAAAAACAAAATACTAAGATTTTAAAAATTTTTTGAAAAAAAAAAAATACTTAGATTTCAAAAACTTTTTCTAGTAGAAATATTTTTAGATTATAAGGACTTTTTCTGAAAGAAAAATTCTGAGACTCAAAGGGCTATTAAAATATTATTTTAAAGGGCTATTAAAATATTACCAAAGAATGTTTCTATTAGAAAAAGTCCATAGAATCTATGTTTTTTATCAAAAAAAAGTCCTTAGAATTTAAAATTTTTTTTGAAGTATTTTTCTTTAAAAAAAATCCATAGAATAAAAGAAGTTTCCTTACAAAAAGTCCTTAATACTATAATTTTTCTTTAGGAAAAATATTTGTTTAAGAAATATTCTCAAATTTAAAGAACCTTTTCAAAGTATCGAATCATAATATAACTGTAGGGATCATATTGTGCTAAATTATTTTAAATATGATAACTATAGTACAGTACGACTATGTTTGTCACAATTATATCGAATCATAATATACCTGTAGGCACTATATTATGCTAAATTGTTTTAAATATGATAACAATATTATAGTACCACTATGGTTGGCACAATCATAATCCCTAAAATATATGATGCTCTTGGAATATGATTACCCCAACAATGTTTTTTCACTGCTTGCAGTAAAAAATAAATAATAAAAGACACTTTTAATTTATAAAAACATTCAAACGTAATGAATCAGTTCTCAGAATCTTAATTTCGAGGGATAAATATTATATGAAATGTCCACAAATTAAATATTTTCAAATTTTAAAAAGTTTTCATATATTTAGGATAATGAAATTTTAATCAAATTTATCATCTTCAGAAGTATGTATATGTGATTTTGTTGTTTGCATATTTTATGTGTCTGTAACAAAGTTGTACTAAGTTTAAGTTTATATTTATGTACAAATATGTATATGAAATTCTGTAAATATATGATAATGTAAATGATTACTTTAAAATAAAAAAGGAGCCTTACATAAAATTTACATAATTTATATAAATACAAGAATTTAATAAAATATCTGAAAGCCAGATAATCAAGCTTAAGGCAACAGTTTAAACTAAAATTTACAGGGTTTTGCAAAGATTGCTCAGACTTTTATGGCCACTTAAAAAAGTCTGTCTGCTGGAGCGGTGATCCCGGCGAGAAAACAAGTTTCTCAATTTTATCCAAATTTGGGCTCTTAAAATCGAATCTTAAAGAACGTTCGCGGTGAAAAATAATTTTTTTTGACACTCTGTTTTAAACCAAAAATAATAATTTTGTTACAGTTTAAAGAAAAAGTACACCATTTGAAAAACTATGCTTATTTTTCTTAGAAATATAAATTTAAAATTTTTCAATTTAAGGGTTAATTAACAATATTTCGCCCTTTGTCTTTGATAATATTGTACTTTTTATCTATAGTGTTGTTATTGTTGTAATATCCTTAAACGCTTAAAAAATAATTAAGTGTTATAAATAAAAATAATTTTTACACTATATTTATTCA